>VXBL01005992.1:417238-433342 GCA_013400195.1 Aramus guarauna | reverse complement strand
TTTTTTCCCCCCCCCCCCGCCACTTCATGACTGGAAGAGGCATTTCTCCAGCACTGCTGCACAGGGAACAGTTCATGGACCTCTGCCCTCTGACATGCCAATCTGATGAGTAATAGCTGGGCTGAGGGTGTGTCCTCCCCTCTTAATTGGGCTTCAGTTGCAAACCTCAGTTCAGGGACATCAGCTCTTCCACCCTTGGCAACTGTGTAGTGTTTGGTAAAAATACCTTTCAAGATAAGCTTTTTTAATTCCTTTTTTCTTTGTTTTTTTTCTTTCTTTTTTTTTTTTAATGTTGTAGGATGTTCTAGGAGTTCAAACACACCCAAGAGGCAGAGCCTGTCCTGCCCAGGGTGGGAGGAGGGTAGCAGGCTCTCTGTCCTACCTGGGAGGACTTTGGTACCCAGGCTGATGCCCCTCCTGGTTTGTCAGACCCAGAAACTGCACGGGACTCTAATCCATCCTACGTTTGTTTTCAGTAATCTCAGCTTTGCCTGGTGTAAGGTGCCAGAGGGATTCTCCTGGCGCAGTGGCTGATCTGCTGTCTGGAGCTGCGGAGTCATGTAATGCTTTTCCATAATGTGGAGTGCCGCCTCGCTCGGGTACAACTTCAAGACCTGTGTCTGTAAGAGCGCTTAATTTAAGCCATAGCTGTTTCATACATATGTGCATGTATTTATTCTCCTGGGCAACCTCAGGCTCACCGGACCCTGCTTCCTCTCTTCCCAGGCACGCACTTATTACTTGAGCAGCCCAGAAAATGGCCCCAGCCCCCCTGCGTGCCCTGCTCCCGTTCCAGCCACAGCACGTCCCTGACCTGCTGTGCCTAAAGGCAGGATTAGGACGAGCCATAGGACAAGTCAAGGTCACCAGCAAACCCTTTAACTGCTGTTGGACTTTCACTTTCAAATTTAAGTGTAATTTTGCGTGTGAAAAGGTTCTTGAAAGGGAAAGATTATGTGGCTTCTCCATGCAGCCCTCTTCATGCTGTTTCATGAAAGGTATAGGAGAAAAGGGACTTGTTCTTTTTTTTTGTTGTTGTTGTGTGGTTTTTTTTTTGTTTTGGTTTGGTTTTTTTGTAATAGCAGCACTCAAACTGTGATACGACGGTTTGAGAGGTAGTAAGAGCAGGTTCCTTTCTCTGTCTATAAACCAGCCGCCCAAATCTGTTCCTGTGCGTGCAGCTCGTGCGTCCCTGTTGAGCTGCGAACGAGCCCAGTGCGGTGGCTGGGTTTCTTGGCTGCGGTGCTGGAGCTGAGACGGCGGGGCTCTGGCTGTGCTGGAAGGCAGCCGTCAGTCGGTCGTGTTGCTCAGATACTGATGGGAGCCAATGGCGAATTCTGCGTTTGCCTACGAGGTGTAGTTGCAGCTGCCTGTAGACTGAAAAGTAAAATGCCGATAGCGTGTAATCCCCAAGATTTGTAACAGCTCGGAGGTGGTGGCAGGAGGCAGAGCTCCTGTTGCTGCTGCGTGTGTGTCCCCCCGCCCCGGGAGCCCAGCGCAGCAGAGGGGCTGGGCAGCCTTCGGCAAGGAAGTCCCTGGATTTCTTGTGCGGAGGAAATAGTTATAAACAGGATGTTTGCTCCAGCCCCGTTCCAGGCTGCTCACTGCAGACCCTGCAGCCGGAGCTCAGACCCCCTTGCCCGGACCCCAAGCAGGAGTAGGAAGAGGTGTGGGTACTCCGTGCCCGGCTGTATTTAGCGTGAAGGACCGCTTTCAGGGTGTCGGCCTTGGGGCAGAGACCCCCACAGGTCACACATCTCTGGCTCACGAGACCTCAGGAGCTTTTGCAGGACCGGGTGTGTGAAACTGCTGTCTTGCCGTGCTGCTGTGGCTCCGCAGCTTGCCCTGTGCTGAGTCCCAGGTCTTGCGGGTCGCAGGGGGATCGCTGGGGCCGGCTGGGCGCAGCGCAGGCAGCAGCCCGGTGCGGCACTGAGAGGTGCAATGCAGCACCGAGATTGGCACTGTCACTAGAGAGGTTCCTGCTCCAGCTGTGGCTTGGGGACACCTCAGTAAAGGAGTCATCAGCCCACGTATCAAAGCGTGTGGAAACAATCCTAAGCAAAGAGTTAAACTCTGCAGCCCTTGGGTAAATCACCAGCCTCCTGGCTGCGCAGATGCACAGGCTCTTGTTAAACAGTTCTCTTCTCGGATCCTCCCAACTCGTTCCTCATCCTGGCCGGTGCGGCAGGCTGCCCGCCCTGGGGTGTCAGCCACTGCCTGTCCCTCTCCCCGCTGCGGGCCCGCGGAGGGTGCCGGCACAGCCTCCGCTCTCCGTGAGCTTCCTGCATCCCCCAGCTCGCACGCATAGACGGCCGTGTGCTGCTGCTGCCACCGGGCCTGCCTTCCTACCTGCTTCAATGGTAAAACATTTTTTGGGCTGGCCCTGCTCCTGGAAGGAAGCGTGTGTGGTGTATGAGCTATGGGATTGCCAGCTGCATTTATTTAAATCAGGTTTTCTGGGCTGAAACGAGCCCATTAGGTTTTTGGATGTTCAGACTATCTGGCCACACCCGTAATTATTCTCTGGCATCTCTGCCCCTCTTAAAAATGCATATTTTTAAGTTTTCCATATTTCCCATATTCCCAGTGCCTGGCGTGCAGCCTGCTGTGCCTGCATAAACATACGCAGTCACGCTGGTTCAGGTGGACTGATTTCCTTAATTCTCTCCTTGCTAGACTGCGAACCCAAATGACATTTTGGGAAACACATCCCACGCGGATCCAGAGTAGGGTGCGTTGTGCTTGGCCCTTGCCCATTTAAAAGCGGAGTGTGTGTCAGCAGAGCGCATCTCGGCTGTGCCAGCCGTGCCCCTGGTAGGAAACCTCGGCACAGCATCTGCCCGCGGAGGGGGGAATCACACTGGGCTCCCGGGGGCTCTGCTGACCGGGGCGGCTGTGGCTGTCATCCAGCCAGCTGCCCTCTGTGTGTCCCCCACTCAAAATTAACATTACATTTCTCAGTCTGGAGGCTCTGTAAGAGGAGCTATGTGAGATGCCAGGGGACTTCATTTATTTGGGACACCCAAAGAGGCAGAAGCTGTAAAGCTGCTTGCTGAGCATTATTGGTGAAAGCACCCGGCTCACCTGGATGGCAAAGGCCACGTTAGCAGCTGATTCAGGCTGGGTTGTGTGAAGTTCTGGGCCTGTCTAAATTCAAGAGCTGAGCCTGATTACACAGACAAGCTTCTCATCAGGCTTTTTGTACTGATTGAATGTAAGGATGGCTGTTGCTTGAACCTGGAGACCCCCCCTCTTTGGGCAGGTGAGTTCCTGAGGCACCTGGATCAGCAGGAGCGGGAAAGGATTGCTCATGTGAGATGAACAAAACCCTGGGCTGTGATTCAGTGATGAGACAAGCTCATTTGTACAGGCAGGTTTTCTGCCAGCCAGAGCAGCGTAAACCTGTGATAGTCGGACTTACACAGGATCAGGTCTGCACTGTCCTTCTGCAGCCGTTGCAAACCGTGCCCATGGGCTTGAGTAACGCAGTCAGCAGTCGCTTGCTCTTGGCTGGCCTGGGCTAGTGGCAGGTTGGATGGGGTGGCAGAGGACACATGCCATGGGAGGGATCGTGGTGCCACTGTGCGGAGATGCTGTCACCAGGCTGGTGGTGCCAGAAGAGCCCCGGCTGTCCCCCAGCCTCCCAGAGCAGAGGAAGCCCTTGCCCTCCCAGTCGGCAGGTTGGCGTTGGTGTGGGGCTTGCTTGGGGTTTGCCTCTGGTACTCTGGCCTCTGAGGATCCCTGGAAGGGCTGGTGTCCACTGGTGGTGTTAGTCTGCTCTGACGAATGTGATGAGGAACACTGTAAAAATAACTGTTTGAAATGAGCCTGCTGGAGCTGCCTTTGGGGGCACAGAGGTCCAGCGGGGATCTCAGTGCCTGGGGGGACCGTGGCAGGAGGCCATTCTTACCTTTCCATTTGCTGGTGAAGCTGCTGATACTCTGGTTCGAGGTATAAAGTCGAGCAAGAAAGACTGTGTTGATACGGCTCATCTGTGCAAGGGCTCTGCTGACCCGCTGGGTTCCTCCCTGCAGGCTCCGAGTCAGCACAGGTTTGTCCTCCTGATTTGCAAATGGTTCGAATGTCTTCCCAATTGCTTCTCTCCATCTGCCTGCTCCAAATGCTTCCCCAGCCATGTCCTCTGGTTATTCTTCTCTGCTTCCTCGGACGGTGCCTGTGTCACGCTGCCCAGCCTGCCTGGGTTTCTTTTCTCAGCATTGTCTCCTTTCCAGCTCTTGGACCTGAGCCGACCCTTGCAGAGCAATTCAGGGTTTGCTGCGTCCCAGCACCTGATCCTGCTCCCCCTTCTTCCCCAAAACAAAGCAGTTGTGTCTTCCACTGTGCCTAAGTGTAGGAACTGCAGGAGAAAAGGGTGGGATGTGGCTCGCCTGGAGCTGCAGGATTAAACCGTGGGGAAGAGGGAACTTGAACCTTCTCCCCTCGGCTCCTGGTCCAGTGCTGAGAGCAGCGTTTAGTAACACAACCTCCACTTGAAGGGCTTTGAGAGCCGCGCTGGTAAACACTGCCTTGGGTTTGTTCAGTCGTTGTCCTCAAAATAAACTCTGGCATTTCACCTCTCTGGTATGTTGCCCTGTGTCGCCTCGACAAGGAGAACAGCTTGTCAGGGAGGTGAAGCATCTCTTGTCCCTCGTAACCTCCGGCTGCTTGAAATTTTCATCTGTTTATCTGTTTATCTAAGCAGCCTCGGCTGCCCTGAAGGGGAGAGGGGAGCTGGGGCTGGCACTGGGTTCCTCCTGTCCCGGGGAAAGGCGCTGCCTGAGTTTGTGCAGAGGTGAGGGCGAAGAGGACCTGCACCCCGAGGTGCTGGGGAGGAACCCACCCCGTGGGTGCTGCCCACCCTGTGGGAGCATGGGGGGGCAGCGGGGGCCGGGCAGGTGGGTGTGGGGTACTGGCAGGACTCTGTGCACATCCCTGCGAGCAAAACAGCAGCAGTCTGGTGAATGTACTTGACCTCTTTATTGACATATTTTCCCCTCAAATTGCTCAAAATCGAGAGCAATGAACTACTGAGCAATGGGGCACCAAAAAAAAGTAAAAAAAAAAAATTCAAGACCCAGCAGGCCCTCCCCATCACTCATTTGCCAAAGAAAATTCTGATTTCTCCCAGCCACGTCAGCTCCCAGCTATGACAGCTATCTCATTCTGTTGGCAAGGCCGCTCTCTGGAGCAGCCCTTGCTCCGGAATGCCATGGGAAGAGATGCAAACAGAGAGGAAGCCGGAGCTGAAGCTGGCTGCTCAGGGTGGGCATCCAGGTATGAGGCCTGAGGGCAGGCACGACTGCTGGGGGTGTCACAGTGATGGGGATGCTCCTTTCTGGATGGCTGCTGTGGGTGGGTGCAGGATCTGGCCTCAGAGTTTGGGTGATCATCCGTGCTGGGGATGCCTGGAGGATGAGTCCTGGGGAGGGCTGCAGCCTCTGCATCCCCATGCAGGGAAAGTGTCGAGGCCCGTGTGGGGTGAAGGGGCAGCAAAACCCAATGCTTTTACCTCCTCTTCCCTACCCGGTGGGCTTTGCTCAGTGAGACGTGGACCTGAGTTTAATTCTTCTCTCTTTGTTTCCCCAGATCATGATTGAGTTCTGCCCAGGTGGAGCAGTGGATGCCACTATGCTGGGTGAGTGCGGCGTGCGGTGCTGGGCTCTTCTCAGTGCCCGGGGCGATGCCTGCAAGGCATTTCCAGCCTTCTGGCACGCTTTCAGGGGCAGCCTTTGGACAGATGGCAGACATAGGTGCCCCAGCTTCTCCAGGTACTGTTTCTCTCCCATGAGTTTGCCTATTTTCATACCCCGAGCAGAAGGTGTGGCAGCCCTGGGGTGTTTCTTGAGCTACTTTGATGTCCTTTTGTGATTTAAATGCTGCTGGGATGAGCAGATCACAAAGCATGGGGAGAAGGGAGAGTCTGACTGGAGGGGAAAGAGGGCTTTAAATATTTATCTGCCAGAGGCACCGGGTGCTTGGGATCCTGTTCCCACAGCTTGCCCGGAAGGGTAGTGAGGCCGAGATGTTAAATCTGGGCGCCTGTCATGATGAATCTCCCAGGATCTCCTTGCTGACTTCTCCGTATGGTATCGGTCATCTGGTGAAGCAGAACGAGTGTCTGAATAAACCGCAGTTTGCAGTAATTCCAGGAATCTTCCCATTTTTAACTCCTCCTTTCCACACAGAGCCACTGTGACTGGGAGCATGTGGGTGTTCCCCAAAAATGCCCTGACTGGTGCGACAGCCCCTCTATGCCAGGGCTATATGGGCCCCGGGAGGGGGGAGTAGGGGGGTGACATCCCCTCTGCGTGGCGAACACGGCACTCTGATGTCCTCTTGCCTGGAGACCCTGGGACAGAGCTGTGTCTCTCCAGGGGTTTTTCCCTTTCAGCTGTGATATTTCCAAAAGCCTTATTTTCTTTTTATTTCCAAGAAAAGTATGGATGCAAATGTGTCATCTTTGATTTAGCCCCTAAAACATGTACCTCTGTTAGGGATCTTCTTTAAAGTGGATCCAAATCACTGCAAGTAAAGGTGCCTTTGGTGAAGTGCTGGAGAAAACGATGCCTTACCCCGGAAAACCTCACAGGGGTGCCCTGTCTCTTGGGACACTTAAACCTCCCCGAGCGTTCGTGGGGCTGTGTCTGTGGCAGTCAGTGTCTGGAGGACGTTGGAGTGGGAAGAGGGTGCTTAGAAAACCATGAGCAAGTGGCCTGACTACAGTTCTGTCACCCCGCAAATCAGGGGCAGGAGGAGCTACGGGTTGGAGCTCAGGAGTGCTCCTGGCATTATTAAATTCAGAGTTGCTGAATGTTGCCTGTTCCACCTCCCCATCCCCACCAGCAACTGACCTTTGAAATCTTTTGTGCAAAAACTGTGGTCTGGTGCACTGTAATAAGCCCCGCTTTTGCCAGATGCTCCAGGGAGAGTGAAAATCATCACCTTCCCCCAGAGCCCGGGAGATCTTGGTGAAGAAGAGGAGGCACAAAGTAGTTGACCCTGCATCCCCTAGCCTGTGGTTAAGATCCTTGCTCTGAAGCAGCATCTGTCCCAGCTGCTGGGGTCCATCCATCAGCCCTCATCCTGGCCGTGCAGTTTGGGTGGCTGGAATCTTGGTCTGGTCTCAGCGTGTGCTTCCGTGCTGGAGGGGGGATCTATACTGCAAGGGGCTTGGAGAGGGAGGCTCAGGCGATGCTAACCATCTGGAGGTTTGATGGTTTGCAGAGCCATTGCCTTGGAAAGCGGTCTCAGACAGTGAAGGTGACTGGGCAGAGCTCGGCAGGGAGGTCGCGCCGGTGGTTGCGTGTCCCTGCAAGCTTCAGAAATAGGGACAGGCAGCGGGGTGTGAGCTGGTGTGCTGGTACCTGGTGCTACCTGAAAAACCAGCTCGGAGCAGTGGGTAGGGATAGCACTGGTGAGTATTCTACTGCTTGTTGCTTTGGGAGGTGGTATGTCCCTCCTGATGTACAGGGGGGTAACGCTGCACCTCCACGGCAGGGGTACCCCCCGGGCATGAGAGCACGGGCTGCGTGTGGAGCTGTGCTCCCCTCTGTGTTTGACCCTGCTGCCGCCTGCAGCCAAGTTCAGCTCCCTCCTCTCTGCAGCATCGTCCCTGCACCAGGCGAGATCCAGCTTGCCTGCAGGGACCCGTTTCCCAAATCAGCAGGGAACGTACAGCTCAGACCCCCCCTCACAGGCATGCCAGGCTCCCCCTCCTCAGCCCCCTCATCCTCTATTCCTGGGCCAGTCCGCTCAGCCGTGCATCCCCGGGAGGGAGCTATAAACCAGCAGCTCCAAGCAGGAGAGCATTGCACTATGCTGGCTAAGGGAATAAATTACCTTAACGAGCTGATTTGCATTGCTCTCCCACTGCTTTGACACATGGGCAGTAGTTTCTAAATAGTCTGCTGGGTAGCCCATGCCTTTCTGCTGCTCAGGTGGAGCATCGCTCCAATCCCCATCCTGTTTAATGGCTCTCTCCCTCCCTGCAGAGCTGGACCGGGGCCTGACTGAACCCCAAATTCAAGTGATTTGCCGCCAGATGTTGGAAGCCCTCCATTACCTCCACAGCAAAAAGATCATCCACCGTGACCTGAAGGCAGGCAACGTGCTTCTCACCCAGGATGGGGACATCAAGCTTGGTGAGCCGCCTGGCACAGGAGCGCAGCGGGTGCTTGCTCAGCCGAATTTGTTGGGAGAGCGGCTGTGGGCACTTGGGATAATGTCACACCGTGTTGATGACAGGCCTGTGCTGCTGGGAGCTGGATTGTCGTGTTCGGCTATATTTGAGCATGGCGGGGGATTGAGGGATGCTCTCTGCCGTCTGCTCTGCCTACAGGACACCAGCTGCTTGTCTGCTGGCTGATGAGCTCAGGCAGGAGAAGGTGAGGGGAAAACTTTGTGGTCTTTCATGGGAGGCCAAATCTACCATTGAATTATGTGCTCTGCTCAGCCCCCAGCTGAGCACCAAGACTCCCTGAGCCACAGCCGTGCTCAGGCCCTTGATGGACTTTCCTTTCATGAATTTGTTTAATCCCTTTTTGAACTCAATTTTTATGCTTTTTGGCCTGCTGAGTGTCCTGTGTGGGGTGCCAATTGGCAGGGCTGGGAGCTGGAAGAATTCGTCTTATCTCCAGAGCAGGTGTGGTGGTGACAGGGCAAGTTTTGCCATAGGGTTGCTTTGCCAACTCGCTATGAGCTTGAGTTAAATTGGAGTCCACCTACCTGGTGGAGAATGAGAAGGTAGCTTTGTCTGTAGAGTCTGGTCAGAAAGGTACAGATCTCTGTCTGGACCCTGATGAGGGGTGCTGGCAGCTGTGGGGTGTTCTTGGGACGATGGAGACCAGCTCGCCTGGAAGGATAGAAACCGTCCTGTGACCATGGGCTCTGCTCTGATGTAAGAAATGCTCTGCTGGCTTGGGCCAAGGATGGCCCACAGTCAGGGACACCCTGAGCCTGGGGTGCAGATGGATGACAGCTCCTCTGGAGGTCAGCAGGCCCATCTTGGAAAGCAGACTGACCTGGAGTGGGCTCGGTACCCTCTGCAGGTCTTACCAGTTCAGGTTGAGTTGGCTTCAGCGGCCCTCTATAGGAGGGACAAAATCAGGGAAAGGCATCACACAGTGGCTGAAGGGAATAGAAGGAATGCAACAGCACTTTGTTTTATCTGATGTAAAATGAGACTTTTTGCTATGAAATAGCAGTCCTGAAAGTAATCTGCCATGGGGCTGCTTTTGTTTGTTTGTGGAAAAGATCTCTACCTCCCTCTAGATGTGTAGGGTTTGGGTTACAGTAGGGATGGCTTGTTATGCCCCTGTCTTATAGTACATGGGAGGGGAAGGTCCCTAGTGGTTGCATACCCAAAAGCAAATTTAATTTCTGATGCTTGGTTTAGAGGAAGCAGCACGTTGTATCGTGTTCTTGCCTTCAATGTGTGTTTGCTTTTAAATCTGCATTTCAGCCAAGTGTGCTAAGTCAGAAGGGTCGTTCAGCTTTTCTATGGCATCTAACGTTACTGCTCTTTACAGCTGACTTTGGAGTGTCTGCCAAAAACATGAAAACCTTGCAGAAGCGAGACTCCTTCATTGGGACTCCTTACTGGTGAGTGACCTGCTTGCTAAGAAATCCCATGTTCACGAGGAGCTTTGCTCTTCAGAAAATCAGGCTTGCTCAGAAATGGGGAGCTGATGGCCTTTGGGATGTGTTGGACCATAGTGCCTTACCAAGCATGTGTGGGAGGATTTAAACAAGGAGTCTTGGCCAGTGTCCACAAATGTAAGGGCTTCCCTTGCCTGAAGGGAGCTGTGAGCAGCCTCGGTGGTGTGGGAGCATTGCCCGGTGTCACAGTGCCCTGAGCCGGCTGAGGGGCCACCATGCTCCAGGCTTGGAAGACTGAGGGACACACATGTTCTCGTGTGTGTGCACTCACTACTTCCCCCACCCTGGGGGCTGGAGTGAACTTTGAAGCAGCTCCAAGCACATGGGAACAACTCCTCTTTCCAGAAATGCAATCTCTAAATCACCCGACTTGCTGAAGGAATGGAATCGGCGAGGATTAGTTTATTGTCTGAAGCAACATCTGTGCCAGATGTCAATGGCCTGAGGGTTTCCATGGGTTGCCTGGGCTGTCTCAGTTGGTCTGTGGAAAAGGGAGGGGGTTGGACCCCTTAGAAAAGATGCTGCTGCTTCTGAAACCCAGAGCTGGGAGAAAAGCCTGTGTTTTGTGCAATGCTGTGGATCATTTAAGGCGTTTAATTGCTGCTGCAAGGCTCACATGCGTGGCAGTGGTGTCATCCCTCCCCATCCCTGCTCCTTGCTTTGCCCCTTGCAGGATGGCCCCGGAGGTGGTGATGTGCGAGACCATGAAGGACACTCCGTACGACTACAAGGCAGACATCTGGTCCCTGGGAATCACGCTGATCGAAATGGCCCAGATTGAGCCACCCCATCACGAGCTCAACCCCATGAGAGTCCTGCTGAAGATTGCCAAGTCTGACCCCCCCACGCTCAGCTGCCCTTCCAAATGGTGAGGGCTTTTGGGCAGCAGAGTACACGTCTCCCAACCTACACAGCATTTCAAGAGAGAAGAAATAGTCTTTTATAGCAGTATTGTTTAGTTTGAGACCCTAATGTAGGGTTCTAGCTGTATTCTAGGTCCAGCTGTGTGCTAGGGGCCCCAAGAGCAATGCTGGCCGAGGGCAGGCTGCTCGGCGCTGCCTGCGCTGTGGCTGTGCTGCTGGTGTGCAGGCAGCACGGGGGGAGCTGCTGCCCACCCACAGCCCTGCTGAAGCGAGGGAGATCCCATGGCTGTTCTCAAAACATCCCGGTTTTGTGTGAAAGGCAGATTTTCATCTAAAACCGGAGATGTCCAAAAGCTCTAGAATTTCTTTCCTAGAGTCTGGAAAGCCTCTTCTGCATTTAAAAAAATCCAGTCAGCTCTTTCTGTCTGTCTGTCTATCATGACAAAACCCATTGAATGATAGCCAGCAGCATATTACTGTGAGAGCACTGGAGTCACAAGCGCTATTACAGCAGTTCAGGTAGCAGGCAGGAGCCCACCACTAAAACCCAGCAGGCAGGGTGGGAGCGGCTCAGAAGCCAGAATTGGATCAGGGACACATTCTGTATTTTAGAGTTGTGCTTTGCAGGCTGAGGGTGCCCTCCTATGGGGTTCCTGGTCCCTCACAGTTGTCCTTTCACACTGGGGATGGGTCCTGGAGCATCCTTGTCCACAAGCAGCTCCACCCATGGGGTCCCTTTGGAGGATAACTGCTGGGGTCCTCTCCTATCTCTCTGCCATGGCCCTGGGGTGCAGTGTCACAGGTAAAGTGAAATCTAGTCCCTCACTTGGCCACGTTGCTGATTCGTCTTACAAATAATGAGAATAACTGAGCACAGGGTTTCCCATGCTGGGAGTGAAACGGTGATTGTGGCCAGGTGCCAACTGGGACACAACCTGCAAAGGGATCGAACAGACCCCTGCGGCGTTCGAGGCTTTTCCCTCTCCTGAGCTTCTCGCCAACAACTGTGTGTTTTAAGGTCCCTGGAGTTCAGAGATTTCCTGAAGACGGCGCTGGACAAGAACCCAGAGACCCGGCCCAGTGCTGCCCAGCTGCTGGAGGTAGGGACCAGCACTGGCCCCTGGGCTGGGTGTGCAGCTGGTGTGTGTCTGCCTGGGTCTGTGAGTGACTGAACCACTGTCTGTACAGCCTGATTCCCTTTAAGGAAACAAACAAACAAACAGTGTTGATGGGTCCTAGACTGGTTTCAGATTATTTTCCCCTTTTTTAGAAAGTTTATAGTAGTTTTCAGCCACTAAAATGCTCCAAAAAGGCAGCGCAATGTTTTTTCCCTTTGGAGCAGACTGCAGAGCCCCTGTGGACACCAGCTGGAATAGAAATGGCTCCTGCTGCCTCGAAATGCCCACATGGCAGCCAGCTTGGATTATACCTAGTTATCCCCCATTTAAATTCAACTCCTTTCCTTTCCTCCTGTCCCCTTCCACAATAATAGCAAAAACCTGGAAGATGCTTTTTCCCCACTACCTGCAAACGCTCTCACTCTGCAGCGCTGGCAGGCTGGTTGCACGCTTCCCGTCCTGCGCTGGAGTTAGCGGGAGGAAGCATGCAGTGTGCTCTGCAAACCCGAGGGACTCCCCAGCCTTTTGCTGAAGCTCCACACAAACACCCCACTGTGTGTACTGAGCAATTCAAACCTGATTTCAATTAAACCTTCCCCCACGCTCTGTTTGCACCCAGGGGTCATGCAGACCTGCTCTTGCCCCGCTGCCAGTGGCACCTCACGGGCTCAGACCTGCACACCAGAGCTCGGCCCACCTGTGGCGAGGTGGGGATGTCTCCTCTGCAGCGAGAGCCCCTTGTTTAAATGCAGCTGGTGCTCCATTTGGGGGATGTTGACATAAAGCAGCTTTGCAGAGCACCACACTTTGAGCATCTGTGTGCCGAGCTGGTGCTTAACCTCAGCATTGTGTTCACTCTTGTTCTTTCTCACACGTGCAGCACGTATCTGTAAATTCATTTGGGAGGGTTAAACCTGGTGACACTGGCAAGAACCACATCCTTAGGTCTTTGCAGTTGTTTAAAAGCAAGAAGTGGTCCTCACTGTTGCCGTCCACATGTTCTCACTTAGCCACGACCTCTGGCTTTTGGCCACCTCACACGTGTGCATTGTGGTTGACTTTTCAGCATCCCTTCGTCAGCAAGGTGACCAGCAACCGGGCCCTGCGTGAGCTGGTGGCCGAGGCCAAGGCTGAGGTGATGGAAGAGATTGAGGACAGCCGGGATGAAGCGGAAGAAGATGACTCGTCGGAGTCTGCCTCGGTGAGCGCTCCTGGCCCTGTGCTGGCGAGTTTGCCAGTGCAGCTGTGGTGGGCAAGAGAGCCTGGCAGCTTTTCTAGGCTCCAAAAGGCTGGTTTACAGCTATTCTGGGACCCATCAGGTGGAGGGGGAAGCAGTTACTTGGCCAGGGAGGGGCTGTTTTTCAGTGGCTGCCAAGGGCATGGAGAAACAATGATGCTGGTGGGTGGCCCAGCTACCTGCTCACAGGAGGGGCTTGCAAAAAGTGTTTAAAGAAAAAGAAAAAAAGTGGAAAGTAGGCCCTGATACTGGCTGGAGAAGCTGGAGTGGAAGCAATGCCAGCAGCACGTGGTGCAGTGGTGAGGCACCACCAGCCGTAGGAGAGAGCTGGACAAATCTGCCCCTGAGCTGGGCTCTTTGAAGGGAACATCTCAAGGCTGCCTGGGGACATGCCTTGACCTCCCTCATCTATAGCAAAGAGCAGTGATTAATGCACGGTGGTGTTAGCCACGGGAAAAGGTGTTCAATATGCAAACTCCTAGGCTGCCTCTTAAGAATTTCCAGGTTCTGGAGTTTCCCCACTGTGCTGTTCCCTTCCAGCCAGTGTCCATAGTCCTTGGGACCACACACCTGGAGAAAGACAGAAGTATCCCAGGATAGATGTCCTAAAAGGGAAGATTTCCTCCCAGTAACTCTTTAGCTGTGGGTGACTTCGCTCTGAAGCATGGGGACTTGCAGCTCTTGCAGTCGTGTTAAAGCGGTGGTGCAAAACCCAACACCTTCCTTTTGCTGTCTTTCCAGCCCCCTGGTAAGCACAAGCGGGACCCCTCTGAGGCGAGTCAGCTGAGTTTTGATGGGGAGAAGCCTCCAGACTCTTCCTTGCCCAAGGCAGTGAACGGGCCTGCGGAGACTGACAAGGAGACCACAGATGGACAGAGCAATAAAGTCTCAGATGAAGGCATAAGCAGTGACAATGATAAATTGGAGAGCAATCAGTCCACAAAAACTAGCTCTGCCACCTTGGCCACCCAGGGCAAGCCGGACATCATCTCGCAGCCTGGACAGCTGGGTAACTCAACGGAAGGGGACAAGCAGCCCAAGCCAGGCAGCAAGAAGCGAAAGAGCATCGGGGAGCGACCACAGAGCAGCCACCTGGAGAACTTCACGGAGGAGAAGCTTGCCAACGGGAACTTGGACTCCCCAGCTCTGTTCCCCGGCAGCCGGTCTAAAGGGGATTCGGATTCTGGCAGCACTTCAGCCTCTGAAAGCATGGACCTCACCATCTCCCTGTCTGCTGACCTGTCCCTCAACAGAGAGAGCGGCTCCATCTCCCTGAAGGTGAGAGTGGTGGGCAGAGGGTGTGGAGAAGGAGGGGCACCAAAACCCTGTTAAAAAGTGCTGAGGGTTGTGTCCTGCCGCCCCCCCGCCCCTTTAGCCAAGTCTCTGAAATTCAGATCTTTTCCTTGAGCAGCTGTGCACGTGTGCACTTCAGCCATAGTGCCTTAAACTCCTTCCTGAGAAAGCAGCATGCTGTACTCTAGATGGGGTTAATCTTTGACCACAGGAGGAGAAAGTGAGTTGCCCCTCGTCTGCCCTGTGCCTGAAGGTGAGGAGCAGGGAAAGCAGGAGAGGACAGAGGCTGGATGAAGATAGGGTCCAGGAATATTGCTTTAGCGTGATGCTAAAGACCATGCAGGTGCCACCCCAGTGCTATTTGGTGAGATAGCTGGAAAGGCTGGCTTGCGATGTGAGTGTCCAGGCTTGGAGCTCTGCAGATAAACGCAGGGCTGGCAAGGAGGGAGGAGGCGCATCCCTAGGGCAAAGCCTTCCATGGTTTGTTTTCCTTGTCTATGGGACGCCTGTCCCAGCTGGGCTCAGGGCAGCACAGCACGTACTGCTGGGTTAAGCTGTACCATGGGCATTGGCATGTCCTTAAGGGAAGAAGTTCTTGGTGGAGCTGTTGCAGGTACATGTGTCCTCTGCTGTCCCAGGACACTGAAATCTAGTGGAAGTATGATGTTTTGTAGCTATTTTGGGTCCCTGAGAAGTAACCATGCCACTCGCCTGACTTGTGCAGTCGTACATAGTCAGAGCAAAGACAAGTATGAAACCCAAAATGTGGTTTTCTAAATTTTATCCATTGCCCATCACTCTGCTGCTTTTTCCTAGAACACCTAGCCCCAGGAGAAAGCTTATTTGGGCCTCTCAGTTTTTCCAACCTGCCATACATCTGGCCTGCTTTGTGTCAGCAGTGACTTGCACGAGGACCTTCTTGGCTTTTGCTAAAAGCTTTCTGGAGGCTGGGAATGCTTGTGAGCCAGAGCCAGCCAGGTCAGCATGGCTTAGAGAAAGAGGCAAAATGACTGGAATGATAATTTCTGAGCTTCAGAAGAAGAAATATGTGCAACTTGAGGGGGCAGAGCGATGTGTTGCACAAGATCTTTATCCGATTGCCTGCATGAGTGATAGCTTCCCGGCACAGAAACAATGCCCAAAAACCATTCCTGGCAAAACTTTCCTCCCCTCCTGTCTCCTGCTGTAAGCATGAGAGCCAGCATTCCCCACAGGAGCCCGCAATCAGTGTGGATCCTGAATGAGGGAAGTATGATGCTCTTGTAAGCAATTTACCCCTCCTCACTGCCTTTCCCATGACAACTGGTCTCCTTGAGGGCAGCCAGAGATGAACATG
The DNA here is from genome assembly GCA_013400195.1 of Aramus guarauna. Lineage (NCBI taxonomy): Eukaryota > Metazoa > Chordata > Aves > Gruiformes > Aramidae > Aramus > Aramus guarauna. The sequence goes on along the minus strand of VXBL01005992.1, from coordinate 417,838 downwards.
ATGCCACACGTGTAATTGCTCTCCCCAGTTGGTCCCCTAGAAAGGGAAAGGAGTTTTTTACAGGGAGTAAGTCCAAAGAGATGGTCGCGTTAGGTCATGGTTTGAATTGCCCCAGCCAGAGGTAATGCTCAGAACAAACTAAATGGCATCTCTCCGAGCAAGGCCTTCGGGCAGAGCTGTTCTCCAGGAGCGATGCTGCTGGAGGGCACTGGGAAAGATGCTGTGCTGAAGCCTCTGCTTTGCACAATGAGCTGTGAGTGCCGGGGGGGTGCAGGAGGGTACCAGGCTGTGCTGCTCCCTCCTCACCCAGGCTCCTTGTCCAGCCTTAGCTTTGTGGGGTTCGACGCCCCTGCTCTGCCCTTGCTTATGTCCCTGGTGCTGCTGGGTTTCGTGCACAGGGTGCCAGGCAGGTTGCAGCAAGAGAAGGGGCAGCAAAGAGTTAAACCCTTTCTGGTTGTAAACATCAACTATTACATGCTTTTTATCACAGGCTAAACTGCAAAGTTAAGGTGACTCTATTATTACCAGACTCTTTCCAATTGCTTATAGTTTAGTCCAAAAAAAAAAAAAAAAAAAAAAAAAAAAAAAAAAAACAAACAT
>VXBL01005992.1:398625-416125 GCA_013400195.1 Aramus guarauna | reverse complement strand
GTCCCTGGTGGCAGTCCTTCAGCCACACTTGGGTTGCTGACCCTTCAGGGGGCTGCTGACCTGCTGTGGCACTGCTGGGAGAGGACACAGTGCTCCTGGCACTTGTCTCTACCTATGCTAATGAAAGTGAGCTGGGCTGTGCTTTGTGGAGGTCACTGAGGGGGGCTCGGAGCTGGTTGTGATTAGTGAAATATTGTAATGAGGGCCAGAGGACCCGAGCGCTGAGCCTTTGGGCAGGGCTGGCTTGTTCTCCGTGGCTCCATCTGCAATTGCAGCCTGATGCAGGGGCCTTGCCTACCTCAGACACCTGCAAGGAGATGTAGGAGCATTAAAAAGAACTATTGCAAGATTCCTCTTGTGTGGATTCCTCAGCACTGCAATTCAAGGGGGGTCCTAGCGTCCACCATCAGGCTTTGTTTTTGTTGGACAGGCAAGGAAAGGTCTTCAGGTGGTGGGCTACCTCTTCTCCAGGTCAGGTTTCTCCAGGGTGGAAACTACACTGTACTGCAACGTGGTAGCAAGGCTGCATGGCTTGAATGGCGGCTCCAAATCTGCTGATGATTTTTGCTCAGTGTGGTTTCCTTGCTTATGTTCTTCATTAACCACGGCATCAAAATTGCTGTGAGGCTTCCAGCTGTGGCACCCCGTGCAACAAGCGGGGGAGCTGCTTCATGGCCGCCTCCTTCCCGTCCCTGTCAAACTCAGGATTCCCAGATGCACAAGAAGACACTGAAGCGCACTCGCAAGTTTGTGGTGGATGGAGTAGAGGTGAGCGTCACCACCTCGAAGATCATCAGCGAGGATGAGAAGAAGGATGAAGAGATGAGATTTCTCAGGCAAGTGGGTCACTGGGATGGAGGGAGGGCAGGGTGCCAAGCTGGGGCAGGGTTTTCTTCTCTGCAAGCAAATTCAGGAGCGACCTAAAGTCCTCATTTTCTGCCTCGGTCCCGCTTGGACAGGACAGCTGTCCACTGCGGATGTCACTTCTTTGAGCCTTTCCTTGGCTGGCAGAGGGCTCGCTGTACTGCGTAAGCTGAGCTCTGCATACAGGGGAACAAGGGATGCGGCTTGGGGATAAGATGTAGCAAGGTTGTGATGAGAGAAGCTTGTGCTGTGGCTGGCTCTGTCCTCTGGGGATGGCTGAATGTGTCTCCAGGGCTGTAGATGTTTTGGCTCCATGGAAATAAGCACAGAAATCTTCTCAAGATGGTCCTCTTTTGTTCTTGTATCTCTTCAGACTTCATTAACATAAAGGCCAAGGGAGTTGTAAACTTGAGTATGACTTAATATTCATGAGCGTATCGTCTTTAGGATTCCTTTGCGGATCTTACTGCTTTCAAACCTCCATGATCTGTTCTCAGGAAGAGAAACTGCTGTTTCTAACTGTTAATATCAGTAGCAGCACTGAAATGAAAAGTCCCTTAAAATAATTAAAATACAAATTGTTTTGCTTGGTGCCCTATTCTAGGCTCCCTTGTGCTGCTCTGAGGGACACCCTGAGAATATAATCTGTCCCAAGCACTATGTGTCCCTGCGGCAGCCTTATTACTAGACCCTAATATCAGATCTATGCAGAAGCTTATTAGCTACTCATTTTTGTGTGAGAAGTGCATATAACAGCAATAAAACACGGGGAGCATGCATACTAGTGTACAGGAAATTTCCAGGCACAGCTGCTTTCTCCTGGTCCACTCTCAGCTGTGGTGGCATCCCTGAAAAGAGGTTCCTTTTTTAATTTTTAAATAGTGCCTGCTCCATCTGCGGGGTGGGGGAAGAGACAGAGAAGCTTGGGTTGGAAAGCATCAAGTCCCTGAACACCTTTTGGGAGAAGTGGTTATTCCCCTGGGGCTAGCTAGTGGGCACGATCAACTCTCCTGGCATCTTGATTTGCACATAAGGGGCTTGTTTCTGGCCAAGGTATTGATTGAAGGCAAGATCAGAAGAGAGCACATCGTGTTGTGCCAGTTGACTTAATGGGCCTTGAGTTTGTTTTGAAAGAAGAAATGGTTCCAAAGTGCTTTTCCCGGGAGGACCCCCAGAGAGGGTTGTACTCAATGTGTAAGGCTAATGCACAGCAGCGGAGGTCACGGTGGGGATCCTGCACGGGGAAACTGTTGCTGCTGTTCCTTTTGCATGGTACATCAGCGATTTCCAGCTCAGTTGTGCACAAACATGGCAAATGGGCTCAAACGCAACCATCTGAACAGAGGCTCCCTTTTACTGGCTGTGAAGCTGGATGAGGGGAGTGATGCAATATTGTGGTAGGTAGGTCAGAATTTGGGAAAAGTGCCCTTTCCGCCACCCAGGCATGAGCCAGAATAGGTGCAGAGCACAGGGGCCGGGCCAGTGCAGTGCCAGCTTGGCCTGAGCTGAGTTTTGAAGACCAGTGTGCACTAACCCAGCTGGCAGAATGGGTATTTTGGGTGCTGGCTGGGGGAGCGGTATCTGCAGAATCACCTTAGGAGCTTTGACAGGGCTGGTTTGAGAAGCTGTGAATGCTAACAGGCCCTACCCGTGCAAACTGTGATGGTATTCCAACAGTTACCGTAATTAGCATCCTGCTTCCTCGCAGTGCTCTGGTGTCACAGAGCCCGAGAGCACATCAGTCAGTTGGCATTTACCTCCTGCCTGTGCTCAAAGCAAGGGGCAGGGTGCTGGGGGGTGGCTGCGCGGCGTTCATTCTCTGCTGAAGTGCTCTGGTTATTGATTCTGCCATCTCTGCTCAGGCACGTGCCTCTGAACTTGTCTGACTATTTCTCTCCCTCTGTTTTAACCCTCTGCAGGCGTCAGGAGCTGCGGGAGCTGCGTCTCCTTCAGAAGGAGGAGCACCGAAACCAGGCCCAGCTCAACAGCAAACACCAGCTGCAGCTGGAGCAGATGCTCAGGCGCTTTGAGCAAGAAATAACGGTACGTGGGAAGGGAAGGGAAGGGGAAGCTCCTGGGTATCAGCTGGTTTGACTTCTCTGCAGATGCCCTGCAAACCCTCACGCAGAGCGATGCTCTCTGCGTTCCAGCAGTCCTGGGCCATCACGTCCAGAGGGAGCAGGACTGTTGAGGAACCAACCCCCTTTGGGATTGGAGGCATGGGATGCATTTGTGGGGGACACAGGCTTTTGTGGGCATTAAGCATGTGCCGCCCACAGCTCGGGAAGCACTGACTGCCATTGCTTGGCAGAGTGTAGAGGGGAAGGGTTGTTCTGGACTTTCTCTCTTTAATGATCTTTTCTTGTATGTGTGTTCATGGCTACTGTGAGAAACAGCTTATAGCGCTGTTGTATTTCACAGAAAAAAACACTTTAAATAAGAAAGTGATGTGGCCGGCATGTGACAGCAGGAAATCCAGCAAGTCTTTAAGTGTAAATTGAATAAAGATAAAATGGGTTTACACGCTTAGTCCCTCCATGGGCAGCTTCTGCTGAAGTAAAATAATTTCATTGATAAGTCCCTTTAAAGCTTTCATGAGCCATCTTTTACACCCCCTTTATTAATTCACCTAGCATGTGCACCTGGTAACCCCACCCCGTCACGACAGGCTGGGAGCCATCGCTCACTCGTGTGCTCTGTTGTATTTCTGCAGTCTTGACGTGCCACGTCTGTAAATCCCCATCTTAACAAGTCACTTCTCACTTGTGAGATTTATTCACCGTACAGTGTGATGTGCAAAAGCCCCAAACCTGCTGCCTTTTCCCTCTCCCTGGGGCAGTTTGCAACCGGCTCTCATTGACACCCGGGTGCTCCATCCCTGCAGCTCGCAGGGAGGGAGACGTTGGACACATGGGTGCTGTCAGAGCACAGTGCCCTCGAACTTGGAAATCCTTGTCTGCAGAGAAAGAACTGTTACGCTTGGGCTTCATTGCCTGCTAATGTTTGCCCATGGCTGGTGGGGGACCCGATGGGGTGTTGCAGATCAGGACGTAAGCGGGAGAAAGGCTTGAAGTGCATCAGCACTAGAACAAACTCAAAAATGCTTTGTGCTCACACTAGAGTTGGCTTCATGTGCTTCGTGGGGTGTTACTTGAAATTTCTCTCCTCTGTGTTTAGTAAAGAAAGAGGCTTAATCCATGCAAGGACAACCTCCTCCCTCCTCCCGTTTTTTTTTTTTTTGAGGAAACAAAGCGGAGAGGAGGCTGAGGTTGACCTCTGTTCCCTTCCCACACAGGCAAAAAAGAAGTTCTATGACACTGAACTGGAAAACCTCGAACGGCAGCAGAAGCAGCAAATTGAGAAGATGGAACAAGATCACTCACTGCGCCGGCGGGAGGAGGCCAAGCGCATTCGTCTGGAGCAGGAGCGGGACCACGTCAAATTCCTGGAGCAGCTGAAGCAGATGAAGAAGGAGGTAAAAATGGGGAATGGATGGGGGAAAGCTTCATCATTTCTCCATAGCGGAACTTGAGAGGGAAGCAGTCATTTGTGTTTTAGCAGGAAGCTTTTGCTTTTCTTTGGTCTATTTGGGTGTTTTCTGAGGTCCAGTTGTTTAGTGACATTAGGTGGGATTGCTCTTGGCCTAAAGTTGCCTGCTGATAAATCTCATTTCCCTCCCCAAAGGTCAAGAATGAGGTTGAGAAGCTGCCACGGCAGCAGCGCAAAGGGAACATGAAGGTGAAGATGGATGACTTCGCCCAGAAAAAACAAACCATGGTAAGGCTGAGAGAAGATTGCTATGACTCCAAGATTGGGAAGCGCATAGTAGAAACATCCTTCCTCCTTGAGGGATTGGCACTTTCTGAAACACCACCAGATGCTTTTCCAGTTACAGCAGAAGGATGGCTCATGGTGGTACTGCTGTTTTCTTTCAGGAACAGGAGTTTTTGGCCAAGCAGAAGGAGGACCTGGAGCTAGCCATGAAGAATATAACCGCCCAGAACAAAAAAGAGATCTGCGACAAGGAACGCGAGTGCCTGAACAAAAAGCAGCAGCTCATGAGAGGTGGGTGGCAAAGGCTGTAAAGGAGGGAAGCAAATGCTGTAACGATGGGTTTATCCAATGCTGGCTCTTCCCACGCAACAGATGCTGTGACAGAGTTGCAAGCTGGCAGGATAGGATTTAGAAAAAACAGCCTTGCCAGATCCTGTCTAAATGTTTAACAATAATAATACTTAGCGCTTTAATCTTCAAAGTGCTTTACAAATACGAACCAATTAGGCTTCATAATTGCAAGAAATGATTCTCCAATATGATTTGCAACCAATTCCTCTTGGAAAACAGGAGGTGAACGATCACCCCCCACATCTGCTGCACTGCTTAGTAGGGATTGCTTGTGCTTGCAATGCTTCGCGTGACTAAGCTGGGGGGCCAGGGTGGGTTGTCTCCTGACCCTTCTCCCTTCCTCAGACCGCGAGGCATGCATCTGGGATCTCGAAGAGCATCAGCAACAGGAGAAGCACCAGCTTATCAAGCAGCAGCTAAAGGACCAGTATTTCCTCCAGAGGCATGAGTTGCTCCGGAAGCATGAGAAGGTGAAGAGTTAGCCCCTTCCTACACAGGTGCTGGTCGGCAGGGTGCCCGGGTGTCCCCAGAAGGGATGTTTCCCTTCCAGGCTGTAAGTAAGTAAGGGTGGGTTAGGAGTTAAGGGACTTGGTCATTATTAGTGAAGAGGGACCAGAAGAACGCTCAGGTCAGCCTACTTGCTTGGGACGTGTATTCTGTGCTGTGTGCATTTAATGTACAAGAAGCAGTTGTGAATTTTGGGGGCTGTTCTGGAAATCTGTCACTGTCCAGTCTGTGGGTTGCTGGATTCCTAGAGCAGCAAGTGAAGACTGGCACATCTCACAGGTTTTTTTCTGCTTGCTTCCAGCTCCCTTCTCTGCTTTCACAGCGTGTTCAGTACCTGCCCTCACCTCTTGTCCCCTTGGAGCTGTCTGTCACCAGCCACCTCCATGCAACTCCCAAATCTGCTCTCCAGCTCTCTTTGGTCTCCTCAGCACTTGCTTGTAGGCCTGAGGTGTCCCTCCTCCTCTGATACCCGTCCCTCTGCTGTTGCAGGAAAGGGAGCAAATGCAAAGATACAACCAGCGCATGTTAGAGCAGCTGAAAATTCGGCAGCAGCAGGAGAAAGCCCGGCTCCCCAAAATCCAACGGAGCGAAGGGAAGACACGCATGGCCATGTACAAGAAGAGCCTTCACATCCACTCCAGCGGGAGTGCATCCGAGCAGCGGGAGAAGATAAAACAGGTCAGGTCTTGCAAAGGGCATGAGGGTTGAGGCTTGGCTTGGGGCTGAAGCACTTCGCTGGCCTATTGACAGAGGGAAGTCAGAAAAAGGCAACTGTTCCCAAATGTCTAACCCACCGCAGGGAGTCAGAGGTCTTTACTTCTGTGGCATCAGGTGTGGTTTTCAGTGCTTCTTCCATCGTGACTAGTGTTGGGAAGCGTCCTCGGGAGTTTTCTTTCTTTCCTGTATAATAGTGCCAGTTGGCCAGTCTCTCAACCAGCTTCAGAGATCAGAGCAATGCTGCCTACACGGGCACTTGCTTTTCTCTCTTCCAGTTTGCTCAGCAAGAAGAGAAGAGGCAAAAAGCAGAGCGGCTGCACCAACAGCAGAAGCATGAGACGCAGATGAAGGACATGCAGGCCCAGTGTGAGAGCAACACGAATGAGCTCCAGCAGCTGCAGGTACCCATCCCTTGTGGCTCAGTCTCTCAGGGCTGCCTGTGCACTGATTCTGCTCCAGCACAGGGAGCAGGTCATAAGAAGTGGCTGCAGAGGGCTGTCAGTGAACCAGACCTGATGTCCCCTTGCTATGCCTTGAGAGGTTTTTTTGTGGCTGTGTCTAAACGTGCCATGGAGCTCAGAGCTCTGAATGCCTCTGGCTGATGTGAGTCCTATTTAACCACTGGATTTATATTCCCAGCTGCTTAATGGTGTTCTGTTTTGTGATCTGTGTTTAGAATGAAAAGTGTCACCTCTTGATTGAGCATGAAACACAGAAGCTTAAGTCCCTGGATGAGAATCACAACCAGCACATGAAGGAGTGGCGAGACAAGCTGAGGCCACGGAAGAAGGTAGTGCTTCCTTGGCATGAGCAGGGTGTCCTGCTTGGCTGGTTGGAGGGGACAGTGTCCACAGCTCCAGTACAATCTCAAATACAGCTCTTGTGTGTGTTCCTTTCTGCTTAAGGCCCTGGAGGATGAGCTGAACCAGAAGAAACGTGAGCAGGAGATGTTCTTCAAGCTGAGCGAGGAGGCGGATGGACAGACGCCAGCATCCCCTACCAAACACGCCAAGTTCGTCCCGTTCAGCTCGGCAGAGAGCTCGTAACAGCCCGCAGCTGGCAGGCCACCAGCTGATACTTGCCGTGTCCTCCTGGGCTGCAGGCGGGCAACTTGAACTTGGAAGATCTTCTTGGCAGCCTCTTCTCACAACAGCACCCTCCTGTCCCCTTTTGTCTGGGATACATGTGGCTTCAGTCCTGCACTGGGGGATGCTGACTGGAAGTCCTGGTGGCTTTTCCAGGAGCTGGCCTGTTCAGCACAGCTCCACACTGGGAAGCCAGACAGGACCCTTTCTGCAATCGCACTGTTAGCTGGATGCATCGCCTCTCGTGAGCCTGGTGCTCACTGGGCTTGTCAATTCAGACTGAAGCAATAAAACTGCTCTGAGCAGGAGAAACAGGTGATGGCCCCTGCCCTCTGCACAGGGGTTATCGGCCTCTCTCTCCACTGTGGCTGCTTCTCCTCCGGGTCCTCTGTAAGAGCTGGTCTGGGGCAGAGCAGCTTTGACATTGCCTTAGGCTAACCTTGGCCTTGTGACCTGCCAACACTTGCCTTAGATTTATTTCTATCTACTGTGGCCCTTTTTTGCTCAAGGGAGAGACAGTGATTTGGATTTTTTTTGCATTTGAGGAGGGAGGATTGGGTTTTTTCTTTCCTCTTCCCCCCCACCATATAGCCTATGCAGGAAGGGCACTGGCTTGACGTCCTTCCAAAGATGCTTCTGCTTCTTCATTTGCCATGATTGCTGGCAGCACAGTCCCTCTGGCACCTAGCTAACACTATCTTATCAGAGACTGGACTATGGCATAATTAAACTGTTCAGCTGGCTGCAGGCTTTTGTCTCTTAAAGAAGTGTGTGTGTACGTGCAGAGAGGGAGGTTTGTAACAGTGCTCAGTCCTGCAGTGACACAGTGAGGTATCCGTCACAGCCAAGTGCCTTCTGGTAAGGACAAGTGAGGGGCTGAAGGGTGTTATTGCTGGAGGTCTCATGATCATACATGTACTTGAGATTTTTTTTTTTTAAGTGCTGGGCCACATGGGTCAGCCAGCAGTCAGGGTTATGGGCTGCAGAGCATCATCTGGAAAGAATAAAGGAGTCTTGAAACAAGGGATGCAAGGGAAGAGGAGATGCAAAAACAGGTCACGGTGACTTGTTACTCTCAGCATCGCTTTCCTCACTAATGTTTCATCTCCTTATGATGTGCCACAGTTTCTTGGATGATTCTCCTCAGCACGGAGTCGCGCTGCAGAGCAGCAGAGCAGTGGCAGGCCCAGCCCTCTGTCCTTTCTGCTCCATGGTGATGTGTCTTGGTTGGGCTGCCTTTCCCCACCTGCCTTTCCCCACCTGCACGAGGCTGAGCTGCTGGGTAGGACCCAGAGCACAGAGCTGGGTAGGGGGACAGACCTCGCTGGGCAGCACCTTCTTCTTTACACAACCAAAAGGTGTAAGGTAGCACTTAAGTTTTTCTCTCTTTTGATCTCTGGACAACATTGGTTTTTTCAGGCCTGTTCCCCTAGCAAGAAAAAATACTTCTGCTTTAAAAAAAAAAAAAAAAAAAAAGTTGTTATACTAAAGTCTCATATGTTGATTTAGAGAGACACTGGCATTTCAGGAAAAGGTGGTCTGTGATGTGCTACACTTCTAGGTACCTAGCTGAAGGAGTCAGCCCCAGGTCTTTAACACCTCTTTATCTGCAAAGTGTTAAGAGTTCTATCGTTTAGAGTTCATGATACGTATTTATAAGCTTCCTGCAAACTAGTAGGAGTACAGCCATTTGGGCCATTCCGAGTTCTTATGAATCAACACCATTAATGTCTCTATTAATAAACATAGCCTATTAATAAACATAGCAAAGGCTGGGACCCTTTGCAAGCAGACTGCATAGCAGCTTTTCAGTAACTAGCCTGTTGTCCCAGGAAGACTGCCTCTCCCATTTCCAAAAGCATGGACTGTGCCTTTCAGATATGATGATAATGCCAGGTTGTGAGCTGATGTAAAATTAATGAATGCAGAGGGTTGTTTCTGAACCGGAACAATGTGCTGGTTTAAGCCTTTTAATTGCATTAGAAACGTGTGCTGGCAGCCCCAGCGGTTTTGTTCTTGGTCCCACTGGGGTCAGGCTGGAGCTATTCTATGAAATGGTTGTTGTCACAGAAATAAGTACCTGGTGCCTGTACTTTGACGTGTTACACGTGACTTGCAGCATACTGTTCATAACATACCTCCTCCAGCTGAAGGGCTTTGCCGCCTCTCTGACTGCTTGCTTCTCCAGCCGTGGGAGTGTCAGCGCTCTGGCTATTGTGCAGCCATCAGGAAGGAGACTATTCCTTGGGGCTTTTAAAGAGCTGATATGATGCCCCCATGGTAAATTGGTTGTCCCTTTCTCCAGTCCAGCTTGCTTGCAGCCTGGAGCTAGCAATGTAGTTTTGCTTTTGCTAATAGAGGGCGGGAATGGTTTTTGTTCCCTCTCTGGGTGTGCCGGGGACTGTAGTACCATGTCCCTCTCTTCTAGGAGAGGGCAGGGGAGCACATCATCTGATTGTCATGTTTACAGGGTGGGTTGTTTGGGTTCCCCCTCCCCTTTCAAAAACGGATGTTTTGTTGTTTCCTGTTCAGAAGGAACCATGAATAAACCCAACTTATTTTTGAGGGGGGATGGGATGCCATTTTTTAAATGTGGCTTTGAATAAAAAGGTTTTTTAAATATTTTGTAAAGTGTCTTCAGTGGGGCCACCACTATGATGTAAAGACCCTTCTAATAAAGTAACAGCCTGAGAATCCTGGGCATGTGTCTGATTTCCCACCGGCTGTGGCCTCAGACCAGCTTTGCTTCTAGTCTGAGTTTCCTTGACTTACAGAAACCTCCAGAGCCAGTTCTGGCATGTGATCCTTGCAAGGCTGAACTTTCAGTTCTTTAAAATAGAGCTTGTTGCTTCAGAAGCACTTCTGCTGCATGCTGCAGCTCCGCAGCAGTAACATCTTTGCTAAGACGGCGAAACTGGTGGAGCGAGGTGCAGCAGCCGATATCTCGGTGGCTTCGTTGTGTGTTAAAGTAGTGCTCGGCTGACCCTGCTTGGTGAAGAGGGAGTACTGCAGCCTGTTGTCTGAAGAGTGCAAACCATGTGTGCGTGGCTTTTTCTTCCTTTTTTTATTAGCTTGTCTGCCTGTAACAAGATACCAGTCAACTGCCTCCACTCCCTTGCTTCTTTGGGACAAGGAGGTCCTAGGGATGTCCCTCTGCCTCCTCCTCACTCTGCCTTCAGCTCAGGAGCACTTGGATCCTGGAAATGTGTTTTGAGGCCAAGGTACAGATCACATCTTCCCCTGTCAGTGCAGGGGGAGACCTCTGCTTGCTCCCCTGGGCTGCTCAGAAAAGCTCCCACCACCTCTGTAGCCATCTGCCAGGCCTGCGTCGTCTTCATTTTGTGCTTGGAGATTTTTACCTGCTGGTTTAGTTATTATTTCTCACATTCAGATGCCAAGCAAGGACACATGATGTGCAAAGGCAGCTTTGACATGAGCCCAGGGAGTTGGTAGGGTTTTCCCCTCATTTTTGGAAGGTTGCTCCAGAAGCCTGCCAACTTATACCTTGGGTTTCATGTGGGAAATTGTCTTGCTACCTGTGTCTACCCTGGTTAGGTAATATCACAGGCTGTGAGTTCTGATGTGAGGTGGTGAAGGGGAGAGGGAGTTGATACTCTTAGTTGGGGGGGGGTGGGTTTACATGGGCAGCTCTGTGGTGAGAGAAGGACAAGAGCAAAGCATCCGGATGCCTGTCTCCTTGCTCCATGAGATAATAAGAAATGAAGTAGCCGAGAACACATAGTTAGCCATCTCCTTCATTTGCATGTACCAGGACTGCACTGTCCCCTGGGACACACTGGTCAGAAATGGCTTCGCTCAATGTATCCCAGTGAAGCAGATTATCTCATGGGAATATTTAACTTCATCTGCGTGTCCTTGGCAGTGCCTGAGGGGACCTTCAACGGTGAGGATACTTATATTTATAAATATAAGTGGAAAGTACTGTGTATTCTAGAAATAACTTATCTGCCATCCTGCCCTGGTATAATGCTGAAAACAGAGCAGAAGTAAAAATCTTTCTTGTTTTTTTTTAAAAGTAAAGATGACAGCCCTGAAAAGTTACTGGTGCTGCAGCAGCTGTCTTGGCTCTCCTCATTACTTCCTCTGCGCTGGGCTCTGGGCTGCCCAAAGACATTTGCAGCATTTGTGCTATAATGGGGACAATGAAACTGGGGGGGGGGAGGGAAGCAGGGAATACAGGGGTAATCATGGAGTTAGGGCTTGTGCCTAGCTGCCTTCCTCCTATTGCTGCATCCGCTCTCCCTCCCTTGCTGCAGGAGGGCAGCCGGAGGTGAGCACTGCTGTAGGCACTGCTGTCAAAAATCATCTGCACTCTCTTAAGGCAAATGCTATTGCATGGTCTCCTGCTGTGTTGGCCGCTGGTTTAATTCTCCAAATGCCAAACTACCCAGGGCTTGAGCAAGCCAAGTCTCTCCAGAGGGTGGTGGGTCTGCCTTGCCGATGGGATTTGTTGTTGCCCCTCTCCTGGGTGGGATGGGGCTGGGTGGCAGGGACACATCACCCCGACACCCCACTAGCCCTCACAAGCACCCGCTGGGACTCCCCTGGGCCTGGTTTCCAGGCTTGCAAGGGTAGCAGAAGCAATGTTTGCTCTTCTTTCTCTTGTTCACTAGATGGCACGCACACTGAAACAGCGGCTCCGGAGCCTGGCTGCACGCCTGCACGAGCACGGAGCCGGAGCTGAGCTGTCTCCTTGCACTGAAATGTTTGCTCACTCTTTTTCCTGGATTCATCGTTCACTACAGCACATCTTTCACTGGATCTCTGCTTCTCATCAATGCTTCAGTATTTTGCTTCCCACTCTAGCATTGTCCTCAGGAAGTTTTCCAGGATTCCCCTGCCCACTGGCACACAAGTGCCTGGACAGTGTCTCCCTGAGGGCTGAGCCTCCTCTCCATGGGGTCTGCTTCTCCCTGCTGCCATACCTCCATGCAGGATGGGTGCAATCTGCTGCCAGGCTGACTGTGATGGTGATACACACACCACACAGCTAAAACCAGCAATACTGGGGTCAAAGCAGAGGAAAATCATTCCTGGTGGCAGCTGAGAATCAGTGCAATCCAGCCCTGGTGATACGGTGGGTAACCATTGCCCTGCTGGGCTTCAGTTGCAGATTTGCTCTCTGTTGTTGTAGGAGCATCATTTTCAACTAATCTTTGTAAGGAAGCTCAGGGAAGACAGATGCATTTGCCCTGTACACAGAGGAGAACGTTTAGCCACCTGGCACACATTCATAATTCTTAAATTAAAAAGCAAGCAGCAATAGTGGACTCCTCGTGCCAGAAGGACTGGAGGGAGTGTTTCCTCTGGAGTTCAGGGCTGACAGTGGGGCACTGCTTTCTCATTCCATTCCATCTCTAGCACCTGATAGACCTCAGGGACAGCCCAGGTGTGCCCGAACAGCTGGAGTCTGCTTATAGCCAAGCAGAAACCCATTTACACATCCAAGCTGATGGCTGGCTTTTCAGAAGTCATTTGTCCTCTTGCTTTAAATTGCTTAGCTGATCCTGACAGAGAGAAGAGAGTGCACGTGGGTTGGGGAAGGCTTGACTCTTCAGTAGAGAGAGCTTTCCCATCTATTTTGTTTGGCTTAACAATACTTCAGCCTTTGCTTAGGGCAGCAGGAGATGACTTGTTTATTCCAAAACCGCCCTCAGTTGCACCTGTATCCCTGTTCCACCTAAACTCATCATAGGAAGTAGTGCTGCTGCCAGATCTCTGCTGCTCCTGCAGCCACACCACCGGAGGTGTGGGTCAAGCACAGCACTCCCAGGTCAATCACAAAATCTCACTTGGGCTCCCTTAGCAAACACTTGGCAGTTTCCTTGATAAATTACCGAGATGCAGTAGAACCCAAGCCAGGCTTTATGGCTCTACAGCCGGCTTCCCAGTGTGCCTCCCTCGGGAGGCAATCAGGTCAGTGCGCAAAGCTGCACTCCGCTTGTCTCAACCGCTCTCGTCAGACCTGTTAATTAAACACAGGAGCCATTTTGCAGCGTTAGCTGTGATTGTCTCTAACCTTTGCTTGTTCCTGGGCACATGTAAGCAGTCGGGCTGCAGCCAGTGCCCGGTGCTGTTGGGGTCTGGATGTGATGGAGTCACTTCAGCCCCCTCTAAGCAGGTGATGATGCAGGGGAAGCGATGTCGATGCTTAAGTGCTTTCAATTGATTTTGTGCAGTCACTTGGCTCCTTGCCAGCATTTGTAGGCCTGGAGTGGGTTTACGCTGGAAGACATGGATAAAATAACCCCCTGTGTGTAACAAACTGGCTGTCTGATACCTGTGATTTGTACCAGATATAAAGGAATGTCCCGACAGCTCAGCAGCATGTGGCAGTCATGGGCGGTACACAGAAAGGAGCTGGAAGGGCGATGGCAGGAAAGCAGGGTCTAGTCCCTGGAGCAGGTAGGTCCAAGATGCTGTAAGAGCTGTAAGAGCTCATTCATATGTTCTGCTTTTGCTTTCCATGTCACACATCTCCATGTGGGGCCCTTGTGGCACAGGGAAATGGATTTGTCAGCAAGGGAATACCCAAAGTTTTTGTGCACCCCTGAGAAGTGGAGGTGAGCACAAAGCTTCTCCAAGCAAAGCACCATCTGTGTCCCTCTGGGCTGCTTCAAGCTCAGGAGCGAGGTGTCCTTCGCAGCGTCACTGTGTGGTGTTCACTCTGTCTCTTGTGGGTTCCCAACTGTGGCTGTGGGGCCAGGATTAAAGGAAAGGAGGAGACCAGCATGAAGGTCGCTGATGAAGGTGCACAGCAGTATGGTGCTCCATGGCACCTGGGGACGGGCCTCGTGCAGGGGGAGTGCAGGGAACGGACATTGTGGCTGTAAAAATGGGCAGAACTTGTGTCCCTCTCCCCCCAAATCCACACTCTGGTTCTGTGCTAAAGCGACAGTCTGGAGTAAGGATTTCTGTCCCCTCGAGTCTGTGGCCAGTATGAGATGACGGAAGCACAAGTAGGGATGAGGGTCCTTTCAGAGCCATCTCATAGACTTCCCTGCTTGTTCTCACACTCTGCTTCTGCTGCTGGTCCTTACTGTGCCGGCCATCCAGACAGCTCTCCTGCCCTGTGACGTGCTGTGCGGGGTCCTGCGTGCGGGGGGTGCTGCACTTGGGACTCCGGCTGTTCATCAGCTGCCTGCCCAGCACCTCCCATGTCCTACACCATCTCTGTGCTGCACCTATCACTCCTCCTAAAGCTAGACCAAACAAATCTGGCAAGAAAGCAATTTAGCTTCTTCATGGCTGCTGCACGTATAGGTCAAAATGCTCTCTGAATTGCATGGTCTCAATTTGTTCTTCCCAGCTGGATTTTTTAATTTTTTTTCCCTCAGACTGATCCTAGGATTCGTGGGTAGTGAGTGCAAGGTGTGTGGATGGTGAACTTTGTGTTAATGTACAGATGGACTGGGCAGCAAGATGATCAGTCTGGCTGTGATGTTTTCAGTGCGTGTACGATGTAGGGTCAGTCTGTGCACTCCTGTAAAACCAAATTACCAGGCTGCACCAGACCAGCCGTGTATACACGCGACCAGTGTCCCGAGCACAGTCACCCTCTCCCTGGATGCCTGGCAGTCCCGCAGTCGCACTAACTAGAACAAACCAGCACCCACAGCAAGAGGGATGGCTGCAGCCGTAACATTTGTAACTGTTGCCTCACTTAATTACCTTCACCTTGCAATTTATCACCTATTGCATTTTGTTTAGCATGTTTCTGTGCTTCTTTTTGTGGTTTGCATATCCAGTTACCTGTTTCTGTAATCCCTGTGATCCCCTTGCCTGGCCTTTCAATCCTCAGCTCTTCAGGTTACTCTCTTCTCTGCATTTCTCAGTTGCAGTGCCCTCAGCTGCTCTCTGCCTTAGCTTCTCCTTTCAGCATGTGAAGACCAGTAATTGTCTCATTACTCAATCTACTTTCTCCAGGGTTCCACATTTCAATGTATACTTCTTCTCTTATCAACGTGATGCACAGCTGCTTCAGATGTTTTCCTCACCATCCTTTGGAGGATTCGTGCATCTTTCAGGGGTTTTAAAAACAGTAAAACTCTGTCTGCTCAAGCCTGGGCCTTCCACACAACATCAAAATCTGCAGTTCTGCTGCCTCTTGGTGCTTTCCCAAGCTTCGACTCTTGATTAGCAGTTCAAGGTCCAGCTCCAGCATCCCTCACAATGTCAGGGCTTTCCTGGTGGGAGAAGGAAGGGAGGGCTCTTTGGGGCTTCTCCATGGCCTCCAGCCCACCTACCTTCAGCACGTGTCTGACTGAGGAGTGACAACGGGGCCAGGGCAGGGAGGGGAGCGATGTGCAGCTGGGCCACAAGGAAACCAGCCCTGCGGTGGCATGCCAGCAGGTGTCAGGGAGGTCACTGGTGGTGTGATGTCCCTTTCAGACAACCTAGCATCCTTCCTGCAGTCATCTCTGCAGGGACACGGTGGTCTTGGGCTTAGCTGAGTGGGAGGAGGGTAAAGATGAGCCCTTTGGGAGGGTAAAAGGGGGACAATAAAGCCCTGGCAACCTGCCTGTGCCTCCATTAATTCTCTGGGGTGGTTGTAGCAAAGTTAACAGTATAAAAAGGAGGCACATTTAAGGAGCTGCTAAGGAGTGAGATGAGTTGTTTATGATTAAATTAAATTCATATGAAAACTAATGACCTGCTGGTGCAAGCCTTGAGTAACTTTATAATGTAATTAAAAGCCCAACGGGGAAGACAGCTGTGGTTATGCCACGTGTTGAGGAGCTGCTGGGAAGACGGAGGCCGTGGGTGGTGCTGATGTAGAGAAGTCCCTGGTCACTGCCTTGTCTCCTCTGCTGCCCCAAGGGCAGAGCTGGGCAGAGTGTGGGATGAGGAGGTGGGCTGCCGGGGAGGAGAGGTGGTGTGCGGGTGGCTCAGCTCCCAGGCTACGCGGGTTGTCCGGGATAAGGCAGTTCTGCTGATCCGACCATACCGACAGCCAAGAAAACCACCTTTTTCTGCTCAATTTCCTGGATCCTTTAGGGATGTGGTTGTTCGCGGCCAAGCCAGCACTGCCTTGGGGACCATTGTTATGGGACAAGAGCAGGGTGAAGAATCAGAACCTGGTTGTGGAGCCCACGCACAGGGCCACCACGCCGGGCAAGGTGGGCAAGCCCGGCCCCCCTCCGGCCCCCACAGCCACCTCCCTGCCGCGGGCAAACAGCCAGCTGCACCCTCTGAAAAACCGCCCTCGGCCGCAGCCGAGTCGTCTTCCCCTCTCCATCTCGGGGTGGGGGAGGACCGCGGGGCGGTGCACCCCCTGCCAGCGGCCGCGCGCGGGGCGGACACGCGTGGGGCGGGCATTGCCCATCGCCCCTTTAAGCAGGAGGCGGTGGGGCCGCCCCGCCGGCCGGGATAGGCCGGGACGGGGCCGCCTCCCGCCTTCGGCAGCGGGCGGGCGGCTCGGCTGGGCTCGGCGCGGCGCTGCAGGCACCGGTCCCGGCTGCGTGCGCCNGAGGCGGGCAGGGACATGGCCGTGCTGGGGGGCAGTGCCGGTGGTGACCCTGTGCGGGACCCGCGGGGGGAAGCGCCGGGAGGTGCCCGTGGGCGGCTGCGGACGGGATTTGGCCGGAGGGGCTCCGAGGGCAGCCCGGGCCCGGGGGGAGGAGGCGTCTGTGGGCGCCACCGAGAAGCGCCTCTGCTTTTGTGAGGGAGCAGCGTTGGGCAGAGGGGCTCTGAAACCTGTTGGCTGCAGAGTCCCGGGGCGAGGGACCCTCAGGCTCCTTCCTTCTGTGCCTGGGACGGTGCTGCCGTCCTTGTGGAGGTGTTCCCTCGTGTCCCTTGCACGCTCCAGGGCATCTTGCAAACTGTTGTGGGTTTGTCTGTTTTTGAAGGGGTTGGGTTTCTTGTTTTGTTTGGTTGGTTTTTATTTATTTATTTATTATTTAAACTTTAGTGTGCTTCCAGGCATCTGTGGAGACCTTGTGGGTGAATCCTGGCAACAACCGTAAAACAAAGACCAAAATGTTCTCCCTAACCCGTTCGCCTTAGACCAGGGTGACCCAGNGGCATGCCCAGGCGGAGCATCGCGGAGGTGAAGGTGCTGGACGTGCAGAAGCGGCGCATCCCCAACAAGCACTATGTGAGTGGCGCGGCTCGGCTCGGCTCGGGGCGCCCCGCTCCGCCGCGCCCGGCCCTGGGCAAACAAAGGCCGGGCGCTGCCGGCC
>VXBL01005992.1:381103-398507 GCA_013400195.1 Aramus guarauna | reverse complement strand
TGCACGCTCCAGGGCATCTTGCAAACTGTTGTGGGTTTGTCTGTTTTTGAAGGGGTTGGGTTTCTTGTTTTGTTTGGTTGGTTTTTATTTATTTATTTATTATTTAAACTTTAGTGTGCTTCCAGGCATCTGTGGAGACCTTGTGGGTGAATCCTGGCAACAACCGTAAAACAAAGACCAAAATGTTCTCCCTAACCCGTTCGCCTTAGACCAGGGTGACCCAGTGACACACTGCTCATGGCACGCTTGGGTTGTGAGGATGTGGCGTTCGCTTTGGCTGGAGCGTGTTGTGTCAGCAGATCCAGGGCTCCCTGAGCTCTTCGGACATCAGGGACTTCTCGGGCTCACCCCAGCAGGCTTGTGTCAGTGAGCAACAGTTGGAGGAAAGCAGAGGGTAGGGCAGCTCTAGTCAGGATGGAGGGGAGGGTAAAGGGGGCTGTTACCCTCTCCTTGCATCCAAGGATGTGGCGTGGCTGCTGCCGTCCAACCTCTTATCACCCCTTTTTCCTCTCCTGCCCTGCCTGCAGCTCTGTCAGCCCTGGCTGAGCCTGGCCCCCGCTCTGGTCGTGCCCCCCTTCCTGCTGTGTCCATCTCAGACTTAGTCATCATAGCTGGGTTATACATCCAGTCTGGAGGAGCATGTACGTGAGGAGGTTTGCTGAGCTGCGTACACTTCTGTTTGTCTTGGCGGATCTGTTGCACTGCTGTCAGGTCCCGTAACGGGACTCGGACGGGGTCGGCTGCGGCCGCTCCTCTGCTCTCCCTTCAGGCCTTCTCGTTCCCTTGCTGGGGCTGCGGGCTCCGCACACCCCTTGGGACCTGTGTCCCTGTGGCTGGGACATGCACCCCAATTGCTAGACACGATCTGTTTTGGGCACTGCCCTTGCTCACCTTCCACATGGAGGGGTGAGGCGGGTGGAGTTGGACGTAGCACAAATAAACCCCGTGAGGCTGGACAATGGGGGCAGAGGTATTGTCTAAAAAGAGAGACGTATGGAGGGGCAGCTGGGTGGGGGCAGCGGAGCAGCAGCCCCCAGGGTGGTGGGAGAAAACGGCTGTATGCAGCTTATGACAGTCGGCTGTGCAGCCCGGCCGTTCAGCTGCCTGCTCCTTCCTCAACTCGCGGCTGGAGTCCTCTGCCTCTAACCTTCTCCTGTACTTGTCTTGGACCGAAACCTGGCAGTGTGAGCCAGCAGGGCTCGCGGCGGGGCTGAGCCCAGGGAGGGGCAGGCAGCTTGCAGGCAGCTTGCAGGCAGCAGCCTCCCTGGGGCAGTGCTGGAGTGAATGGGAGCACTCGCCTTGTTTGAGGGAATCGATAGGAACTAGGCAGATTCACAAAGCCAGTTAATTATATGGAATCAAATCTTTTTTTTCCACTTTTTTTTTTTTTCTTCCTCCGCCTGCAAAGAGGGAGAGGAGAGGCAGCAAATTGTGGCTGAGTCATCTTACTTTAGACTATATATGCTGGCACGCTGCAAATCCGAGTCAGCCACAAAGTGTACGGGTTAAACCTTTTCCCTCTGGCTTCTCATTGCTGAGCATCAGTGTGCTCTCCGTCCCCTGGGGCAGCCCCTCGCTGTCCCTGGGGATGCTGGAGGAGCACTCCGGCTTTTCTTCCTGTTGCCTCCGCGCTGGCCTGACCGGCGAGTGACCCATACTGCTCAGGCTCGGCCTCATCTCTGCATCAGCAAGAGGCTTTTCTTTGCCGGACAAAGGTGCAGTTGTGTTGGCTGCAGTGAGGCCACAGCAGAAAGTCGTGAATTCCATTTTCCCAGAAAAGTGAGATCAAACCAGTGTTTTGAAGTCCTTATTAATGCCTGTGATGGGGAGGGGCTGTAGGAAAGGCCAGCTCTATTCAGACCAGTGTGGTTTGCCCATCACCTTGGTAATTGATACAAAAAGAGTTGCGCTGCCCACAACAAAAACTTCTGTTTTTTTGCAGCTCTGATTTGAAGCAGGAGGCACAACGTTCCCTCAAACTGCGGGGCTCAGGCTGGGCAGGCACCCAGCACGGTGCCGGGTGGGGTTTGGGTAGCCGAGTGCCAGCTCAAACGGGTGCTGAGCTGCGTGTCGGGGTTTAGCTGAGCACCTAAACACAGCCCCATGGCATGGAGCGGGTGTGTGCCCGTGAACGGCCCTGGCGGAAATCCTGGCGCAGGAGAGCGTCAGTGCAGCGTGCTGCTGTCCTGCTGCTTCTCAGAGTGTATGCCTGGTGGCTGTGCTCCCCTCGAAGGATATGCTGGGACAACAGTGTGCTTGTCCCACCTCCTGGTCGTCCTCCTTACCCTGGTGGCAGCCCAGTACCTGACCTGAAGGCAGGAGGAGCTGGGTGGGTTGTTCAAAGGGAGCCCAGGCATGTTTAAAGCCGTTTGGGGGATAGGGAAAATGAGAATGGCATCTTAATTGCTTTTCTCCTCAGTGAGGTGTTAAACCCTTTGGCTGGCGGGTGCTGCGGCGAGCACCGCTGGCAGGGGTCAGGCTAAATTGCAATTAGCAGGGTGTGCTTCCCCCTTGCGTGCTTTTTTCCCTGCAGTCAACCTTGTGTTCCTGGAAGGCTCCTGCTGCCGTGGTGTTGGCATGGCGTGGGGCCAACACGTCTGCTCCTGTTCTTGTCAAACCAACTCCGCTCACACTTGTGAAAGATCCAAGAGGGGAAGGATAACCGAGTGACAGGGGCCTTGAATTTGCTCTGCCGGCTGTGAAAGCGTACCGCGCTGTATTGCAGTGGCACCTCTCCTGGGCTGCTAACCCTGGCTGCTTCAACTGCACTTGTGCTGCTTCTGTCGCTAAGCTTTTTTTCATGGGCAGTACCTGGAAGGGGCAGAGAGAAATGATCCTTTTGCAGGTGTTTGTTGCAGGATGTACTGCTCTGATCCCATCAAGAGAGAACAACCAAGCTTGGGATCTTGGCAGCCTGTTGTCCAAGTGGAAAAGGGGACTCCCATCCTTCAGGCAGTGGCTGGAGGGTCACCCTGCAGTGACATTTCCCATACGATCCTATGCTAAGTGATTACAGCTCAGGGATGCTGCCAGTTAGGGCTCCAAGGCGATACTGCAAATCCGAAAAGGCAAAGTCCAAGAGCAAAGTTTAAAAATAATCATGCTGGGCGACAGAGTAGCAGACTCTCATTTCTATGGTCTGGCCAAGTCTCAAATTCTGATAAACAAATGTTTATTCAGAAAAGACCCAAAACAAAGTCATAGTTGAAATGGACTAAATTTTCCTTTAAAGGACTTCACATGGGATCTTTTTATAGTTTTGTGTTTGTTATTCTCTAGTAGAAGCCCTAAAATAAAGTTTTTTTCCTACTAAATCCAGATTTATTTTTTTTTTCCCTTTAGGCAAGCTTCAGGACCTTTCGTTTTAATACAGCTGAAATTTGTGTGTGTTTTTCTATGTGTTAATAACAATGCCATTGAATCACATCTTCATTTCTACAATCCCCTCCACCAAGAACATATCCATAGTTCATATAGTTTTAAATGGTTGCTCTAGAGCACAAACCAAAATTATATATATCCGTCCGACAGGAAGGAGAGAGCAGCATGCTGTTTCGTTGTGTTAGTTTATTGGGAAACCTGGACGGTGCTCTTGCAGGACTTCCTTTCCCAGCCTCTGTGCACACATGTATCACTTTGAAAAAGGGAAATTTAAACAAAGTGTGCAGCATACATTTATTTTGCAAGCTCAGTTAACGAGATTGCAAACTTTAAACAAGGTGAATATCCATGCATATTGAATCACCTCATTTGTGGCAGCTGCCTTGCGAAAGTAATTAACAGTGCGTGTTGGAATCTGGTGCCTAGTTGATAGCATCTATAGATATTTTAAAACAAGTTTGAAAACCACAGTCAAAAAGTAAATGTGTTCTGTTTTTGATGTGGAATTTGTGACAAGATGGTAAGCATCTTCTCTCCTCCTGTTCCTTGTAGTGGTGAGGCTGTTCGTGGTTTCATTCATTGTCCAACCCAAGCCCGTTGCTTATCTGGAACCGATTGTGGAGCATTCAGAGAGGAGTGCTCTAATGGCAAGAGGACAAGAGCTGCTAAGCTACAGATTCAGTGGTTCTTTAGTGCTGTATATGTATGTAGAGCAGAAGATGTCTTCCAAAGAACGTGGGTCCCATGGACCTGTGTGTCCCCTGGCCCTGAGTTGCCCAGCTGCAGCAGAGCTCTGCGGGACCTGGCACAGTATCGCTTTGTATAGCTGCGTTATTTCTGCCACTGTGAATCATACCGGTTGCTTGGCTTAAAAAGGGCATTAGGGGATGACTTTCCCTGTGCTACGCTGTCTGAGGAGTGACTGTGCTCTTGGTATGGTGGGAATGTCCTTCGGGGAACCGAAGGAGCTGGGTGCATTTAGACCAGGGGAGCAGGAGGTTAAAATGAGTAGTGTGAAATCTACGCAGGGACCATTAACTAAACTAGGAATGAAAGAGCAAAAGCAAAACCAGAATGTATGAAGCAAGGCTGAACCCAGGATGCCGGAGTCTCTGCCGCGGCGAGGAGTTTCTGAGTATGGGTGGCCTCCAGAGGTTTGGGGGCTTTCTCAGCATCCTTAGTGGTGTTTTGCTGCTGTATCCTGTGGTTCTGCTGTTTCTCATCCCGTTTCCTGTCAGCTGGCCGATGCTGTTCTGCTCGAGGCAGGCCACAGGCAGGGCGTTTGGAGCCTGTAGCTGGTAGAAATTGGGACCCATCCTTGTGCCTGGAATCCTTCCTTCCCACACACCTCTCGAGAGAGCTGGGGCTTAAGGGAGCGCTGTTAGCTTTGTGGATGAAAACCAACACTTGAATGCAAACTCTCCTTTGTTTTTCTTCCCTAGTCATGTTACTTAAGGCTGTTGAAAACCTTGAATGTCACAGATCAGTGGAAGGGCCAAATTCTGCCTGGCACACAGCCACTGAGGCGGATGCAGCTCTGTGTGGAAAGATGGTGCTCGTACTCAATTCCAGCAGTGAACTTCAGCACTGAGCCCATCCATCGCCTCTGCCTGCTCAGAGGTCTGGTGACCTTGATCCCTTGCAGCTTTGCTTTGGAGGGTATCTCTATCTTCCGGCCGTTTCATGTCGCAGTGGGAAATAGGAAACAAATGAATCCATATGTTTGATCTTCAGAGTGACTCAGAAGAGGGTGCATCTGTTGTACGACTGAGAGGGCTGAGCGGGACTCAGCGGGTTGTCCTTGGGGTCTTCACGCTTGGCGTAACCCCACGTGCATGCATTTTCATCTCAGCAGCTTTGGCTGTGTGCTCGGGCAGTGCTGTGCCCTCGTGAGCCATACAACAGCAGAGTGGAGCGGGAAGAGCTGTTGCTCGCTAGGTTTTAGGGAGGGTACAGTTGGAGGGATGAATCAGAGTGAGGGGATGTGGCTGCTTTGTAGTCCTGGGTGCGTGGGCAGGTTGGCTTGGGTTCTTTGCCACGGTGATGAGCCTGTCCTCATGCTGCCTGCGCCCCCGTTACCCAGCTCCTCCCCGCAGCTCTGACTTGTTGCTTCTGCCTCTCCCTGCTAGACCAGAGGGACTGTGGCAGCATCCCTGATGCCCTGCAGTTACCGCTGGGATCGCTTCTCTGTGCCTTTCCTGCTGCTGTGTGGACCAGCATCGCCCTTCTCCCAGCTCTCCCTCTCCGCAGAGCAGGAGTAAGGGGGTGACAGGGTGTCAGAGGACGGAGCTGGGGGCTGGCTGTCCTGCTCCAAGCTTTGGTGTCCCGCAGCACAAGAGCCCCAGTGCTCCCCTTCCCAGCCCTGCACGCCTGCGGCAGCGCAGGCTGATGGAGAGGGGCCAAGCACAGCAGCTTGCCGCCAAGAACTTTCTTTGTTTCCAGCCACCTCCCTCCTTTTTTTTCTTTTCCTCTTACAATTTCCCACTCCCTTTTCTATATTAAACCCGCTCTGGTTTGGCTCAATCCCTCAGCTGCTTCGGTTTCTCTGCCCCTTTGAATTTCTCAGCGCTCCTTTCTCGTGGTGTCGGCTGAAGCCAGGGTGCGAGGCTCTCGCATAGCTTCCCCGTGTTTCACGGTGGGGAGGAGTACGGGTGGAATAGAGAGACTGATGCTTTTTCCCCTTTGCTGGCAAAAGATGCTTTAAATATGCAGGGTTTTCCACAGAGAGGTTTATTGTACATAGTCTCTCTGGACTCAAGACCACACAGGCTCAAACCCATTGGAAACAGCTCTGCAGACAGCTCTGCCTCTGCTGGAGGCTGTTATGTCTGGCTTTGCCATAGGAGCTCTTCTGAACGGCTGGGGACCTATGCTGATGCCCGTCAGTGGCGGGTGGGCAGAGCTGCGTGTCCCTGCAACCCCGTGGAGGTGTCTTTCCAAGTGGCCGTGGCACTGCTTTCCACCCTGCTGCTGTTCACGTGCCTCTGGTGTGGAGCTGGGAGGGTCTTGGTGTGCGAGGGCTCTGGGCATGGGGATGTTTCAGGGCTGGGGAAGCTCGGGGATTGCTGCAGAGCCACCCGGGAAGGGCTGCTGGTGGGTTGTTGGCTCGCAGGGCTGTGTCAGTATGGGTGTGCTGCTCCTGCGCTGGCGTGGCTGGATGGTGCTGAGCTTGGGGAGGGCTTGCTGCCTTGTTCTCTGCCAGGCAGAGAGCTCGCACGCCAGCTGGCAGCTGCCCTCTCCCCAAAGCCTTCCTTACCATACCGATGTGTGCCCCCCACATGCCCCCCAGCCAGGATGCCTTGCCAGTCTCCCAGGAAGACTTGGGAAAACTCCTCCTGTGGGAGGAGAGAAACCGAAACTGTAGCTCTGCTTTTTCCTGCAACTTCAGTCTCCCTTTTCCCTCCTCAAATTTAAGCAATCCAGATTGATTCCCAGGTTGTGTTTTGTGCGTGTCCGTAGTGCATTTATGCAAGGAGTCCAGAAGTGATTTTTCTAAGAGGTCACATGGTTTCATGTTTCAAAAATGGGATTTTTTTTTTCTTGCTATCTGTTCTTAATCCCATTGCCTCAAGTCAGCCACTTGAATCGTCTCCTCTCTCCAGCCGTGTTGTATCTGGACAATGTGCCTCTTGGGGAAGGTGCAAGACTGAGGGTTTGTGAAGGACTCCAGAGTCCTTGGTCCTTTTGAGTGGTGGAAGTCACCAGGAGCCATTGCTCTCTGCAGCACCGAGGCTCTTTTATCAGTCCCTGGAAAAACACTTCTGCGGTCTGACAGCTCCCAGGGCTTATGCTTGCCACTTCATTTCTGCAAGACGGAAAAAACCGCTCTGGATGTGTGTCTGAGCTGACTCCTTCAGCCTCCCGGCTCTTCTGGTGACACACATGCGGGAGCTCACTCCCTGCCTGGGGTGCTGTCCTGGCCGGGAGGGATGTCCTGGCTCTCCCTCCGATGTTCACCTGCTGCAGGTTGCCAGCGTGTTTCCCCTGGGGCTGCAGAGCCCTTGCTGCCGTGCGAGCTGACTGGCAGCTCTCGTTGACAGCTCTGTTAAGGTTGGCCAGGTGCCATTTGCATTTCTTTTAGCAACCTGTCATTTTTTGACAGTTCCCTTACGAAGGTTTTCAGTCCCGCTTTCCACCAGCCCGTTCTCCCTCTGAGCTGCCTCTCCAGAGACGCCGGGGAGGGGGAGAGCGGTGGGAGGCATGGGGTCACACCGGAGGGACGCAGCTCGCAATGCTCGGCCAGGCAGGCTGCAAGACCCCTTGGGCCTTCCTTTTCATCTTTATATTTCTGTTTAGGGCACTTGGTTTCAAACGTGACCAAGGAGAGTGTTGGGCAGTGGTGGTTCTGACGGTAAACCTCTCACTGATAATTTTGAAGTAGTTGGTATGTAGCCAGTTAGTTGTAATGTCGGGAGTTTGGGGAGCCCAGGGAGTTTGGGAGCCAAATCCCCGTGGTGTCTGTCAGAGTTCAGCCTTTTGCGCCTTCTGGCTTCCATTTTCGGTGAAGGATCGGATCTGCTTCAGCCCCGCAAGGGACAGGAGCACGGGAAGCGTTTGGCATTAATGTAAAGTGCCCTTTGCCTCCAGCATTAAAAATTGTCCACCTGCACCTCCAAAACTGTCCTGAGGCCTCTGCACCCCCTGTGAAAAGCCCGCTGGCAGCAGAGGGCAGGTCTTGCTCTGGCAAGGTTGTCCTGCTGGGAACTCCTCCTGCTCCGTAGCGTGGGCCTGCGGTTGCAGGGTGCGAGGGCAGAGGAGCTGGCGGCTGGGAGAGGAGTGATGGGGGGATTGTCTCTTTTAATCCCAAAAGCAGGATTTTGAGTGTATTTGAGTGACCCTGAAAGCTCTGTACCCTTCCTCTGTGCCTTGCCCTAGTAGGACAAATGCCGTGAGCTGCGTCTCAAGGATTTCAGAAGCACGGGCGTGAATTTCAGCTATGCTCCCTGGACCTGTGGCTGAGATGAAGCTAAGGAGGGTTCAGCCCTGCTGATTTCTCCTTCTTCCAGAGCTCAGCTTGGCCCGTTGCCTTCAGGCATCAGACCTAGCTGCGGGGTTTGATGTGACACGTGTGCAGCAACATGGGCTGGAGCAGAGGGTCTCAGGCTGGGAGTGGGGCAGCGTAAGGCTCCTTTCCGGAGGGAGGGGAACCGCCGGTTCCCGGGTTTCACCAAGTCAGCTAGTTCCCTCCATGGTGCAGATCCTGCCGCTGGCCCGGGAAGGGCTGTAAATATTTAGATAACTCTGCCTGTTGGTTTTGGCCAAGGTCCCAGCCCACATGATGGGGTTGCAGAACCCCCCTCCTGGATCTGGCTGCCTGCTGGCTCCCTGCCATCTGCTCGGCTCTCCCACCCCTCGAGGAAATGGTGGAGTGGGATCTGAGTGGTGGTGGTGGCCGCCCCGTTCCTGGCGATGCTCTCCATGGGGGCATGTCCCCAAGGCAGCGCCAGCTGCAGCCCTGGGAGATCCCCTCACTCTTTCCATGGAAAAGGCCTGCTGGTGGTTTCTCTGTGTTATTTCTTTGAAGAACCATAGAAATCGGAGCTGGAGAAGACCCGTGAAATAACTGTTTCCACATGCCATCACTCACACAGCTGGGCTGGGAAAAAGCCTGTCCTTGGAGCAATCTCTGCAGGACCGAGGGCTGTGGGGGCAGGGGATGGGGTGGCTCCTACCAGGACAAAATTGGAATTGTTTGGGCTCCTGCTTCACAGTGGGTGCTCCTGGAAGGACATGGTGCAGTGCCAGGCTAGGAGGTGAGACTTCAGACCAAGTGCGATGTTTTCAAAACTGTCTTGATCGTTCAAAGTGTCTTCCAAAAGCACCTGAGAAAGAGATGGGTGGGTACCAGTGGGAGCTTGGTGTCTCATCATCTTCAGTCTCTGTGAAAATGATCACTGGGTGACTGACTGCACTGTTTATCCCCTTCAAAATCTGCCCTTTTGATGTTAGTTGAGGAGAGCACCTGAGTTATGCTTTCTGCTGTCTCCTTTGTCCCTAGGACAGCAGGGACTGAATTAGGTGTGGACAGAGACCGAGATCTGAGATGGTTTTGGCCAACAGAATACCTCGGTGGGATGGCGGCTTCAGAGCGAAGGACGAGGGATATTCACAAGGAGAGAGGAAGCCAGCTTTACTAAAACAGTGTTTTTGTAGATATTGAAGAGCTCCCATTCCTCTGGGCTTCCCCATCTTTTCTGCTTTCCACAAGTAGGTGAGGAGATACCCCTGGAGACCTTTCTGCTGTTCAGATGGGATGTGCAAGAAACTGTTATCCAGATTCCAAGGAGATCTGCGTTTCAGCAAAATAGGAGTGAGCTCATCGGTTGGGAGAAATACTCCTTCCCTCAACTGCAAAGGTTATAATAAAGCATGGTGTGCCCTCAAATCTCATGGCTTTATAACCCTTAAGAGCTTTGAATTCATTTTGGCTTGAGCAAATCCACATCCTGATTAAAATCCCAGTCTAATAAGCTGTTGACTCCAAATAAAGGCAGGATAGGAATAAACAATGAAGAAAAGTTGGCTCTTCCTCCCGCCCCAGTGGAAGGCTTTCTCCAGGCAGGCAGCCAGCAGTGATATAACTCTGTAAAGTGCTGTAGACTGGTAAGAAAGCTGGGATATCAGCTGAGCTTCCAACCAAAATGAGCTCATGCTGGCCTGCTGGCAAGTCCTGGGGTGAGGGTAAAGGCAGCTTGGATGCTTGTTCAGTTTCAAGTTAACACTTAGTTTGCTGATGGTATGATGGTGACTGTACGGATGCTGTTGGATATTTCAGAGGCCACGTCATGCAACTTGAGCAGTTTTCGTTGCAAACTGCGGTCAGCCAAGTTGCCTGTTGAGGTCTAGAAGCATGTTCTTGAATAGGTATTGCGCCTGACCCAATGCAGAGTACTTGTCAAGCCACGTTTGGTGATAAGCAAGCACGGTGCCTGGGCCTCCCTTGTAGCAAATCATGGTCCATACAGGTCTCCACAGCTGCTACAGATGTTGTCTTGCAGGAGCCCTCTGTCTTCCTTGTGTTAATATGCAGAAAGTGCAGGTCCTTCAGCTCAAAAAAAAAAAAGAATTTGTGCATGAAAGGAGAGGATTGTGGTTAGCTGAATAAGGCCTGTGAGGTGATGCCGAGTGATTTGGGTTTTGTCTGGGAGAGGTTGGTGGTGCCTGTGGTACCCAGCTGGCTCACTGCAAGTCAGCAAAGCAGTTGCAGCCGTGTTTGGGCTAATCGTCTGGTTTAAGAAGAATGGCCATTGAATTCCTAGGTTGAAAGTACTTAAGTTCTTTATTTTAGCAGTAAGAACCTGCTTCATCTTGCTGCCTTGTTTTCTGTCTTAATTTGGAACTGATTCCACTGGGAAGAGTTTGTGGTTCCTCAGGAGTCTCCTCACCTTGGTAGGTCATGCTGTCCCAGCCCTCTGAGCTGCAGAATGACCTTTCAGTTAGATTTTTACTATGGTGTTTGAGCAGGTTTGAGCTCAACTAAATGCTAAAATAATTTAGCATTGTGCTATCCATTTATGTCTCCTGGTGTCTGAATTTGGCTGTTGGGCTGGGATGCTGGTCACATTCCAGCATCTGGAAAAATGTGTGTCTGTCAGTATCCTAAGAGTCTTCACTCTTTGTTACATTAGTGGAAGTTCTAGCATTCACCTGAACTTCTGAATGTTTTGCTCCTGCTTCAGTGAATCAATTCTTGAATTTGTGGTGGAAATAAGCAGGACCTGAGAGTTAGAAGAAAGGATAAACTTGTCTTTGCTCTGCTTAGTCAATCTGTTATCAGTGAGGGTTTGCATCACTTGAGTGTTTTGCTGGCATCTTGTCAAGGGTCATCTTTGGTTTCTGTGAGAACAAGCAAGGACATTAGACAAGTGATTGCCTGATTCTGTTATTTGCTTGTTGTCTTTCGTAGAAGAATAAAAAACCTGGGTTGGTTGGTTGTGATTGGGGTTTTTTGGTTGTTGTTGTGTTGGGTTTTTTGTTTGTTTGTTTTGTGCTGGTTTTTGGGTTTGTTTTTTTTTTTTCATTCATCACCAGTAAAAGCCTGGTCATATGGTCTGTGCATAAGTTGCAATTACTGGGATTGATTATGTAGCATTTGAAGGAACAGGAGGGTAATTTGCACCCCAGCAAGTTAAGTAAACAAAACCTCAGTGTTGCTTATGGAAGAACAGACACAGTTTCGAACCCTGTGGGTTTGAGCCCTTACAAGCCCCAGGACCCAGGCTGGTGGAGGTGGGTGGCACGTGTACTGCGGGCTGTGGGTTTGGGATCTCGACATCAAGCTTGATGCTGCAGCCATCAGTGGGATGGCCAAGGCATAGTTATTGACTCATAATGTGTCTGTGTCAGGAGAGACTTTATCTGTGTTTTTACATAGAAGTGCCTGGTCATATTCAATGTATGTCCCTATTGTCGTAGTTCACAGCTATCAATAAGCGTTTAGCAGACAGGCAAGTTCCAGCGGTGGAGTTTAATAATTTAATCTTGCATATTTTCTAGTATTGCTGAAATGCTTTTAAGTGGTCCCATGAACTTCCTCAGTTGATGCCCAGCTGTGGGGGTTGTGCTGGCAGCTTTAGCAGCTTTTGGGTTGTGGTCCTGGTTGTTGGATCACTCCTCTGATTTCTTCCTTTGTTCCCTACAGGTGTACATTATCAAAGTCACCTGGTCCAATGGGTCCACAGAAGTCATATACCGACGGTACAGCAAGTTCTTTGACCTGCAGGTAAGCGTTTCGCCAGTTCTTGGGGTTTTGACTTAAGAGGGTTGAAAGCTGTTGAGAAACGTGGTTTCTGCCTTGCGCTTTTGTAATCTACCGGAGAATGTTTTGATCTGAGGAAACTTAAATGCAATTTTGGACATCCTTGAAAAAAGCAAGAACAAGACAACCTCAAAAGCTGGACTCTTCGCTCCAGTGCCTCTTGGGGCTTTTGCATGTCGCGGTGTTACAGCTTTGCTGTCACTCCCTGGGCTAAATGCACGCAGGGCTGCGTAAGTGTGTTTGAATTCCTCCAACAGAAATCTGTGCAAGTGGTGGGGGTTTTGTGGGGGGGTTTTGTTAAAGTTAGGCCCAAATTCCATTCCTACGGAGCTTACACCCTGCCTTTCCCAGCTCCTATCACAGCAAAACAGGACTGCTGCTGGAAAACACTGATTCCCTGGGTCCATGTCCTACTGTCCGGTGTTTCGGGGAGTGGGCGCTGGGGAAATGCCCGGTGCGGTGCACTGCCAGCCTGGAGGGCAGCTGACAGCAGCTGCTTTAGCAATTGCCTCCTGGTGCAGGGGGAGCCGGAAAGAAAATGGAGCTGAGAGGGAGGGAGGAGGCTGGAAAGGCAATTGGGACAGGCTGGGTTGCAGAAAACCGAAGCCGGTGTTCTGGGCGAGCAGGCAAAGGGTGTTTTCCACCCCCTCCTTGGTGGAGATGAGCCAAGGGGTCTGGCTGAACTTTATGAGCCAAAACACAAACTGAGCTGCTGGAACAAGCTCTGTGCAGATGAGAAAGGAAAATGCATGAAGTGATCTATGGACCAGCAGCAGCTGCCAGGAGAGTTGCTGGCACATCCCTGCTGGCCTGTGCGCGGGACTGGGAGAGGAGCTGGGCACGCTCTGCCTCCAGCGGACCCACTCACGTGAAGGTGAGCGTCGCTATATGCTTTATTTGAACGAGTCCTGTGGTTGCCCGGGAATGAGGATGCCTTTCCTGAAATCGCTGCATCCAGACACAAATACGCTGCTAAAATTACAGTGCATCTGGGCCTGCCTAGCAGAGCAAACCCAGGGGGAACCCAGATGGCTTTCCCAGGTTCAGCTGGTCATCTGGCTTCAGGTCAGCCTGCGAAGCCTGGGATTGTGTGAGACGGCTGCTCGCATCACCTTGCCCAACAAGGCATCTTCTGCAGAGCCGCGGATGCAGCCATGTGTGTGACCGCATTGAGAAGGCCCTGGCCAGGCAGCCGTAGCCCGGCTTTGGCAAAACTCTGGGTGTCCTCACCGTGCCCCATGCTGCTGTCCCGCAGCATCGTGCCGGGTGAGGTAGGGTGCCACGGGTGACTGCTGGTGCAGGCAGGGGTTAAGCTGTGTGCAGCTGCTTGTGTAACCAAGGAAATATTAAAGAAAATAAACAGGGAACAGCTGTTGGGCAGCAGCCAGGGCTGGAAGGAAATGAAGCTCAGCACTTCCTTCTCCGCAGCATCTTGTCTTCACTGGTGCTCCAAGGTAGTGCCCAAGCTCACGCTGTCATTTGCTGCACGGCGGGCAGAGTCTTTTGGGGTTTATATGTGATAAACTGGTGCCTCTTGCTGTGCTGTTTCCCTGGGCTGCCTTGCTCCTTGTGGGGAGCGGCACGTAGGGAAATAGTGGCCATCCTTCCTCTCTTCTCCCCCCTCCCTCTTGGCTGGAGCTCTGCGTGCTCCTAGGTGGAAAGTGTCACTAGAGGCTGTCTGGAGCCAGAGACACAAACGGGCTCTGCTAAACACCCTGGAGCACATTTAGAGGCAGAGGTGCTTTTTTAATATATATATATATATATATATAATGGTGCACATGAGAAAGTTTAAAGCAAACATCTCCCCCCTTCCCTGTTCCCTGCAGCTTTTGCTTGAGAGAAGAAAAAAAAAAAATAACCACACCTTTTTGGCTCTGTTGAAAGAATGAATGAAATTGTGGTTTTTCCCTTCCTTCCCCCTTATCGCACATGTTTCCTGGTGTCCTTATTTTAAACTTGTGGTGCAGTACAGTGGAAATTGGATTGAAAGGCGAGGAGTGAAACAGATCCTCTTAGCACAGTGGAAAAAAATGCTCTAGGTAGGCTTGGTAGCACTGACTGTTGCCATTGCTGGAGGCCTTTATTATATGACTGTTGGATGATTCTGTGCCAATTTTAGCTCTTTAGGCAGAAATTTTCCATGCTGGAAATTATTCATAACTAATTAAAAAAGAAAAAAACCAAACACAAAGTAACTGATTGGCTAAAATGGTTCGACTGCTTCTGAAAACATAGTAAGAGGGGAAAAATGTTTTCCCCGGGTCCAGTTCTGATGATCTTTTTGATGCGTTGGAGGAAGATTTGGAAACTTGAGTCGCAGGTGATCCCTGTGTCAAGAATCTGTCTTTCATGTTATCCAGTGAAAATCCAGCCAAATTTATTCATACTTCAGACCTTGAGCAATCACAGTACATGCATGTTTGGGTAGAGATATTTGTTAATTTACTATCTGTGTTCCCAGTGATTCTGGCTGCACTTCCCATGCTCCTGCCAGCAGCTGAGCAAGGTTTTGTTTTTTCAATAGCAGCTCTGGCCACATTGGGGTGAAGGTTGGTGCACCCTCTCTTGCTGTCAGTGACTCTCCTGCTAGGCCCAGGCAGGAGGACAAGGAAGCCATTTGATCCAAGTAGGAGAGAGGAGAACAACTTCTTGGGGCAGGAGTGAGGGCTGGTGGGGACCAGGGTGGGGGCTGACATGATGCTGTGGTTCTGAGCAGCCTGGGCACGGTCGTGTGAGTGGTTGGGGATTTTCTCCGGATATTCCCTGTGGGGCCACAGCTGAATCGCTTGTCACCTTCCATTGTGGCCAAACAATTATTTTAGGAGTAGGGCCAAGTAAAACACATGCACGCTTACTACTGACAGCCTTGCTGGCTAGTCTGCTCCCACTGCAACCGGAGAGCAAAGTGTCCTTCCCTCCCCAGCCAGGCAGGAATGACACTCAAAACACAAACTGCCAGCTCAGCCAAAACAGGGGTGAAGCCTGGAGTCTTCCCAGTGCTGGTCTCTGCCTCTGGACGCAGAGACGTCACACCAGCCGCATTTCCCATACTGGAATGGGGAATGTTGAAAGCCACCTTGCTGATCGTAGCAATGCTGCAGGCTGCACCATCATCAGCTGGGAATGTTCAAGGTTTTGTCTGAATACTGTGAACTTCAAGAGCTCTTCCCTTTCGCTGCCATTGATACAGTAAGACTGGCCCTCTTCTGCAAAAGTCCTGGTTTACACCTCATCGCCATAGCAGCCTTTCCGAGAACCATCCTGCTTTTCTCTTCCAAGGGTGGCAAGACATCCTCTCTTTGCCTAATTACCCACTTTCATTCCTTTGCCCACGCCATGGGCCATCAGCTGATCATGCAGGAGATGGTCACCTCCTTTCTAAGTGCCACTGACCAACGCTTGCTCTGCAATTCTGCTTGTGTGTCCCAGCATGAGGCACAGACTGCTTCTTCCTGGTCCTGATCCAGCGTTTTGAGCAGATGAAGTGGTGACCCTCATCCCTTGGGAAGCATCCCTTTCCTGTTCTGGGGTCATCACAGGAAGGCTCAGTGTACCATGCCAGGTGGTGAAAGTGGGAAGGGAATGTAAGCTGAGGGGTACCTCTACCTCCTATACACGGCTCATTGCAGGAGGCGAACTTCGGTGACCTGGGCAGTGCTCAGGAGTGTTTTTGCTGTGTAGATCCTCTGTGCTCAGGTTCCTGCCCCCTCTCCTCCTTGCTTTCTCCATAAATGTTTTCTGTCACATGGTGATTTACATAAAAGCAACTTTTTAGGGATTGAAAAAACAAACCCTAGATGAAATTGTAATTCTAAAGTTTGAAACCTCAGGTAACTGTATGATTTGTAGCAAATTGATAACTACAAATACTAAACTCACTTCTCCATGAATCTCTTGGGTAGAAGAATAATTTCCTCCGAATAGGATTGAGGCTCTTTCGTAACACTCAGCATGCCAGATGCGAGCTGTTGGGAGCAGATGGATGCTGTTCCTGAGAAATACAGGCAGTAAGATTGATGTGTGCAAGGATGCCAGTTGTATTCTGGACGCTAATTGGGGCTGGCAGGTACGCTGGAAATGTTAGCTGGCATGGAAGTTGGTAATCAGATACATGAGCAGCTGTCTCTGGTGAACAGGATCAGGGTCTTGCGTGCCTGAGAGATGCTCCCAGCCGCGCCGGCGGGGGAAGACCCATGCAGTGACTGCAGGGGTCTGTTGGATCACATTGGATGCATTGCCCAGGAGGAGTTTAACATGTCTTTTGGAAGGGTCCTCTTGAAACCATTGGCTGTAAGGAGCCACCCTGTTGGTTAGAGAACAGATACTGGCTTGTATTTTGTGTTTTTTTTATGGAAACCCCAAAAAAGAAACATTTTTTCCCCACTCTGTAATTATGAGCTCATCAACCACGATGGTAGTCATTTCAAGTCTCCTGTGATCAAGAGCCACTGTTGTCTTGCCATGCTCTTAAAATGTCCCTACCCCCAAACCTGACCCTTTTGCACCTTTCCTGCTATTACCAGACCCCCATGCTTCCCCCGGGCAGGAGCCCCGCTTCATGTCCTTGGCCACCTCTGCCTGTCAGCTGCAGCCACCCTCTCCTTGACCAGGTGTCTTTGCCTGGCTCTCTTCAGTCCTGTCGTATTTTGCCTCCTGGACAGCAAAGCTCACGAGCTGCTTGTGAGCCATGATGGAGCCAGGTCTCACACCCCCCACCTTGGAGCAGGCTTTGCCTTTCACGTGGTGCCCTGCCTTCTCACCACCAAAGCAGCAGCTTCTCCTTTGGCAGGCAGCTGCAAGCCCTTAAAAATCAAATTGCCATTTAGAGTTGCCCTTCCTGGGGACAGGTTACCCCAGGGCTTTT
Source organism: Aramus guarauna (assembly GCA_013400195.1). Classification (NCBI taxonomy): domain Eukaryota; kingdom Metazoa; phylum Chordata; class Aves; order Gruiformes; family Aramidae; genus Aramus; species Aramus guarauna. The sequence continues at coordinate 381,501 of VXBL01005992.1, read as the reverse complement.
CCCTTTGCGCTCAAAAACCTTGCGTTTGGTCCTTGTCCCAGCTGAAGGCTGTAGGAGGAGAAGGTGATGCTGTGTGGCTGCTCCTCTGCACGGCGGTTTAATTTTGAGCCAAGGGATGGAGACGTGCAGTAGGCTGGAGTAAATGTGCTTGCTGTGAACGGTTCAGAGACAGAAAATTTGAGAATTTTAAGCAACTTTAAAAATGGCTCTGGCTCTCTCCCTCACTCCTTTCTGCATGTGCATCAAGTGTGTTTCCCAGTCCTCCCGTTCATCAATACATTTAGCAAATCCTTCGGGTTCTTAGCTGGAAACTTTTAGCTTTGACCCACCTGGAGCAATGTCATCTTGGAGGGAGTCCTGCAGCGTTCAGGCCAGCAGCTTTGTGTGTAACACAAAAA
>VXBL01005992.1:317241-381058 GCA_013400195.1 Aramus guarauna | reverse complement strand
AAAAAAAAAAAAAAGGGCTGTTGAAGTGGTGCCTACTTTTATGAGAAAATTGGCAAAAGGCAGTGGTCTGTGCAAGTCATCTCAATGTGGAAGACAGATTAGTTCTTCTGGAGGGGGTTCTTCACCTGCTGTGCACGTGCAGCCACGAGGCAAAGATGGAGAAGGGGAAAAGTCGGTATCTTAGTAATTCAGACTGGTTTTAAATAAACCACTACATTAAAATGGGCTCAGAAGACACTAGCTGGCACACAGAGGAGAATTGTTCTCGTCAGCCTGTTTCAGACCATTGGACTCTTGAAAAATTAAAATGAGCCTTGTGTGTTGCTTCCAGTACTGCGAGCCCTGTGCTTGCCCTCCTCTGCCTGCACTCCTCCTCCTCCTCCTCCTCTGCTCTTGAAGCTGGGCTCCTGGCAGGGCACATGGTTCACAAAGGTGCATTAAGTGTTATCTTCATTCTCCAGACGTGGAACGCAAGGGGCGGGCATGCTGACTAAAGTGTCCTAAGCAGCACAAGGCTCCTTCAGGTGGGACTGCAAGCCGAGGCACTGCGTGGACTTCGCCCTTCTTCTGGGTCCAGCCTGGTCCTGGCGGCCTCTGATGAAAAAGCCCTAAGGCACCTCGGCTGTGCTGCAGCTGAGGGAGATGGATGTGTTTTTGTGCCCAGGGATTGTAAACAGGGCTCTTTCGATAGCTATTTCCTAACAGGAATCTTATTTCAACACTTTGGGGATTTCTTTTTTTCTCCAGGGTTTATGAAGTTCAGCAAAATTCTGCGCAGTTACGTGTGCAGTGTACTTTGTGGTTTCACCCTGCCACAAAAATAAATCACCAGGATCTCACTTAGACAGCTGGATCATGAAAGACAGGCCCTTGCGTGACCAAGGACAAGAAGAAACCCACAGCTTCCTACAGCGAGGTTCTTGCTGCAAAGCACCAGTGACGATTGTATCCTCTGTGCCCAGGCTGCACCGAGAGCCATGAGCTTAAGCGTAGCGTGCAGAAGTATAGAAAAGATGAATTGCCATCATCTAATGTGAAGAACCACTTTCCGTTAAATGAGGACTACTTCTGTCTCTGTAGAAGAAGTAGCCAGTATTTTTCCAACAGTGCATCAAAGATCTTCATAATTTTCCTCCTCTTTCCCTCCACAAAGAACACGTACAGCCCAATGCACTTCAGCCTAGTTAAATGTTGGCTCCTTAATTTTTTCTCTCTCCAAATGTCTCCCATTTATAGCTTTCCAGCGTTTGGCAGCCGGGAGCCGGCGCATTCCCGTGCGCGCTAGCGCCAAGGCAGGTCAGTGGAGTTATAATTGGCTCTGTAGCTGGCACCCTGACGAGCTGCTGCATTCGGTGCCTGGCAGCCGAGCGGGGCTGTGCGCTGCTGCAAGCCGTGCCGGCTGCTGGGAAACGGCAGCGCGTCCTCCCCGAGTCGGCTTTGGATGGAAGTTCCCAGGGCCAGTGCACACCTGGGGCAAGCGCGGCGGCACCGGGCAGTGCGTGTGTTTCTGCGGTGGAAAATTTTTTTGATTCTCATAGCTAAAGCCTTTCTGGAGCAGCTGCTCGTAACAGCGCTTGATGATTTTTGGTTTGTTCCAAGCTGATGGCCAGCATTTGCCCTTTCCCTTTGCTCCAAGTGTGCAGCTCTGCAGGGTGTCTCCGCACCCTCGCCAGGTTTCTGCTGTCCTCCTCTCTGGTGCAATGTTGCTTCTTGCTGGCTTGCTGTGAGCCCTGGGGTGCTCCTGCTCACTCCTGGCTCTCATCTCCAACTGCTCCCATCAGATGGTCCCTTCTTGTTCCCAGGCTCATTGCCTGGCGCTGCTGTGGTGGCCCCTTGGCAAAGGAGGGCCGGCTCCTGAGCCCGTGCTCTGTTCATTCATCCATGTTGGCACTTCCGTGTCTCCTCCCCTCTGGAAACCTGGCAGAGCAGCCGGAGGAGACGGTGTTTGCCGCCTTTGCTTCCCTGCCCTGGGAGAGGTACATCCCACGTGAAGCGTTGGTGTGATCTGGAGAGGAACCTGTGCTGAGCAGAACCCAGGGAAGGGGGAGGCAGAAAGCTGGGGTGGTTAAAACAGTTTAAACTCCTCAGGGACAGAGCTAAGATCTCTCGCTGACAATCTGATGTGGTTTTATTTGCCAAGGCTTTTGGTAATGTGGTGTTTAAAAGTTGTCCTGTAACGCAAAGAGAGGGGTTACACCCCTCTCCCTGGCTCAGGGGCGAGCTAATGCCCTTCCACTCCCCAGCGACTTAATGAAAAAGCCCTGGAAATTCACCTGCCCCATTCCTGAGAGGGCTGAGCAGGATCCCCAGGAGGACAGGAGCTTGCTGGCAGCCCCTCTCCTGCCCGTGGGGTCGGTCCCTGGGGAGGTGCCCAGGGCCCCACCACAGGTGCCTGCCTGGACCCGGTTGTTGCCGGGGGTTTTGATGAGGTTCACGTGGGTCTGGGCTGACGTGTGCCCCAGCATCTCCACCATGCTCTTAATCAATCTAACGCAGTTCAGTCTTCCAGTGGAAAGACTTGCAATTTATATTAGGCGGCAGCAGCCCTGGATCTGAAATGAGCCGGTTTCAAGCTGACTGATGCTGCCCGGAGAGGAGCTGAGGAGTGATAGCAATAAATCAGTGCAAAGGTGTCTGTATCTCAGAGTGCTGGATTTTTAGTAAAATGTCTGGGACCCATTTACATCACTAAATCTGTACGCTGTAGTACTGACCATAGAGTGTGCTACACGCGTATTGTGGGCATCTAAGAAGTGGAAGCATCTGTGCAGTTTTATGGTCAATGGGAGATGGAAATAAGCTGGGAGAGTCAGAGGGAGAGGGTGGTTCTGCACTTGTCCTGCCCTTGCAAAAGGAGGTGATAAAGCTGAGGGATGACGTGTTTTTCCATGTTCCTGATTTCTCACTTCTTTTCTGTGCCTTTCATTCAATTACATCAGGCTGTCACAGGTCTACCTCTATCACCACTCCCACGCTGGCTGATGAAAATGCTTTTGGTGAAGGACACCTTGCAGTCTTGGAGTCCCCTTGCAAACCGAGGTGTGGACCTCTGCGATGATCTCCCTGGTGTCCCGGTGGGCCTGGGGGGGAAGTGAAGAATTTAACTGCCTGCTCTCCCTTCCCAGTGCCCTGCTCCATCTGAGAAGCAATGCTCCTTTCCTCTTATTTTCCTTGCATCCCTTTTTTCCAGTTCTCTAATATGTTCTGTGCCCTGAGGCTTGCCTGGCTCCTCGTTCCCATCCCTGGGATCCAGCACGGACTTTTCCTGGGCATGTGGCAGGCATGCTGCGGGAGGAATGAGGAAGGCAGGTTTGTGCCAGCTGCAGTGAGGCAGCTCCATTTGCTGGACTTGGGGAGACCTCGTGGGGAGAGAGGGATGGGTGTGCAGGATCTGCCCTTCCTCCATGATTCATGCCTTCCAGCCAGCAGCAGGGAGGGGGACCTCATTAACCAGAAAACAGAGAGGGGAAAACGTGATGTGGTGCCAGCGGGTGGATGCTGTAGGCCTCCCGCAGCCGTCCTGTCCCTCCGTGGTGCCTCGTGGTTTTCCTGCCAGCAGCTGAGGCTTTGCTTCTCCAACGCCGCGGGGGTGTTGCAGTGCTGCTGGATACATTGCACCCCTTCTGCTCATCTTCCCATCACCTCGTGGCTCCCACACATCCCCAGGCTGCTGCTGCATCCCCCATTTTTTGGTAACTTATGTTCTGGTGTTATCTAGGATTGCGATGTGAGCAATAGCCTACATGAAAAATGATCTCCCTTGTGATTTGGTGGCATGAGGAGAGACAGTCTTTTCCCTCTCTTAATTCCACCACCTCTCTGAGCCTTTCTGCCTTACTGGTACCACATCTTGAGGCCTTTGCAGTGGGGATGAGTCACTGAGTAGTGAATTAAAAATTATGTTTATGGCTGTCTTTACTGGGCAGCATGGAAATTAGATTTTGGAGATTAGGTTTGGGAGGTGTAATTAAGGTTGGTGAATTTATTGTTTTAATGCTGCCTTTGATAGAATATTTAGGGTTTGGGCAAGAAAGAGCTTTCATTCAAATGTAATTTTTTCAGTGCTGATACCATATTAAATTAGCCAAAGCAGGTATATTTTAATACACAAGGTGCTGCCGTGTGCCTTACTGAGAATTCCTTGTGCTCCTGTTTTCCTCTGCGAGCTCAGCTTGCTGGTCATTTACCGTCAACCATGGTCTGGTACTGGACTTTTTTTGAGAGGACGGAGATATGTTGTTGTAGCAGACTCTGAGAAATGCTTCCCTCGGCCAGCGGTTTGGGTGCAAAGAGGTTTGGGACCCATCTGGGGCTGCTCCCCCCTCCCCAAGCTGGCAGCAAACCAACCCGCATCTCTGAGGGCTTGGAGTGGCTCTGGGAGGGCCAGGAATGAGGAGGGCGGTGGAGGTGAGAACCTCTCCGTGTCTTGTGCTGCAGGCAAAAGTTCAGTTTTTCAACTATATTGGGCAACTTGACTCTCGAGTAGGTGGACAGCTTGCCCCAGGCACTCCAGAGCCAAGGTATGCAGCCTTGCAGAGTGCAGCTGCCATTTTTCCTTTTTTTTAAGGAAAAATATTGCTGAAAAGTGGAGGAAACATCACTTTTTAGAAAGTTTAAGTTGTGGGTCTTAGTCATAGTGATGATGTCTTGGTCATCCCTGCCTGTAGAGCTGCTGTTGGCAGTGGGCATTGCCCCCTCTCCGGCCCCGGGGAGCACTGGGGTGTGGATACTACCAGCACCTCTGGGAGGGACCCAAAATCCTGGGGTTCTCACCCAATCCCAGTCAACAGGAAGGTGCAATCCTGTCTTTTTAACTGCATGCATACATGCTGATGCAACGGCCACTGAAGAAGGCTTTGTGTTCGGCCACGCAGAATGCCAAGCCAGCTGGAGAACTGCACAGCTCTTCAAAATGGTGAGGTTTCCTCATCCTGAGTTGGGAGGAAGTTAGTGTTTAAATTTTAGCAAAGAAAGAAACTCAGTTCCATATGTGTAAAACATTTTCTTGGGGTTTTTTGCTATTAATTTTTTTGGGGGGAGAAAAAATAAGCTTTCCCCTTGATGAGTCACTTAAAACATTAAAAAATTCTTTTAATTTTAGAAGTTAGGTTTTACTGTTCAAATTAAAACATTAATTGAAATGGATACGTGTCTGCTGATCTTTCTTCTTGGCAAATCAGCATTTTCCAGTTCTCCTCCTCTCCCCCCCACCCCTCCGCCCACCTCCAGGAAATAAAGAAGTCCTGTTGGAAAGTTTCCCAGGGAGCTCTGAGGTTTCCATCTGGGGGGTGTCTGCTTTCCACCTGCCAACAGGTGGCTGCTTTATGCCCCAAAACGGTGCTGGTTTTTTACCAGTAAGTGAATTTGGTCAGAGGCTTTTCAGATTTTCTCTCTTTGTATCTGTGTGGTGAGATCACACTTAGAGAAGAGCTCGAAGATTAGGGTACTGTCAAGCTTCGTGCTCCTTAGGGGTTTTAGTTGTGCTGGAAAACCTTGGCATTGCTTGGTCTCCCTCTATCCTCGTTGGGTCCTAGAAAAGCAGATGCAAGGTATATGGTTGGGGTTGAATTTTGTGTGTGTGAAATCTGCATTCTCGTGTTTAAATGCACAGAAAGCAGCAGGGTTGCTGCACTTTGCCTGCTGCTGGGGCTCCTCCGTGGTGCCTCTGTGTTCGCTGGCTCTGGGCCCTGGGAGAGGGCGAATATCCCGGGTTAGGACGGCATTCCCCCTGGAGCTGCATTGCATCTTGCTTTGTGCGGTCCCAAGGGCTCGCTGCGGGGCTCCCCCTACCCCAGCTCCGCCGCTCATACAACCCTTCTCTGCTAAGTGCATTAACTCTTCCGTAAGCTGCGAGGCCAGTCTCCTCCATCAGACATCGCTTAATGGCAGCGTTCTGGTTTTGCAATAAGCGGAGTTTCTTGGCGAGCTCCAGCCCTCTGGCAAGGACTATCTGAACTCAGAAGTGCTCCAAGCCCTCTCCTGCCATCGTGCCGGTGGTGGCAGGGCCAGGCTCCTGCGCCTGCCCCGGTGCTTCCCCGCAGCGGCCGTGGGTATGCGCTGTGGGCAGAGGCTGCCTGCCTAGCTGGGGATTTTGGGCACCATTGAATTTGGCATCTTTAAATCTCACCTTTTCTATAAATGGAGGAAAACAAGGGCAGCATGCTGCACAAAGGGAGACATGCTGCTGGTGCAGGGTGAAGTGAGGTGGGGATGCTGGTGGGTTCACCCAGGAGCTGGGCTGGTTCGTGCTGCCCGTGGGGATGTCTGCCTGGGGCTCCAGGGTTTGATCAGCCTTTTCTCTGCCAGACAGAGAATTTTATTCTCAGGTGGGAAAGTGTGGAAGGGAGCATGCTCATGCTAAGGACTTAAGGTGTATCTGTTTCATATGGAGACCCTGGGTTTGGCAGTTAAACCTCAGGGGTTTGCAATGTCTCATTTTCCACCTGTGTAATTGCACTACCTGCCGTGGAGCTGCTCTTGATGGACACCACCATGAGCCCAAGCAGGATGAAATCCTCCTTTGTGTGAAGAGAAAAGTCTACATTGTCCTTTCTGCTGACTGTGTTCATTTGGAAGATGGGGTTTGTGTTTACGGAAGGAACAGAAGGGAAAACAGATGGTTAGCAAGAAGTCCGATGCAAGAGGAGTATAGTGAGGCTGGTATTTCTGACCAGCGGTGCTCTCCCAAGTGGTAGGACTGCAGCTTTTGCAGCCCTGCCTGTAGCTCAAATGCCTTCTCTTTTGTCTCATCATGTTTGGGCCTGCCACAGATTTAAAACTGAATTAACTTCAGTGAAGGAATGCACGCCACCAGTCTGCTTCTCCTCGTCTGCTGGAGTGGGGAAGGTTTTTGGGAAGGGAGAGGTCAAAGAGAAACCGGATCATGAGCTGTTTGGTGGAGAAGCTAGGGACGAGTCATCCTGAGGTTTTGGCAAGCGTGCAGGTCAGAGTGGGGTGGCATGCGTGTAAAGTCTCTCTCTGACCCGTCACTGAAACACTTGACTGAAGGTTGCCTCTTGGTGTGAAGCTTTGTGTTAGACATGCAACTAGATCTGTTTGAAGCATTTGAGCTCAACTCTCCCCCTTGCTGTACCTCAGCTGCTCAACACTTGAAATGGGGTGAATGTGTTGGTATTTCTCCACTGTTGTTTCCATTTCCACAACAGAAACTAAATCTCGTGACTTCCCCAGTCTTCAGAGGAGACCTACTTTGGGATGCTAGAGAGGAGGATGTGGGTGAACATGAGCCATCTTTGCGGCCTTCCCTACGGCTGCTGCTGCCGTGACAGCTCCAGCGATGGTTGTGGTGGTGGTTCTGTGGTCTTTGCCTCCAGGCTGGGGCAGGTGGCACAGCTCTGCTCTGCTCCCATGGTGAGGCACCTTCCAGGGGTACTTCCTGATGTGACACAGACCCAGCTGTGCTGTAGGGATGTTCCCATGGACGGGATGGGGAAGAGGAAGTGGTGCAGACCAGCGTCACCCCCGGGTATTGCTGCACTATTCCCAAGCATGTCTACCGGCAAGAGTCATTTCCCACGGCCGGGTTGCCGTGGTGAATTATGGATGCCGTACTGGTTGGTTGGTGGTGTTAATGCTCTGCTCCTGGTGCCTGCATGAAGTGCTGTGGCTTTGAGTGCTCATCTGGGCAGCCTGGGACCTGCCTACCCAGCCTGATGCCATCTAGAGACTGCAATTATCAGAAATTAAGTGGAAAATGAATTAGTAAAGTATTGTAAAGAGAATGATGACTTCCAGGATTCAGCAGCAATAAATCGAACGTAAAAAGCGATGTATTTTAATCACCCAAGAAGCAGACAGAGGGATCAGCAGCTCTGTGAGGCGGCTGTGTTAATGGATATTGCTCCGAATTTGAGATTTTCTTTTTTTCTGAACACTAAGCTCTCTCCTTAGTCTCTCCCAAATATATTCTTGCCAGGCTTACAAAAGTAGGGAAAGCAAGCAGTGCTTTTCAGGAGTTGTTTGGGCCATCCAAAAATGGTTGATGATCCTGGATCCCCCCATCTTGGGGTGTCTCACCTGACGCCTTACTGGAGCTGGGTTTAGGGAGGTGCAGCTTTGTCTGCCCTCTGGTTCCTTTCTGGGTGCCTCAGAGTGGGCACCTGGAGCTAATTGTTGCTTTTGAAAACATATAGACTTTGAATGTCTTAAAATGTGTTTTTTTTTTTTTTTTTTTAAATGCTCTTGGAAATGCACTTTGTAGATGAGCACAGAACAGACATAGAAATCTCTGCGGGGAGCAGGGCCTGGCTTGACCAGAGAGAGATGTATCTGGAGATGAGGGTATTTCTCTTTCTTCTTCCACAACTCTCTCTTTTGCCCGTCTGCTCCAAATAGCACGTGGTGGTGGTTGGGATGGTTGATATTAGTGACTAGAAACTCCCATCCTCTCATCACTAATAAACAAACATGAGAATCTTTTAGGGGTTTCTGGGAGTTTAAGTTTCAAGGCTGGATGATAAAACAGGAGGCTTCTTACACCGAAGTTCATACAGGCGTTTAGGGGTTGGATACTTGCAGCTGAGTGTCCCCTTTGCTGGGAATCCCGGCAGCCCTGGGGAGCGTGCAGTGCCCAGCACGGTCTGGATTGCTTAAGCTGGAGCTGGGCACTGCTGAGGTTTCCGCTCGGAGAATCAGTGGGTGCTCTAGCTGGAAATGTCTCCCATCCTGGGCGTCCCGTCCTTTTTGCCTGTTTGTTTTTGGAGGACCACTGCACTCCGACCAGTCGTGTGGACGGGAAGCTGCCACATTGTCCAAGCCCTCGCGTGCTGGCAGAGCCCGACAGCTCCCCGGCTTTGGTCCATGTGGTTTACGGGCGAGCACCCGGGGTAGCACAGACCTGGTGGTGGCTCAGTCCTGGGGCTGCCCGGGGCTGGGGGCCAGCGCGGGCAGAGGGATGCATCCTGCCCAGCCCCGCACCCACTGCCCTCTCCGTGCCAGTGAGCTATTCACAGACACCAATGTCTCCCTCTGTGTAACGCTTCCTGTGATTTCATAGGAAATTTCTCTTGCAGTGGCAGCTGCTGCCAATTTATGTAGCCCTTTTTTTCTCTGACCTCAGTTAATTCTTTTTTGTCTATTGCTGAGCAATGCTTAAAGTTTTCCATCAGGTTTTTACAATCTAGCCTCTGTGATGCCATTTCCTGGTGCTGAGGAGGTCAGGATTGCCCCTGGCCCGGTAATGTGTAAAATAGGCTTGAATGCCTCATCCCTTGCACCGGAAAAACAGGAACTAGGGAGAAATTGTGGTCATCAAGAAACGGCTCAGTTGTGCTGCCCTTCGGCTCCCATTGCTGCCTGTTTTTTTCCAGCTTGCTTTGGCTATTGAACGGGCATTACGTGGTGCTGCACCAGTAGAGCCCTTCCCTAGGCTTGAGCTCCTCAGCTCAGCATCACTGACATCTGGCATCTAAGCTTGCTCCGCGTTGGTCCTTCTGTCTTCTGGGCTGTTGTGTTTTCACCCTGTTTCCTCATAGACAGTCCATGTGGATGCAGGGAAGGTGCCTCTCGTAGCATGGCAAAGAGACTAAACATCAGTAGTCTGTGAGATGCTGCCAGATGTCATTCTCTTTCCCAGACTATCTGCTTGGCAGATGTTTCCTGAACCAGGAGGCTTCAGGGCACAAGGATGCTTTGATTTGCAGGAGCACATTTGCAAAGTCTCTGTTTCTCAGTGCACAGCCACGTCCCTTGTCACGTCCCCGTGGAGCTGGGGTGCTGCCGTGTGGCAGACGGTTGCTGGACCTGTTTCCTTTTCCCGTTGCATTTGGAGATGGGAATGCTGACCCTCAGTGGATCATATTTGGAGGAAGACTCTTCTTCCCATACCAGGAGACCTGACTGATGCCCTGCTCAGCACATGGAGGTCAGGGTGAGCAGAGCGTGTCAATGTCCCCATCTGGAGTTCACCACCACGGGGACAGCGGGGCACACGGTGTGCCCAGCTGCCTACGGCATTCCCCCCCTCTGACGGAGACTTTAGGAGTGTGGGATGAGAGCAGGCTTGGCTCGGACCCATCTTTCCCCCATGGCAAGCTGCTGCTTTCTCTCAGCAGGGAGGCTGTTGATCTCACAAAGAGTCTCCTGTGATTCTGCTGCCACGCACTCAGCCGGACTCTGAAGCCTTTTGTTGAACTCCTTTTTTCCCCTTTTCCCTTCGGGTGGTGTCAAAAGCTGACTTCTCTGCTCTGGATAACAGACGTGTCTGGTGGAGGAGGCATGGGTTAGGTCGGCTCTTGCTTGCTAGACCAAGGAGGAATGTGGTTTTATGCCGAACCTCCGTCACGCAGCCAAAGCAAATCCTATCGATAAGAGAAGGGGGAACTTCTCTCACGCCATGGCTGTGATTACAGCTCACAGCCTGGCTCCGATATCGGCTCCTGGTGTTGTGCAAGAGTGGAAGAGTTTGCTCTCCTTGTCTGGGTATTTCATCACACTCCAGCCTGTGCTGGTATATCTTGCTTTGTGGTGACGTGAACCACCATGCCCTTCATAAACTGGCAAAGACTTGCTTTCTCTTCTGCAGCCCTGGTGTGTGCCACACAAGCCCTAACACTCAGTCACGGGGAACCCGGGCTTTAGAGCAGCTTGACAAAAGCAAATCCCGCAGTCCTGCTGGCTGCAGCGGAATTGCTGCAAGAGTAATCCTGTGCCCTTCTGGCTGCTCGTTATCAGGGGAATGCAGGACCTCTGTGTTTATCATTTCACCCTGACAGCTTTCTCTCCACCAGATCAGATTGAAATGAAAAATATTTTTTTTTCCCCTCACCTTTATATTTTAGAGGGGAAAACTTTTTCACTTTATTACAGAGAGCAGAGGAGAAGAGGCAAAGTGATGCCACACACCTTATTACCTACTGGCACTCAGCTTGAGGGTTTGGGGGTTTCTTTGCAGAGTTCTCAGAGTTTGATTCTGGCTGGGAAGTGATAGAGCTTGCTTGCAGGCTGTTAGACCTGGAGCCCTGCTCTTCCAGGAGACTTATCCCTCTGGCATTACACCATCTGCATGGTGTATCCCTCTGGCATTACACCATCAGCTCTTATTTGAGCAAAGCCCTTCCCGAACGCTCTGCTTCCTGGGAATACTGCTGAGCGTGTACATTCCTCTCTCCCTAGGATCCCCTGCAGCACTCTTAATTGATTCAATTAGGATATTATCTTATGGGTTTCCTGTTAATGAAGAAGCTGTCTGCCGATGTGTTAGCTGTTGATACAAAGCTGCTTTTGACAGGCTCGCTCTCCCTGGGTGGTCCCGCCGGCGTTACCGTCTGCTCTGTTAATGGCGAGCCCGGCCATGGGCACCGCGTGCTCCCAGGATGTGCACAGACCTTCAGCCGCGGCTCACTGCGGAAAGACTCACTGCAAGGGCGTTTCTGGGTTAATAAGAAAACCAGCTAATTGATAAGATAAATTGGTGGTGGAGATAAATGGATAAATGTGCCCTATCCTGACGTGCCATCGTGGGGAGCCCAGCTGCGGGTTGGATACACTGCAGAGATATCCGTGCCCCAGTCCTGGCTTAGGGAGCCAGGGCCCGGCAGCCGTGTGATCACCCTCCCGTCCAGCATTACTGCAAAGGAATTGGGGAGAAGTGTGTTATGCTTCCTGCATAACAAAAGCACACCAAAATGCTTTAAACTGCATCCACTCTAATATTTTTTTTCCTTTTCTTTTTTTCATGATTCTGTCACAAATACTTAAAAATAATCTGGGAAGGGGAGAAACAATAGGGTTATTATTTCTTTTTTCCTTCATTTTTCTTCCCGACCTGGCTGAGTGCATTGCTGAGAGCAGACTTGGCCTCTCTGTGCTCTCCCGTGCTTGGCAGGGAAAGTTGGGCTCCAAAGGGTTGTGTGTCTGTCTGCCCTTCGCCTGCCACATCTCGCCCTCTCCCCGGGATCTTGGATGGCCGCGCAAGTCCTCCCTTCTGGGAATGTGATGTGAGCAGTCTTGTTTGGAGCTTGGATGGAAACCTGAGATGGTTTGTGGGAGTCTCCCCGTGCCCACTGCCTCCCTTCCACAATTCCTCGCCTGCTGGGGAGCGTGTTTCCCTGCTGAGGCTGGGGAGAAGGATGCTCTCCCAGGAAACCTGCCCTGCCTTGTTGCTGGCGTGCCTTCAGTTCTGCAGACCATCTTCTGATGCCTGCCTGTGCGTCTCTCCCCAGGACCTTCACCCTTTTTCCATCCTTTTTCCAGAGCTGTGCCTGCTCTCCTTGGCTTTCCTGGGGAAGAGCAGTGTAACAACCTGTGCTGTAGTCCCCATCCTGCAAAATCAGCAGGAACAGGATAGGTACAGGGAGCCTCAAAACCTAGAGACCTGCTAGCTGGCTTCCTTCGGGTCTCTGGAGTAACTCAGCTCTGGAGCTGAACTTTTCCCATTGCTGCTCCGTGCTTTTCCTCGCTGCAGCGTTACGGTGTGTAGTACTACGGAAGAACTGTCAGCCCACGACCCACAGACTGGATTTCTGCAGACGTGTGCTCTTGTATCTTGCTAACGCAAACTGCCTGCCGTGGTTACAGCCGGCGCTGGGGGTGTTTTCTTTGGAGTGGGTTTTTTAGCTGTTCTTCAACCACAGGCTTATGCCTAGTAAAACTGATGAACTAGTATTTGCTGCTGCCTTCTCCGGAGCTGCGTGATGTGGCAGCCAGGCTGGGTGGGATCCACGGGACTGACTCCTCTGCCTTGCTCCTTCCCCGCCTTTTCCTCTTTTTGTGCATGCCGGAGGGTGCTCCAGGGACCTTGCAACCTCTTTTCCTCCCTCCAGCAAGAAAAGAGATAGCAGCTTGTGAATGCACAGGCATAATGGTACCAACCCACGGCAGGCGGTGCAGTGTCTGGTCTGGCTGGGGAGAGGCTGGTGGCTCTGGGCTGGGCTGGAGGGCAGCAGGATGGGTGCAGGGAGATGGTCCCCACACCGCCGCCTGCTCGCTGAGCAGCAAGAGGCACTTACAGTCACGATAAAGAAAATGGAGAACTTCTGGACTGAAGTTCTGGCCGGGTTTGGTGGGATCACATGGTTGGGAGCAGATCTGGCCAGAGGCACAGCCCAGGCACGTGCATACGGCAGAAAACACAGCTTGCACCGTTTGTGCCTTGGAGGATCTCAGTGTTCCTGGGAGCGAGAGCGCCTCAGCCTGCATTCAAAACAGAGAGGAGGGGAAAGCTTCCAGTGACTCAAGTATTGTGCTGCTTAACAGCAATCAGATGTGCGCCGTTTGCGACTTGTTTTGCTCACCCTTTGCCAGTCACAAGCTTTCCTGAGTTCTTCCCAACAGGACGAGCAGGGCCAGAGGCACCTCTCTGCCATAGCGCAACATGGGTGTTTTGCTGGGTGACGGGGATGTGGTGTCATCCTTTATTTTCATGGATTGAGGGAAGAGCCGGAGGCCATTGCGTGCCCAGGGAGGCTGGGGAAGTGGTGCTGCCCTGGGAGCCTGCAGTGCCTCAGGGAGGCGAGTCCTCCCTCGCCGTGCTTGGGCTCGCTTTGTGGCTGCCGGTAACGTTAGCGCAGTCCCCGGTTATTGCTGAGTCTGGAGTCGTTTTCTTTTGTTGTAAACCCTTTAAAATTTGTTTTAAGTAGAAGCTGTAAACAGGGTCCGTTTGTGCTTAGTGTCATCCTGGTTTTGAGTTGCCTTGTTTTCATTTTGAAGAGAATATTTGAGAGTGTCTTTTGGTTTTCCTGTTGTATTTGGGAGTGTTGGGGGGAGTTTTTTATTTCTCTTCAAAATGTAGGAAAAATACCTCCTCCCTTCTGCCCCCTCTCCACCAAACCTCAGGAATTTTATCCCGGTGCATTTGAGATCCAAGAAAAAAAATGCAAGTATTGCCTGAGCAGGGGTGCAGAGGGCTGTATCGACAAAAAGGGCTTAGCTTTAGCATTACAGTGCTTTAAACAAGCTCGTGTCTAGCAGTAGAGGAGAACACAGCCCTTAGCTAGGAGCAGAGACCTCCCGTAAAAAACATGTGGAAAAATAAGTGCCAAAGAACAAGAGCCGTGAAAAGCAGGGAGCCAGGTGGGACACATCCCCAGGGGGTGCTGGGACCCCAGCGTCTGGCCCTGCATGGACTCCCCATGGTGAAGGGGCTCCTGGTGTTACCTGACGGAGCAGCAGACGGGAGGGAGTGTGGCTTGTGCCTCCGGCTGCTCGGTGGTGCCCATCTTTCTGCCTCTCATGGGATGAATGGCTCAGGCTCTTTGGTTGCATTGTTTCCTCTTTGCATGAAATACTTTAAATATTAATTGGGCCAGAGGAGAGTGGCTGTTTAGACTTTGTAGATGCTCAGGACACTTCCTAGGCAGGTGGCCTCCAGTGCTTCCATAAGTGCTTAATTATTTACGCAGCATGCAATAGCTCCAATAGAAGAGGGGAAGACTCATTTCAAATACCCTGGGGACCAGGGAGCTCTTCAGGTGATGGGAAACAGAGCTCAGAACCATGCCCCAGAGAGAACAAGGGAGAGGTTGCTTCTCCCTCCCCATCCTTCCAAAGGAGGGAATATCTGAGTGGTTGGATGGATGGATGGCTGGGCATGCTCTTTCTCCTCTTCTGCTCTGTGTGAAGTGTAAAGCCCAATCCAAATGGTGTTTTCCAGCAAGACCAAGTAAAAGAAATGCTGAGGATGTGGATCCTGCCAGGGCATCGGTATTGAGCATCATAGCAGCTGCAAGGAAGTTGTGTGCCTGTGCTGAAGCACCAGGGCAGGCACCCAGCAAGAGCAGGAGCTGGTTATCACCTCTCTTTGATGACTAAATGTACTAAGTGCAGTTGCATCAGTCAGGAAATTATTTATTTAATGCTGAAGATCCCACAAAACTTTCATCCCTCAAAGCCTGTATAGCACAAAGCATTCCCCAAACTTGACGTATAACTTTATGGCCTTTTGCAGGCAAACATGAGTTGGTGCTGTGAGTCCAAGTCAGCTGTAGTCCAGGAACTGTGTCAGTGATGTGCAATGCTTGAGCTAAGAAGCTTAAAATATTACTTTTTTGAGGAGCTTCTGAGATCTAGTGACTGAGGTCCATCAGGATGAAACTTAATAGTTGCAGAAATGCAGGTTACATAAATCACCCGTGCTGAGCTGAATGATAGTGATGAGCAACATCAGTGGTAAGAAGTGTCTTGAAAATAGTAGAGATGATGCTAAGATCTTGTGCTTCTGGTACTGCTTTGGATGTGATTCCCTGGATGCTGCAGGTCACTGTGCCCTCACTGATGGTGCTATGTGCGATGTCTCAGGACACTGCTGGTTTGGAGAGAGTTTCACCTCCTCCTGGGGAGAGCAGCCTCGTGTCGTGCAAGTTAATTGCTTACTTTAATCGCCTCTCTTGCATTTCCTTTTCTAGATGCAAATGCTGGACAAGTTTCCGATGGAAGGAGGGCAGAAGGACCCCAAGCAAAGGATCATCCCCTTTCTGCCAGGTAGGCCAGTGGGCTCCAGCAAAAAATATGGTGGTTTTGGCATGGCCGGAGCTTTTTCCCAGTTTGTGTGTGAGCATATGTGTGCGTTAGCTCTTATCTCCTGAACCATCTGAGCAATAGCAAGTTCTTTACCTGCACTGTATTCATTAAAACATCTGTATTTGTAAGCAATGTGCCCAGCGAGTGTTAAACCCCTCAGTCATTCTCTCTCCCTCCAGAAGTCATTAGTGGAGGACTTCAGCTAAGCAACCCCGCTTGCCCAGCTTCGGCCAGGAGCATCCCCTACAGCAGCCTCCTTGTTTGCAGAAGGTTCCTGGCCAGCATGGCACGGGGCTGAGGACGGTGTGAGGCTCCCCAGGAACTGCTCATACACTGTTTTTCCTGTCCCATGCAGCTCAAAGGGCCATCCAGAGAGAAGGAAATAACAATTGAATTCCAAACGTTAAATCAAGCTGATTGACAGCCTTGGCTTCCTCCCATGATGTTCAGGACTGGTTGCTCAAAGACAGGATTTCTGTGGCATGACGTGTTCCCATGTGTGCCCAACATGCAGCTGAGCATTTGTGTGCCTGAGGAACAAATGCAGTGGTCCATTGCAAACTTTGTGGTGCAGGGGATTGCTTGTAGTTGCCCTTTCATCCTGCTGCTACAGGGGAAGAAAGAACCCTAATGTGCCTTGCAAAAATAACCAGCCTGAGGGGGCCCTGGGGGTCTTTCATGCACCCACAGCTAATGGCTTTGACCACAGAGTTGTCTTTACCCCCACCCCCAAGTAGCTAATGGGCATGTTTAGAAATGTCACGGTACCATAATCACGTCCAGCGACTGTCAGGTCCATTTAGTGCAGCCCTTTGTGCTGTGCTCTGCCTCCTGGCTTTTCTAGAAACATAAAGGCATATAGTGGGCTTTACTTTCCTCTGACTGGCGTGAAGAAAATCATTTACACCCCTTTCTGAGCAAGAGAATCTTGTCTGGGTTTCCTGTAGAGGGATTTCTGATTCTGGCTTGTCCTTGTCTTGTAACATCAGCAAAAGCAAAGCACACCTGACATTAATACGGCAGAAAAGCCTTTGCTGTACAAGTACTCCTGCCAGCAAGGAGTGAGGAGGAAAAATGGAAGCCAAATTGGCAAAGGGCATAACTTGGAAAAATTGGACATACTGTTTGGCTGTGCTGCACTTGCAGAAATTTCCCACCAAAATGCTGCTATTTTTGGAAGGCAGCGATAGGGCTCGGGAAGGCTGGTCGGAGCACTGCTTCTCACAGCACACTCATCAATATTCGCTGCTGCTTCTTGGTGTGGAAATAGTTTCCCTTCACTGAGAGGCAAGTCACTGGGATTTCTGTTGGAGGAAAAAGGGGGTTGAAGTTGCTGGGAAATTAAGCCTGGCTCTTGTGTAGGAAAGCAGTTTTGGGGAGTCGGGATGACCGTCCTCTAGAGGAGCTCGTACATTTGTGCGTGTCCTCTGCAGACATGTTTGCCCTTTTGTTCTGGTCCTCTTTTTACAATGGGATTCAATAATTCCTCTTTCAGCGGTAGTCACGTATTGACTTGGAAAACTGCTAGTCCATACTTCTCCCAGAAATTTTTCTTGACATTATGTTTCTGCAGTTGTTTGCGATAGCTAAGAAGAGAGAGACTATTGATGCCTAACAGCTGGCATCTGCAGCTTTACCGCTTGCACTTTGAAGTGCCAGCACAGAGCAAGGGGTGGTGTGGTGAGAAGATCCCAGCATGGGATTCTGTCCTAGCTCTGAGCAGGAGCTAGCCACTGGAAAGACAGATAATCTTGCATCTGCCTCCTCACGGGGCAGCTTCAGAAGTCCTCTTGCTTCAGGGAAGTTGTGTTATAAAGAAGTGGGAATCATGTTGGCTTTGCCCTCCTGCCTTTGCTGCGCATCACGGAGTGGTCGGGAGCTGGTGGCTCTCTCCAGAGCAGGGCGATGAGCCGAACCTCCGCAGCAAGATGGCTTGCAAGCTGTGTCTGCTTCTGAAAGAGGACTTCACTTGGGGGTAAGGGAAGGCTCTTTTAATAATTGCTGGCTGTGCTAGAGGATGTGCAAAGCAGTGTGGTTCCTTTCTGGAGCGGTTCTTGGCCTTCCAGTTTGGGAATGGCGATGGGTTTTGTTACTTAGAGCTGAACCCAAACTTCTCTCTCTGCCTAGGGGTGCCATCCAGGTGAGCTCGGTGCAAACAGCCTGGGTCTCTTTCTCTGCATAACGTGGCTCTAGTATGCTTAGACTTGCTAGGGTTTTGATTATGTTCAGTTTCTGTGAGTACTGTAGTTTGTTCCCAATTCCATTTTGAGCAACATTTTTAGCATCTGAATTTCATTACCAATGGAGATTTGGCTGCAGTGGTTTACTGAAAGTACGCTGCTTTCTGGGAAGTCCGTTGTAGAGTAACATTAGACATTGTGGCCACTGCAATTCTCAAAAATGTCTCCTGCAACCCGGTGCTTCCTGCAGCTTTGGCTTTCCTAGCAAAACCCTAAGCGACCCAAACTCCGAGTCACCACCACGACCTGAGAAGGTGCCATCTGGGTTTGTCCATCAGGCCAGTTTCCTGGAATGGGAAAAGAGTTCAGTGATTACTCCATAGTTACAACATCCAGCCCACAGGAACTCTGCTTGCTTTGCATTGCTTTGTTTTGTTAATGTTTGATTCGAGGATTTGACTTCTTGGAAATTTCTGGAGGCTGCGGGTCTTTTGAAGTAGATCTCTGATGGTATCAGAAAATACTCCTGTAAGTGCAAGTGCTTCATCCCACTCAGCTCTTCATAAATGGAGTCATAAAGCTGGATCCTCCAAAGCGGAGCAGAGCAATTGCACTTGAGGTTTGAGGCTGGGGTTGTCCCTTCCCGGGTGTTGGCACCACACTCATCCCGTAGCACAACTTGGTGGGGTCTGGTTTGGCCTGGCAGGACGTTGCAGTGTTCCTGTGCCATGCCTGAAAAGTCTCTGCCACCATATACGGGAATTTGAAGTGGACTCTTGGCTACTTTTGCTGGCTTTGAGCCACTGGCACAGCCTGCCTAACTTCACGTGGTGCTGAGGATGGCCCCTGGAAGCAGCTCTGACAGCACCCAGCTCATGCATGGCATCGACTGCGGTCCCTGGAGCAGAGTCAGGAGCAGCTGGCAGAGAGAAGAGACCTGTCACTGCCCGTCCCCGGGGACATTGTGCTGGGCAGCTCTGTCCTCGCCTGCAGGAGTCCACATTAAGGGTTACAGGCTTGTTGGCTGGGAGATGATGGTATGGAGACCCCAGGAAAGAATGAACTAAGAAAACAAATGAGCTCAGTTGGTCCCGCTGTGTAAGGGTTGTGCCAGATCTTTCAGGAAACAGCTTTTATAAGGAGAGTGGAGCCTTCCAAACTTCGTACAGCCCGAGTGGCCTGGAGCAGATCCTGGCCAGTCTGCTTCGCTGGAAACGTGAGCCTCGGTAAGGAGGGGTTGCCTGAGGCTGAGCTAACTTTGGCTGTAAAATTGCTTTTTAGGAAGCTTTAGCTACAGACAACAGTGAACTCCCAAGAAGGGAGCAGGAGAAAGGGGGTTCAGTGGGATCATTTTAAAAAGCAGAATGATGCCTCTTTTCTACTCCCTTCCCAGCCTGCTAACCTGCTCGGCATGGGCATCAGTGCTGCCCACATACTCTGGGACTTTTCTCCCAGAACACCTGTGAGGATGCCGATAGCTCCCCACACAGGCCCCGTGAAGGAGGTGGAGAACAACTCATCCGTTTTCCAGCTACAGCACCTGTCTTTGCCCAGTCCCTTTGTGTCTCCATCTCAGCTGGAGATGGGGCGAGGGTCCTAAGTGCTATTTCCTGCTCTAGCAAGATAGGCATTTCTGCTGTAGCGCTGCTGGGTGGACAGTCCCAGACTAGCTTGCAGCACGGATGCCTTTGCTGTAGGGTTTCAGCTAACCCTGCTGATGCGCAGACAGTATTATCCCAGGCAGAGTGCTGTGCGGAAGCACGTGCTCTGCTTCTGACCTTTGAGCCATCTCTAAACAAACTACTTTTTTTCTCATGGCACTGTAGATGAAATGGTGTTGGGAACATTTTGCTCAGTGAACTCTCATATTTCTCCGTGAGCTCTTGCATGGATAGGTTGCAGTAGGGTTTTGGAGAAGGTTTTGGGGAATCTTTCAATGCAGTTCCCCTCTCTCGATCATGAAGAAAAGCTGCTGAGTCTGATGGGATAGCCAGAATTCAAACGATTTACTAAGTAGGAGACTGCCTTTCCTCCTTGTCTTCCTCTCAACCCTTTGTCTTTGCAGAAGCATCTTTTTTTTGCAGTAGGAAGGGCAGCAAGGCCATTGCTGTCCTGCAATAGCAAAAAGTGAGCTGTTTGGGGTAGGAAGCCAAGATACTGAGGTTTGCTGCTGAGCTGCGTGGGGAAGAAAAAGTATCTTCTCTTGCATCAACAAACTGACCCAGTGATGCCCTGAAGAGTTTCGCTGTTTTAGCCCAGGCCAAAATCCTTCTCTTGTATCACAGGTAGCACCCCTTGCGGCCTTGGGTACTGCCCGCTCTCTTTTCTTCCATGGAGAATTCATCTCTTTGACCTGTTCCTCTGGCCACCTCATCCAGCCCCTGAGAGATGTCTTGCCCCATCGTTTGTTGTGCTCTGTAGTTTTCTCAGTAATTATGGGCAAATAAATAGGACTAACTGTGCTCCCTCCAGCAGGATCTCAAACTGTGAGGGTGGAAGGGGCTGTCTTGATAGGAGCACTGTTTAATTTGGCTTCATTTCACAATGTATGGAACTCCATGCCTATGCTATGCTCAGGACAGCCCCAGAGGCATGTTGCTGGTTCCTGTCCTTTTCTCCAGGAGATGCCCACAGCTCAGACTTTGCCAAACAGATGCTAAGGGCAGGGCTCCTGGAAATGCTGTCTTCCATGCCTGCTTCCCCTCCCTAGGAATAGCCCGTATAGCTGGCTGCTCTGTGGGCTGGGACTAATTATGTGTACATTTGGGGCTGCCTTTTTTTGAAGTGAGTTTGGAACCCATGCCAGGGAAAATCTGGATGTGATTTGAAAGGTGCAGAGAAGTGAATTCTTTCCGAGGCAGTGTGGTGGGGGGAGAGTGGGGGGAGTCCTTTAGGGTAAAGTGAGAGGCACAGACGGTTTTCCACTCTTGAAATATCTGGCTTGGTTCGTGGCCATGATCGGCAGGGTGATGTGTTTTGGGTTCTCTGCCCCTCCAGCTTGCTGGAGATCCAGTAACAGCCTCTGGCTCAAGAGGAGCTTCGACCATTTTGCTGGTTGAAATGCCTCTGCCTCAGTGTTTTCAGCTGCTTACTCCCCAGTGTAACTCTAGCTCTGCCTTGAGAATTCCCACAGGAGGGAATCATTTGCAGAGCCCTGTTTCCCTACCTGTTTGTTTGGAGAGATTAACCCCTCTTGTGGCCTGTCTGCTCTGTCTCATTCTGCTGGAGACCCCAATTCCTTATCAGCCCATTCCCCAAGCTCTCCTGACACTTTGCAGTCCCTGATGAATGGCTGAGGCAACGGGGCCATACTGCACACATCACTTTGCTGCGTATATCACTTTGCAGCCCCAGCTCCGGAGCTGCTGCTCTCAGTTGATCAGATAAAGCAAAGCAGCTTTGATCAGCTGCAAAGGGGAGTTCTTCCAGTCCTGGGGAGCAGAAGCTTTCTGGCACCAGAGGAGTTTTTGTGGACAGAGTATCTTCAGTGCAGCTTCTCTGACTGATGCCATCTCCACTCCATGAAGGACGGAGGTCATGTTTCCCAGGGATGACCTGGAGCAGGAGGTGGGCTTCAACCTCCTGGTCTTGCCCAGTTGGGTACAAGGCAGCACACCAATGTTATTTCTGCTGTTGAAGCCCTGAACCCAGAGATGTGCAGCTTAAATGCAGAAGGGCAACTTCTGCTCCAGCTGCTGGATAGCAAGTAAAAGCCAGCAGATTGTCCCTGTGTCCTGACCGGACTGTTATCAGCAAAAGGACTGTCACAGTGGGCTTTTGTTGGGGAAATGAGTGCAGGAATTGTGGCAAAGGAAGGTTTTAAGGAGGGATTTGAAGGAAAACATGCCGTGCCATGCCGAACTCTCCCTAGGATGAGGCACAGCATGGGACAGTTGGGACAGCAGCTGTTGTGGGATGGTGCTGGCTGGCCTGAGGTTTGCAGGGACACTTTAGATGGATTTGCTGCTATTCATCATGTTGGATGAACTCTTGCTGATGTGTGGTGGGCCTCTGGCCACAGTGGATGGAAATAAGTAGCAGTGGTGAAGGGAGAGGAGTGTGCCCATGGAAGAAGGGAAGAAAGGAGGAATGCAGCTGTGGCGGTGGGACATAGAGCTTTGTTCCTGGGGAGCTTCACATCCCAGGAGGTTGTGAGCTCTGTCTACTGACTGATGGAGTCTTGAAACAGCATCAAGGTGCTCCACTGTGGTTTTCCAGGTTTCCCTCCCAGCAGGGTGAAGACCACTGCTGGCTCCCTGCCGCCAACCCAGAGCTCAAGGCAATGAGAGAGAGGACACAGAAGCACTGGGAGAGTTTGAGTGCCAGAGCTGAGCAGATGGTGCCAGGCAGGTCAAAATGGGAGGGAGGAAGGAAGGGGTCACACAGGGGAAGGGAAAAGCAGGCATGAGTGCCCATAGCTGTCTTTCCAGGCTGCTTGCAAGTCTCCCCCCGCCTGCCGTGCTGCTGCCCAGCTGGGGAGATGGGACGCTTGCTGCCGACTCAGAAGTCCTTCAGATGTGGTGAGACATTGGCTTTGTGGTAGGTTGAGAACTTTTTGTTAGGTTCTCCTCCTCTCCAGTCCCCCTCTGAGAACCAACTGGTGCCCCCAGTGCTGAAGCGCCTGTGCTGGTATTTGCTTGCCTGTAAAAACAAACCAGGGTCAACAAGGAGATAGAACGAGTAAACAAATGCTCGAGTTGGCAAGGGGAGTCAGAGACGTGGCTTCTGCCGGTCTGTTACTCTTGAATTCGTCTTTTCTTTGGGTAGGTAAAAGCCTCAGTTGCGTGGAAGCAGTCTCTGAAAGCGCAGCTGGCTTTGGCCGCAGCCCAGGCGTCAGCTCAGCGCCGTGTACGGCATGGGAAGGGCACGGTGCTTCTACTCATGGGGCTGGGGGGCCTGGGCAAGAGCAGCAGGGTGAGAAGTAATTAGCATTGCATTAGGAATCCCTTGGGATTTCTTCCCTGTGATGAATCTTCTGCCAAGGGCTGTCATTCACGCACTGCCCCTTTTCTGGGATGTTTGGGGGGATAAGGATCACTGGGGTCTTCTCTTGGACATTACTGTGGCAGAGATTGTCTACCTGCCCCAGCTGCTTTCATGTTGTATATAAAGCACTGCATAAAAAGCTGGATAGTTTTATTATTTTTGGCTTGTGAAATTAAATTTTGACTCTGATGTCCACTTGATGTAAATATTTATGACAACTTTAAAAAAAAATAAAAATTAAGCTAATCCTTGTTACTCCAAGGTAACCCTACAATAATAATCTGTTCTGCATTGCTTAATTCTTCCCCAGCTGCTCCAACCAGCCAATGAGTGTATGAAACGTGCTAGCAGGTATAGCGGACGAGATGTAGACAGGGAACATCCACCCGCTTTCACACTGAAGATCAGTGCAGAGAAACTTCATTTGCTTTGATTTTTAAAGTGCTTCATATATTTCAGCTCTCTCCCTTTCAGTTTTATTCCCTCTAACTTTAAAGGATGGGTTGTGTTGTTCAGACTTCTCCAGTCAAAATGCTGGTAGAGAATAATACTACTGCCAGGTTGCGCTGGAAGAGCAGATGCGTGCAAAGCACCTAGCTTCTGCTGGGAAAGGAGGGTAACAAATGTATAGCAAGCAAAGCACGTTGCAATGCTTTGGGGCATCTACAGTTATATTAATGTAATGTATAATAAATAGATTCACTAGAATAAAGTGTTGTATATGCTACCAAAGAAAGAACACTTTCTAAACTGGAACTTGTACACAGGGTGTCTTCAGAGTCCTCATCCTCCTCAGAGGCTCCGCTTTTTCCCTGTAGGTGTTAACAGGATTTCAAGATCCAGAAAAATCAGACAGCATGTCCTGGAGCCTGGGTACTTTTTGTGCAGGGTGACTTGCCAGGGCAGCCGCTCCATTGTGGTGCCTTATCTCTGTCTTCTTTTTCCAAAATCAACTTACTTGACACATTCCCAGGTGATAAATGTTCAGTCTACTCATAGCTTGCTTTGTGTGTATAAAGGACAGTGTATTTTACCATACTGCCTTGTGCAATGATTTTCTTGTGCTAGCAGGGAGGGAGACTCATTGCTCTGATTGCTGATACATAACATTATGTATGTAAATAAGAAAATCTAATAATTTCTGAGTGTTTGAGTTGTGGCAAGAGTGAGAAGCTGGTGAAGTGGAGCCTGTAGCAGCACTGACCTTACCAGCCGACAGAAAACCCACTAATCAGCGAGATGTGCAGAATTGCTTTCCTTCACGTCTCTCCCCTTCTGTATTCCTCACGTTGAGGTTCAGGCTGAGGGCAGGGGTGCTTCTGTGAGGCTGTTTGGAATAAAGTGAGTCTCACCAAAGGATGGTAGAGCTGGTAGTTATTGTTCTCATATTGGAGCATATTTTGCTGAGTTTTCAGCATCCAGGAGTCAAGGATCTGAACTGCATTAAGTCTGTCCTTGCTCTTGCTAGGTACCATGAAGGCAGGTGAGATTGCTCCCCCTTCACTGTTGCTGTGCATCTCTCATGCTGCAGGTTTACTGAACAAACAGTCCAGCCAAGTGGGAAACTTCACTAGGGACAATCAAACCCGGCAGATCTTCCCCTCTTCTCCTGGCATCTTTCTGTGGAGACATTTCTCCTTGCTGTTCTGCAGGACTTGCTTTTGCCTGGAGCTGGGTCACACTGTGCCAAAGCTGGGCCAGCGACCGAGCCCTTCTCTGCACGGTATCTGTGCGTCAGGCTGCTCGTTGGAAGAGGCCAGGACAACAATTCAGCAATAATCCAATGCAGTCTTCAGACTTAACTTCCCTCTTGCCTTGACCCATCTGTTCATTTAGTTGCCTTGTGTTTCCTTTAGGATCTAGAGGAGCTAATTCTGAGCCTTCTCCTCCCCTTTAGCATGAAGGAGTATCTGCTGTGGGCAAGAGGAAGAGTGTCCACCTGGATGATTAGCAGGGCAATAAGCCGGGTAGAGTTGTTACAAGCTCCTGGAGGCAGCCAAGACCAGTGCAAAGCAGAGAACGCTTAGAACGAGGTGTGGGTGATGGGCACCATTGCCTTTGCTGTGTCCCCTGCAGCCACAGCGATGACGGGTGCAGATATGAGATGAATAACGTCATGTGTTTCTCTTGCATTGTATGGTCTTTGGCCACGTGAGAAGTCCCGGTGGGCAGTGGTGTCGTTCCCATTTTGCAGATATGGCCTAAGGAAAATGTGCCCGGGAAAATGTTGCACCTCGTCGACCCAGCAAGTTGCCCATCGTTCCCTTCCAGGAGGGAGGTGGTTTCCTGCTCTGGCTTGCCTTTCAAGTCAAGGATTTATATAGCTGTATTTGACAGTACTGAAGGATCTGCAATTATGTTAATTAGGCATTTTGATTAAAAACCAGCTTTTTGTTAGAAAATAAACTTCCTTGTTGAAAAATACTAGATCTGGAGCGAATCAAGAGAGGCGCTGGATTTCCTGCTGGTTCTTATGCTCTGTGCTGGGGATAATTTAAGATTACTTCAGTTGTTGTGATGTATTTATTCCCCCAAACTATATTCTTTTTATTATTATTCACTAGCATCTGTTTGTTAAACATTTAAATATTCCCACACCCAGAGCTTATTATTTGAGACATTTATAATGTACCCACCCATCAGTGATTTCATTTTGGCAGACATAAAACCAAAACAGCTATTCCTTACAATTGCCAACAAAACTATTGTGATCCATTAATCTCTTTAAAAATCATCATTCAAATAGAAACCTTCACAGCAAATATGCAGTGATGGCTGATGAGAAGGGAAAACTGTTGATCGTTTGCTTGTCTGATGGAAAATAATTGCCATAAGCAAAGAAAGTAGCTCCGACCTAGTTGTCGCTCCCAGTCTTTCCAGACAGCCTCTGTGTTCCCAGGCTATTCACCCTCAAAATCTAAAAGACAGATTGAATAGAGGGGTATTTTTTTTTTCACTGTATCATAAAGACTGCCAGACTTGGCTCTGGCAGGCTGCGAGAAGGAATGCATTTCAGAGCAGAGCATTTCCCACCATGAATGTCTCAGCCCCTCGCTGTCAGCAGGACATAAAGGAGAAGCAATCCTTCTGGTATGAGCTGGCCTGACCCTTTGCATTTCACTGGAGGGCAAGTATCGAGCTAGTACTGAGTGTGATTGCCGTGTGCTCCCTTGGACAGTTTCGAAGGCATTCTGCATTAACTGAGCCTAGCAGGAGATCTGGCTCCTCCATAAAGTTCTGATTCATGCTCCTTGCAAGCTGAAGTTGGATTGGCTTAGTTCATCTCTGCTTAAAAAATGCATTGGCAGGCTGCACAAGTCATGCATGTTCCAGATTCTGGACAAGTCAAGGAGAAGGAGGGGGGGTGGGGGTGCAGGAGGCGGGTGACCCAGCCCTGGTTTTAAAATTGTGATAACCACGTGGCTATTTTAACATGTCCTGTTCTTGGGTAGCTTGGTAGCATCCAGCCTCTGGTTCCAGCAATGCCGTGGCTCCTGCGAAGGCTCACCTTAGGGGCTGAAGGTAGCTGTGGTGCAGCAAATGGCTGTCTGACTCTTCAGAGTGTTTTTCCTCATTCTCACGTTGCTTGCAAAGAGGACATGTTGGTATTTGGTTGTGAGGGGAGTTTGGCTTCTGCGTTGCCCTGTGGTGACCTCTGATACGTGAAGGGATTGCACGGACAGACAACATCAGTTGCTATCCCTGGGTTTGGTGGTGGGATTGGAGACCCAAGCAGGGACGAAAAGAGACGAGACTTTCCTGTGGTATGGGAGATGTCAGGAGAAACTTGAGGGAACCTCATTACCACCCCACCACACCAAAACACAATTTTCCAGGTGATTGTATTGCAAAGCAGTGCCGGTTCCTGGTGCTTTGGGAGGTACTGGTCTGAAATCTTACCAGTACCAGTCCTTTTGATCACGAGTCTCTACGTGTATCTGTTTCACTGTCTGCTAATGGCTTTTGTCTCCTTAACTGCCAGAGAAGCTGTTCTCTGTGAAAGCAGCTTGAAGCATTTAGGACTCATTAGACTTCAAAGGAAAGAGGCCTGTACCACAAGCCAGAGGGGAGGAAGTGGGGTGGCAAAAGGATCCAATTAATGGAGAACAAAAATAAACCCCAGGGAGGAAGGAAAACCCTATAGGTCTGACTTAGAGCTGCAGTCCCAACACTGTGGCTTCGAGGACCAGTTTGACACAGGAGTTGCACAGAGAGAAACCCTCTGGCTTGGCTTCTGCCCACGCTAGACCGGGGTGCTCTGAGCACGCCTGGAGCCTGCAGCAAGGGTCCCACCTGCAGCAAGGGTCCCACCTGCAGCAAGGGTCCCACCTGCACCGGCAGTCGCAGGGACATCCGCTTCTCTGGCGGGTGCTGGCATTTGCCAGTGGCCTTGTGCACCCAGGACTTGCTCGCCAGTGGACCTTTACACCCAGGATTTGCATGCCAGCAGGCTGTCAGGTATCAGAGAAGTGCTTTGACAGGGGCTGCTCCTCTGTCATCGCCACACTGGTGAGAGAAGGTGGGGATGTGGTTTGCTGGTAATTGTTTCCTCTTCTTTCTCCTTGCCACTTTAAATGTGCTTTATTCTGCTAAGGTATTTAATCTATGGGAAGGCTTTTTTTTTTTTTTAACTACAATGCTTTTGGCAAGAAGAGGATATGCAGGGACTAGGTCCTGACAGTGATTTAGGTGTTGTACTGACCTGCTCTTCTCTTGCCTCTCCTGTTTCAGGGAAGATCCTCTTCCGCCGGAGTCACATCCGTGATGTTGCAGTCAAGCGCCTGATACCTATCGATGAATACTGCAAGGTAAGGGGAGGTGTCTCGTATCAACTGAAGATGAAGCCACCTTGATCAGGCTTGATCCCATTTGACTGATAGTATATAATGGTGTGTCGGTGCTGGGAGAACAAGGAGCGTGGGCTATCCCCCACTATCAAACCCGTTTTAACTCCACATGATTAATGCTGAGGGCTTGAAGGGCCTGGGCTTGCAGGGCACAGGGTGTCCCAGCTCCATACCAGCTTGCAGCCTGTTGCTGTGCTTTCTCTTTCTCTTCTGCCTTCTCCAGCTGCAAACCAGAACCAGCTTTCCAGATGGGCTGGAAAGGACCTGGCTGCCTGACCGTGTTCTGTCTGGTACGTGGTTTGGAGTGAAACGGCTGTGTGCAGGACTAGGCTTGAAGGACTCAGTTCCTCGGCGAGCCTTTCCTTTCCTGTCTGTTGGGATCAGACCCGCTGTTTTACATAGAAGACAGCACTTTCTTGGTGGGATGGTCCCAAACTGGGATGTAAAGTCCTGTTACTGGTTACGTAAAATAGTTTTTTGCACAGCGGTAAGATGGCTTGTACCTGCAGAAAATTGTTGGAAGCCAGTAGAGATAAGGTTGAGATGATTTGCCCCATGCTCTTGAAGAATATAAGACTGTACTTAAGTGTAAGAAAAATTATGATGTTAGGGCATTTTTTTGGGGGGTGAGGGGGGGACAAAATACTAAAGTCCACAAAAACTTACTCACACAAATAAAGTATGCCACATCTCATCATGTTGAAGAAGTGCACTAGTACTTGCAGCAGCCGTGAAATGGTGTGGAGGTAGAACTGGTACCTCCAAAATCCAGTCTGAATGCTGTTGTGAAAACATATACAAAGACTTCAAAACTCAAAGGAGAAGGTGGGGAGATGGTAGAATATCCATCGCGTTCCTTAGGTGCAGGAGGCATAGCAGTGACTATGGCCTAGGATTTTGCATGGTGGGAGAGACTGGGTTTTGGGACTCAGCCAGACCTATGGAAGGGATGTCATGGCTGGAATAACAAGTACAAGGATAAAGGTGAATTAGTAAATGCATCTTGACAGCTCTGCAGTGGGGCTGCAGGTGAAAACCACTGCAGGCCAGGATAGCAGATAAGAGCAGAGTGATGGAGATGTAGTGCAAGGTGGGCTTGGACCTGTGTGCTCCATACAGCATGGGGGACGCTGATGGTGCAAATAACCACTTGGCTCCAGCCAGGCACAATCATCCCCTTGTCTTCTGAGTCGCTAAAATGTGCCAGCTATGTACAGACACACACAACCGTAAATTTAATTTTTGGGAAGAAAAAGTCTTGAAGTGATAAGATGCTACAGCTAGCTGTCTCAGAATGATGCCATTAATGGCATAAAATATAATGAATCCATTTGACTTAACAACTGGAACATAATGGCTGATGTTATATGACCCACTTAGATCTGCTCTCTCCTCCTCCCATTAATGCATTACCAAGTAAGAACATGCACGCTGTGCCTGGCCTTCCAGTTGCTGCTACTTAACCGTAAAGCTTCTGAGTTGAAGGTGAGTGTGGGACTGAAGGCTGCAGAGACGTAGAATGAGCAAGGAGTCAGCGAGAGCAGAGAGATGTCCCTCCTGGATACGTCGTGCTGCAGATCGCAGCTGCAGGGTCCCAGCACACACTCACTGCCTTGTTTATTGTTGGAGGTGGAGGTTGCACATGCTTGGAGGGTGGTGGTGCAGAACAGAAAAACAAAATATCTCCTCCAGCTTGGCCCTGCTGAGTGAGAATTGAGGGTTAGGTGAGTATGTTCTGAACAAGTTCCCACAGAAAACTGTGAGAAAGTTTTTATTTTCTTGCCATCTCCTGTGAGAGAAGTAGGGTGTCGTCTTTCTCTGGGAAAGCCCTGGAAAGAAGGTGGGTGAGATTTGGGGTGGAAGTAGGCAAGAGGAGCAAGGGAGGGAACCACTGCTTTCACAAGGCAATGCTCTTGCTGAAGGGCTCTGTTCCAGGTCCCTCTGTACTGAAAAATGTGGCAATTTAAGGTAAGGTGTAAGAAAAGCAACAAAAAAGTGAGAGCAACCAGTTGCCAAATGAGACTTCAAACAACCATAGGAATGACAGGAGGAGCGAAGGCCTGAAATCTCTTCCTATTTCTCCAGTTTATTCTCTTTGGGTTCTACATCTGTTGTTCTCTCCCCTGGTGTGGGAACTGCCTTCCTCCTGTCTAAGGGACTTTGAGAAAGTGTTAGTTGGAGGGTTGATGAAGGAGTTGCAATGCTATGATGTTCTACCCCAATGAGACTGGGTGGACCACTAAAAAAAAAATGCTGCTAGAGAATAATTCTTTCACACTCCCTGGAAAATGGATTTCAGTGCAATAAGTCTTGTCTGTCTTTGGTAAATGACTTTTCTCCTGCAGGCAGCAGGGTGGGTAAGGTGACTTGCTGTGGCTCCAACACCATGGGCTGAAGCTGTGTTCTTGAAGGCTCTCTCCAGCTCACTCCTTTGGGTAGCAGAGCCGGAGGTGGGACAAATGTCCTGCTATCTGCTGCTTTTTGATTTGGTGACCATAGCTGCGGTAGACCACGGCCAGCTAGACTGCAGGGTGGCCTGCTCGACTCAGCCATCACCATGCCAGCTGAGTCAGCTCTAGGTGGGCTTCCTTCAGGATGTCCTGAGAAATGAGCTGTGGGCCTTGCCTTTCATCCTTCCAGCACAGGGTGTTTTCTGTGATCATCCTCTGCTATCGGAGGACACGGAGCCTTCTCCAGGCCACAAAATCAGAGTGATTTTGGCATGGGGGAAAGTGTGTAGATCATGGGATGCCTGTAACTGGGGAGTGGTACCCACAGGGGAATGGCATCCGTGCAAAACTTGGTCTTTGAATAGCCTTTGCCTGGACCCAAAAGCCATGGAGCGAGTAGTTTTCTCTCTCTTGTCTCTCACATGATCTTGATTGCAGCTGGCCCATGATTAGTGGTCTGACTGTCTGCTGTGCTGGCAGTGAATGACTGCGTGCTGAATGGCTGGAAGGGCTTTTGGGGACCAGCAATTAGGTCAATATGGAGCCACATCTGATCTGCGTGGTAACTCCAAGGCTTTGCAGATGTGGCTTTGTCTCCAATACAGAAATGAGTGGAGGTTCAGTTTGCCCACACTGCTGTCACAAGACTGCTGTGACAGCAAATGGAGGGGAGGGGGAATTGTATAGAAAATCAGTTAAACATCTGCTCTAGATCAGGCTGCAGCACTGCTCCCTGATTTCAAATCGGCCCTTTTTCAATTGCATGGGTTTTTTTACTTTTTGTAGTCACCATCATCTGCAACTCTGTTCCCTCCCATGAGCAGAGAGCGGGGCAGGGATTTCTGCCAGGCAGCTGCCCATCCCGCCTTCCCTGCCCAGCCCTCGCTGCAGCCCGTGTTGGAAAGGACATACAAGAGCTCTGGCCCAAGGCAAATATTGCTGTCCCAGACTCTGCCCCCAGCTCCCACAGACATGCACACTCTCACCCTGCAAGTCCCACCGTTGAAGCTTGTCTTTTTGCAACAGGCTTCCTCGAAGGGAAAGGAGAAAAGCAGAGGCAGCTTATGGCTCCTGCCATTTGACAGCACGCATAGCAGCTTTCCAGCCCTTGCCCTGATGAGCTGGTGTCCGCGCTTTTGCCTCCTGTTGCTTCTCTCCCTGCCTCTGCTCGAGCTGCTCTGCCCAGCGGAGCGCTTTTGGGATGTGCTGGTAAGGGCTGATGGCACTGAGAGTCTGCCACGTGTAAACTGCCCACCCTTTCCTGAGGATGACGGCTCCATGCCCCCAGCACAGCTGGGACACTGAGCCCTGCCATGGTCGGGAGGCTGGATGCTGGGAAGGATGTTCCCATGGCTCTTACCCTGTGAGGGCACATCTGTCCAAAAGGCTGGAGCTGGGCTAAGCAGGGCCCGGGCAGTCTCTGCTTATTCTCCTTTAGTCTTCAGCTGCAGCTGGGAGGGTGCAGTGAACGTAACTGGGGGCTGTCTGGGTCTTGCTCCACTTCGGTGTGTGTTTGCAGTAGCTCTCCCCAGCCTGGCTCTGCGCTCCTGTGTGCCAGGAACCACATGGGTGCTGAGCTCGGTGCCGTGACCCCGTGCCCTGTGCTCTGAGAGCCTGTCCTTACTCAGCTCCTTGCTCAGTCTTGATGCTTCCCATCACCAGTGTCTCTGTTTCATCTGCAGGCTCTGATCCAGCTGCCTCCCTATATCTCCCAGTGTGAGGAGGTTCTCCAGTTCTTTGAGACACGACCCGACGACTTGACACCCCCCAAAGAGTAAGTTGGTTGGGTAGCTGCTGGTTGGTGTGGTGATGAAACACAAACTGCCTTGAACTTGCTGGTATCCATAACAGTCTGATGTTCATCGATGCTTCCCCCCATGAGTCACAGATCTGGGATTTGGAGGTTTTCTTGGAGAGGGAGCAGGGGCTATGCAGCTTGGGGCGGACACCGCTGCCCGCTCAGCCAACTCCCGGCATAGCCTTCTCCAGTGGGGAAGTGGAAACACTTCTCTGGCACCCCATAAATTGTTGGTCTCCTCCCGAGCCACTTTCTGCTCACAAATACTGGTTTCAGAAACATGGTCAGTCTGAAAAGCCTCATTTCACATGGTTAATGATGACCTCTGCCTTGTTTGAAAGGCGCTTTCCCTTAGCCATGTCCATGATCCCCATACGTAACAATGCTCCCGAGTCTTTCCATGCAAAACAAGGAACGTTTGCAAGGAATCTCGCGTGCCTTACGCAACTCTGTGTGGTTATAAGTCTTGTGACTATGAGCTACTTTGGCCAGGAGCCACCCATCTCTTACTAATCACAAGCAGCATAAATCTGAGCAGCCGCCTCCACGTCCTGCTATGCTGCTCTCTCTTTTTATGCTGCATGTGACACGATGCACAGCTCTACCAAAGGTTGAGCAATGGAGGAGGCTTGATTAATTGTGAGAGGAAAGGCAGTAAATTGATTTGACATCTTCTGTATTGGAAGGGTGTGGAGATAGATAAAGGGATTTTGTTTTCTCCTCTGAGCAGCAACACTGAGTCTTTTGGGTCTCCAGCTAAGTATTATGCTTCTGTGGGCTATATATTCTCCCTGGGTTCTTGATTTTTTTCATTCCATCTCTTAATTCTCCCTTCCCCCCATTCCTGCTTTCCTCCTTTGGCTCCTGTCTCTATTTGCTTGGCCTGTCGTCATTCCTTCTGCAGCTCACAGTCACTTGATGAGATTGGTCTGAGGGCCCCAGAGCCCATTAACTAATTGCTTGCTGTCGGCTGGTGCTCTCATCCGTCCTATCCAGCTACTGCTCACCACTTAACCTGCCACCCCGGCGGTCATCCCTCAGCGAAGGCAGCAGCTCAGGGGCAAGCAAGAGACACAAGGAAAAAATGAGCTTGCAAGGACATTGGGTGGGGGTTTATCGCCAGGGTTAACAGCCCCTGAGGCTGTTTTGGGATGTGGGGGGTTTCTTGGAGCCCTGCATGAGAGGGTAGTGAGCTGCACTGCAAAGGGAGTTGCTTATTGAACCTGCCTGTAGCTGAGGCACTGTCACACGTGGCAGATTGAAGGGCAGCTTCAGTCTTGCACTCAGTTTCCTCACTTTTATTTTGTCTTGTAGACTGATCCAGAAATCAGGCAGGGTGGGGGCTGTGGCCAGAGCAAGGAGCACATTCAGACATGGAGACCTTTGGGTGCTGAGCATTAGCCACAGAGCGGTGCAGCTCAGTGGTGTTTGAAGCTGTAGCTCCTGGCCCTCCAGCTAAGCAGCAATCACTGCCATGTCCCTCGTTGTCTCCCTGGTTTGGGTCCAACAGACAAGGGGAGTGGAGGTACTATCCTGAAGTCCAATCCCAAGCACGTGCTAGTGTTGCAGGGTCCGTCCTCAGGTACGTCCCACAGTGTCCTGCATCCCTGCTGAGCAGTGCCTGGGTACAAATGGCACTCACTCCAAAATTGCCATGTGTCTGTGAATGTTTGGCCATTGCAGTGCTGGATGGGCGAGCGGGTGATGCACCAGTGAATCCAGCACTGGTTGTGCTCCATCCCGCTGCCTGCTCCTCTCCAGGGAGGAGAGGTGAGCTTGCAGCACACAGGACTTTGCAGGTGACTCTTGTCCATTTGCCTCCAGCAGCAAAATGCTACAGCATCTCAAGGACATCGCTGTTGTGTTTCCTATCCCAGCCTGAATGCCAGAGGGGTATTTATTAGCTACAATTCAAAATGCTAATTAATAAAAGTCCTTGACTCTCTCCTCTGGAGAGATTGGTGGGAGCCCTTTCCCGAGCCCCGAGTGCTGGCAGCCTGCCAGCTTACCAATAACGAGATGAGAGCTGTGATAGACGGCTGGGCTGGATCAGACGTGATGGCGTGTCTGGGGTTTGGCCGGATGTCATCATTCATCCAGCAGATAAATACTTTTCTCCGGGAATTTGAAAGGGAGCCAGGCCATGAATGGAGTGGAAAAAAAAGAAAAAAAAAAAAAGCAGGTTTTTTTGCTGGGTGGCTGAAAGGTGGGAATGAGGGAGGGAAAAAGGACTGGTCAGCGTGCTCGGTGCCAAGCAGCCACTCTCACGGCACTGTGGCCAGGACCCTTCCTGCTCCCCATCCCTTGCCTTGGCTTCCCCAGCTGACAGCTTGGGCCGCAGTACGCCCACAGGAGTGGTGGCCGGTGGCAGTGAAGGGGACGTGCCTTTGGGTGCTGTCGGATGCGCCCTCTGCTTGTTTTTTTTCTAGGGCACGGGTAGACGATCCACCTAACTCGCATCACCCCAAAATGTGAAACCACTTTCAGGGGCCACAGTTGACTGCAGTCTGTGGAGCTCTGAGTTTAACTGCAAAGGATGAATGTAGTCCTTGGTCTGGCAGTGTTTGGGAATGGAAAGAGGAGGTTGGACAGCCCGTGCATCTATCTCCGAGCCCCTGTGGTGTCTGCTTTCCCCAGCACTGGAGCTCTTCCTGTGCTGAGCCAGGACCTTCCTTCTGCTTTCCTGCAGTGCAGCTCCCTTCAGTGCCCCTTGGCCAGTGTTGGGAGCACCAACAAAACCAGGTCAGTGGCTACCAGGCCTGCAACCTGAGTTCCTCAGCCCTTCTCCATCTCTCGCCTGCTGTACAAGCCCCAGCCCTGCTGCTGGCATGTACAAAGGGAGATCAAGTGGACGAGGGCTGAGTGGAGACGGGAAGAGTCAAATGCTGACTTTGCACGTCCTTTTTCTTCCGTCACTTCCAGTTGGGCGGTAGATCACAGCTGAAAACAGAGCTGAGATGTGAGTCTCCAGCAGTTTAGGGGGTGGAAGAAGGAGGTGAAGCCCTTCCTCCATCCTCTCTGCACACACTCGCCAACTTTCCAATGTCCTCCTGCCCGGAGGGACCACTTCAAACAGGAGAGTGGATTGAGGTTGTGGTGTTTCCACTGGCAGTGACGATCGGTGGCTTTCATGACGTGGATCCCTGTCCAGCAAGCTCTGGACTCAGATAACTCAACTGCTTCCAATTTGGAGAGCGGTTTGGTGGTGGGTCGGAGTGGGGCTGTAATCCGGAGGCATTGGTTACATTTGGGAAGAGGTGACTCCACAGAGCAGTGGTGGGAGGTGGAGGGAGAAGAGAAATGGTTATGGAAAGATAAATCCTCTGGCAAGTTAGCAATCTGGGGGGATGTGGGATTTTTCTCCCTGGTGTTGGGTGGAAGCCCTGTGAAAACCGTAGTTTCAAAGGAGAGAAGTCATCAAATTCCTGCTCCCTGCATATCTCAGCAGGTCTGACCAGCAGCAGGATGCTCGGCTGTTGAGGTGGGACGTTGCTGTGTGCCCCCCCCCCTTATCTCCCATCCACCCTTTTTCAATTTAAAGTCGTTTTAAGCCATAGCAGAAGGTTTCTGGAATAAGGCTGGGGAAGTCTGAATGGCTGGGCACAAAGCCACTGCTGAGTCAAGGCATTCAGCTGCTAACTCTCCTCGCCAGCTGAATTTCGGCTCTGCGACATGTGGGAGCCCAGGTTAACTCTGTAGTGAAGCAAGATCCTAAGTGGTTATTTAATAATTGCCCACAGTGTACAAGCGAGGCGTGCTGGGGAAGGACCCATCATCGTGCTGCTTCCCAGGGGCTGTGGAGCTGCTGTCCTCTGTACGGGAGGTACCCCTGGCTGTGAGGAAACCTCCTTCATTGAAAGCACCTTTCCTTGTTTTCTTTTTGGTAGCTGAGCATCCCATTATGTATAAGATACTTAAAGCTGTTGTTTTGAACCTTTTAGCTTATGAACCCACCCCTTTTTTTTTCCCCCCAGTGGAGGAACCTGTAGAGCAAATTCACTATCTCTTAACGTGCTTAAAAGATGCCCTCAAGGACCCCTCCTCGCTCCCTCTGGGGTCTGTGGATTCACAGTTTGAAAGCTACCGGTTTCAGGAGGTCCTGATGTCTTTCAAATGCATAAATTCCTCTTCTCTAAAGTATCTTCATCCTTACGTGCTGGGTCTGTCAGTGCAGCAGGTCTCCTGCAGAGGGAGGGCAGGGCCAAAAGGCTGGCATGGGCTCCCTACTGCCCGGACAGCATGCGGAGGCTTAGCGCAGGATCGGGGTAGGCAGCAGTCCCTGCACCAGGACTCTCTGAAGGCTTGTTAAGGGCTCATGACCTCTTTAAGATAGCAGAGGTGGAGCCCGGGTGTCAGCAGAAGCTGCAGCTCCTGGGGTTACCTCTGTGCCCGTCCTGTCTTGGGAGACCCCAGCTGGGGGTTTGGCCGGTGAACGTCAGCTCCTCCCTGCTCGCTGAGGTGGCTTGGCTTTCCCAGCTGCTACCCCCCAAACAGTGTACTGGGAGCAGTGCTTTCCGCCTGCTGGGTGGGCCGTGGGGTGGTGGGAACCAGAGAAACCCCACGTCTGACTTGCCTAGTCTGCAGATGGATGAGAAACCTCCTCCTGCCGCCGCTAAGCAAACATCCTCCAGGAAAGGCTTGGGCTGCTGCTTCCCAGTTGAGCTGATCTTCAAAGCTGTTCACGTGAGGCGAGAGTGGGTGGCTTTCCCTGCCGCCATCTCAGCCAGCAGCATTGTTGCAGGCCTGTGCTCTGGCTTCTGGGGCTTGGTCCTCTCCTGGCAGGAAGGCAGCCCATGCAGGTGTCCCTCTGGCCTTGACCTGCTAACACAGGTCCCCCTCACAGCAGTGCGTCCTTGCCCCGACTTCCCAGCACTCCTGGGTCTTGGGGCTGCAGCTTCTGCTGCCACAGTTGTGGTTATGTACCCCAAAGAAATTGAAAACGGAGAGAGGAAGCATTGAGGGCACTACATTTTCATTCCAGTGATGTCTTCCAGCTCCGGCACCAAACCGTAGGCAGGCAGGAAGCCTCCCTGAGGATTTTGACGCAAGGCGCTGACCTGAGCTTCGCTTCTGCCTGCCGGGAAGCATGAGCAGCGCTCAGGGCCAGGCTCCCTCCGCAGTGGCCTGCAGCCCACCTGGCGTTTGCCACCACACGGCAGAAGCTGGAGAGATTTGTTTGCGCTCTTGGCAAAAGTTTCACGGCAGTTTCCCAAGCCCCAGCCAAGGGGCTGCCTTTCCTCCCCTCCCAGCTTGCTGGAGAACGGCTCCTTTTCTCCTCGCTCCACAGGCCTGGCCTGCCAGAGCTCTCTGGTTCCCCGGGGCACCAGCAAAACGTCCCCGTCACTTTGGCTGCTGTGTGCACTGCAGCCTTGCAGCTCCTCTGGGCAAACACACTCTGGGCAAACTCACGTGCAGCAGGGCCGCTGATGGCAGCCAAAGCCTGGGACAGCTTTTAAAAATTGGTTTTTTTCCTTCCTTTATGTACATGTAGGCACCTTCGGAGCTCACATCCCCAGCTTGCCTTCCTGCTGTTTCTCCCAAGCAGCCTGTGGCTAAAGGGAGAGGATTTTGGGGTGTTTCAGGGGCAGTTCAGCTCTGCTGCTGTGAGTGTTTTCCTTGCGGGGGTGGAGGGCCAAATGCAGAGGGAGTAACCCCGCTCCTCCCGGCCGTGTGCCAGGGGAAGCCATCACTGTCACCAGAGGGAGAAGGGGGACGGCAGGACCCAGGTCCCACATGTGGGCTGAATCCCAGCTCTGCTGAATCAGCAAAGGTCTGTGATGGCTGGGGGCTGTCTGGGCTGGAAGGTGTGTAGTAATGAGCTGGGACCTGACCAGAGGAGGAAGCGTATGCTACTAACAAGGTTATGCCTGCAGCAACTTCAGCAGCCCGTCATTATTCTATTAATACCGAAGCGCTCGTGATGTGCGGTTAGGTGGGGGTGACGCTGGCAGTCGCAGTAATGGATTGCTTCCCGCACGCAGACTGACAGGGACTCCAGGCAGGCACCAGCCCCAATAAATTAGAGAAGGGAGAACTGGGCTAAAATGAGAATTAGCCCTGATGGGATCTGACTGTGCCAGCTTGTCTCCCTTATGGGCTGGTTGAAAAGTCCTGCTCAGGGCCGTGGTGCTGGCAGCCATCAGTGAGTGAAAGATTTGTGTTTGATTCAAAATGCCAGAAGAGGAGGCTGGACAGAAACATGTTTCCGTCACTGCAACAGGGAGCAAAACTGCTCCTTTCCCTTGTTTCCATAAATTGGAAGCGCAAACTTGCAGCTGGTGTCTTCCAGAAGCAAGTGTCTTCTCTTCCTGCTTCCCCGTAGCTCTTCATGTGCTCACCGTTCCTCATAGGTGGGCTGTGCCAGGAGCAAGTTTTCCTTGTCACCCTTGCATGGTGTTTTGGGGGGTAGTAGGGCCATGAAGTTGTGGGCCAGGTGATGGGATTTAATAGAAAAAGGGGACGCTTGGCTCTCTGCTCCAAAATGGAATGGCTGCCCCACCTAGGAAGCCATTCCAGGAGCTTTTGCTGGTGAACTAGAGATCCCAAGTTGATGGATGTTGGTTTGGACAAGGACATTTGCTGGCTTGTGGCTTTTAAGCTGTGTCCCACTATCCAGACAAATTACAGCTTGTTTAATGAATTGTTTGTTTTGCAGTTCTCCTGGTGCCTACGTGCAGATTCACCAGGAGCTTCGGGCTAGATCCCAGCTCCAAAATAGTGGTCTACCTCACTCTTGACTGGTAACTGTCTTTCTTAGATGACAGCAGACAGAAACATCAGAGGAGTTGAGTCCACTCTCAAAAATACGCTTTGTGCCAGTGCAAACTTCTTGCATGGACAAAGTACTTGATTTTCTGAGCTAACAGGGCAGCTTTCTGAGCCTGAAGGTTCAGCTTGGACAACTCTGCAGTGGTTAAACACGGGTAGCACCAGCACTGCAGCGTGGGGGACAGGGGCTCCATTCAGTGCTCAGTGGAGTATTTGCTAAACACCAGTTCTCCCAAACAAGAGCTCTGTTGTACCCCAGTTCTCAGTCTGTCTTGTCTGTATAAACTTTACTAAGACTTCTAACATCTCCAAGCTTGCTGAATATTTACAAGAGTAACTACCTCCTGACAGCTATTTTGATAGAATTACTGTATTACAGAAGGATTTTTTTTTTTTTACAAGAGCTAGGGGTTTTTGTGTGGGAGATGTTTTCTTGGAATAGTGACCTCAGATCTGTCTCATCTTGCATGTTGATCATGGCTCCTGTGTGGTTGGCTCTGCAGCAGCTGGAGTTGTCTTCCTTGCATTGGTGCTCCACCGTCCCTCTCCAGCTCCGTGAGCTGGCTGTGGTCAGGGCTGTGGGGCAACAGGGACGGTGCAGAGGTCCCCGAGCTGCGTGTTGGGACACCGTCCTCCCGTGAGTCCCACTGCAAGGTGGGCTCTTCTGCCTGGGAACCTCAGAGCTGCCTCCCTGCAGCACACCGCGGTCTGCGTAGCCGAGCAGCCACCAAACATGAGTGCCTTAGAAAGAGTTTAAAGTCAAGCAAGCTTGTAACAGTTCTTCTCTAGACGCTGGCCTAGCCTTTAGGGTTTTCCTGGGTTTATAATTAATGTTTTTTAATTAACATTTCTTGCCTGAATTATGACCCTGTAAGCCCATGAAGACTTTCAGTGTCTGCAGTATCCTGCAGTAAGGAGTTTAATGGCTCACCTACATATTGCTGAAGAACAACCAGCTTCTGTTTGTTCTGAATCTACCTCCCAAGCTGCCAGCTTTGCCTCATGCCCTCACCACAGCCTTGTGCTCCCCATCTCACTCCTTCCATCACTGGATCTATAGGGATGCTGTCTCATACACTGGAGAAGATGCTTGACGAACCTGACTCTTTTTTTCCTTAAAAAAAACAAAAAAAAAAAGTTGCATGGAGATTATTAGTTGGTGCTAAGATTTCTCCATGTGTAAGAGTTTTCTTTCAGGATTTCACTGGGGGATTATTAGGTCCTTGAAGGACACTAAGCTGAGCCCACTGCACCCTGAGACTGTGTCTGGCTCAGTGCTTTAAGTGAGACTCTGGTCACACGGGAACCCATGCCTTCAGTGTTCCTGACAAGGAGCTGGGAAAGTCCTGAGAAGCAGCTGGAGAACTAGTCGTGGGTTTTACAACCTGGGAAGCTTTGTGTGGCTGGTTGGTGGCACACAGTCATAGCTGTGTATTGGTGCCTTCTAATTGTGCTGTGACTGCCTGGTTCATCTGCACAGCTCGACTGTTGTGGGGGTGAGAGCTAAACGAGTTTCACAGTTGGAGGCAGAGTGGCTTTATCTTCTTTTCTGGAGCCACTAGTTTCCAGGAAGCCGTGCAGGCTCTGCTGCATGCCTTTCTCTGGTCCATGGGGAATGGAGGAGGAAGAGATGCTGCTGGGAGTTTATTGCTGTTTCCCATCTTGTCTGAGCTCTTGTCCCCTCTGAGGTGGTGGGCTGGGGCTGCTGGTCTTCAGACCTGCAGTTCTTTGTATCCGTGCCAGGAACAAACCAGCAGCAAAGTGAAATTGCAGCTCCTTCCTTGCCCACTGACTCAGATGGAGCAGCCAGCAAAAGGAAACAGGGGGATGAATTACAGTAACAGGTTTAGCAGATGGCAGGGAAGAAAACAACAGTTATTTCCATCAGTGCCCTCCTGTCAGCACAAGGGTGCCATGCCTACCTGCTGATCTCCAGCGTGCTCATCTGGCCTTGCTTTGCCTCCCTTCTCTGCTTTATCGCTGAGCTGGTGCAAATTTAATGGGGCTTATTGATAAACTCTGATTTAGGTCTGCAGTGTGGTTTCTGTTTAGAAATGTCTTTGGGATACTCTATCCAGTAGATTCCTCCATTAGTTCTACACCTGGAACAAGGTATTCAGGTTTTTGCACAGTTCTGTGGTCTCTGAACATAATAGTCTTCAGTTTCTAGATAACAATGTCCCATTTGTTTCTAGTCCATCTTTGTTGCATTTCATTTAATTTTATTGATAACTCCATGGATGAATGCTAGAGGTTGATGGTGCAAAGTGAAGGGGGGACCAGGAAGATAAGGCATTTTGAGCAAAATGTGTTGCCAGGATGGGTGGGCAGTCTTTGAAGGCAGCCAAGTCTCAACATCACCCCATCGCTTCATGGGAATAAAATGTTTGCAGTAATTAGGGTCTGAAAATGCAGATAAGCTTGAAAGAGAATAAAGCGTGGCCCAGCTCTGGCTGGCTTTCTTGCTAGGCATGGAGGGATTTCTTTGCTTGGCCTGAAGACAGAGGGGAGAGAGTGGAAAAGGTTGTTTTGCCAGTTGACTTGATAAGCAGATGAAGGGGCTCCTGGAGTCCATCTGGGCTGGTTTCCAAGTGGTGGTCAGGCAGCCTAAAGCCTCAGGAGGGTCCCCTTACCACCAGGTGAACGTTTTCCTCCTTGGAAGCTCCAGTGTCTGCTGTGTGCTTGTTACTTTTCCTGGAAGTAACAAGGATCAATGCGTGTCTCCTGGTACCAGAATATTTCATCTTGGCCAGATGGTCTTGATCTGTCATGTGTGTGAGTCTGAGAAGTGGGGAAAGCAGTTTCCTCCGTAAGTGAATAAGGAGCATGTTACCATCACCCCACACTAGGGCAGTATTTCAAAGCCACAGCGCTGGATTATGTGAAAGTGTTGAGAGCCCTTTTGTAGCAACATGGACTGCTGTGGTTGGGCTGGGGAGAGAAATGGTGCATTTGTTTGGGTTTCAGGCTGGTTGGGTATCTTAGTTTGTTACTGATGATATTTTGAGGCTTTTCTGGGCCCATATTTTCTTTGGTTTGGTGTTTAGTTTTTAATCATGAAGTCCCCAAGATTTCATTGTGCCTGAAGAGGGTCATGCCCTGGGTTTGAGGCTGTTCAGCAACCATGTTTCTTGGCAACATTCAGATAAAAGAAGGGCCCCAGGACCTGTGATTTCTAACCCATCTCATCAGTGATGTGGCCAGTGCTGGCTGTAGTGGACTTGGGCTGAAGCTATCTCATAGCTTCCTCATAACCACCAATAACTCCTGCTTGCTCTGTCCTGGAGGCACTTTGTCTGCTGCACAACCCTGGTGTTCATCCTCTCTACAACACTTCAAGGATGTGTTCTGGTTTGGGGTATAAATGTTTGCCCCATCCCCAGCCACTCCCCATCCTTGTCCCTGAGAAAGGTGTGAGACATGGAGGAACGTCAGTATTTCCCTCTTTGTCTTCAAAGTGGTGCCTACTTCTGTGGGAGCTGTGGTCTGTGCTGGGAGCAGTTCTGGGGGTTTGGGCTTCCCCAGCTCCTGACTCTGCTGCCAGATCATCTCAATCCACCCACCTTTGCCAAGTGACATGGTGGGAATTGTGGCTGTCAGACCAAGCCACTGAGGAGCCCAGGCCAGCAACCAAGCCTCACCCTGGGAAAGATGAAAGCATTAAATTACTAAATGAGGAGCAAGGGGTGGGGGGAAGAGACGGGCTGTCTGCAAGGTGAGTGATGCCCCATGTCATCTGTAGGGACCTTAGTTGTTTGAGGGAGGTCAGTGGCCCCACCGGGGCCAGCACTGCTGTGCTTTCCTGCACAGGTCTGTTGTTTGGCCACCAACCCACCCAACTGCCCCATCCCTCTGCTGACACTCTTCCTTCTCTTTTCCAGGGAGCCCATTGGAAAGAAGAGGTCTGGTAAGGACTCCTTTCCTCTCCGCCGCTTCCACCAGCTGCTCCTTTTACCCACAGCTGTGGTCTCCTGGAGTGGGATGAGGGTCTGGCCCCATGGCTGTGCTTCCCCATGGGCAGTGTGGGGCTTCCTGACATGGTGTGCCCCCTCTGTCCACCCAGGGTTTCACTGCGGCCTCCAAGTCCCGGTTTCACGTTCCCCTCTGTTTCCCGTGGCAATCCCAAAGGTGGGACGGACGCCCGCAGCTCTCCACGCTGCGCTGGCCTCCCTGCTCACTCGTTAATCATTGCCACCGTTGCTGCCACCCCCCTGTTCGTTTCCCTCCCCACCTCATGCCTTGTCTCCCGTCGTTTTGTTCCTCCATCAGGGTTTATCCAGAGAACGGCCTCTTTCCTGCAGAGAGGTAGTAACAGCCGCTCGCTACCTGGCCCTTGCTCTCGCTTTGCCTTTCGCGGGGGGACACCTGCTCGGGCTGGGGAGGGGCAAGCCCCTTGCAAGAAGCTGTCATGTCCCACATAGCTTTCTGTGGTGGCTGGCGGACACGGGGCAGCAGTGGAGAGGAGGTATGGCAGGCTCGGGACTGGCGCTTGGCTGTCAGAACAGCTCCACATGCAGGGGCTGTGTTGCAGGTCTTGGGTGAAGGGCAGGGCTTAGTCTCCAACCAGGAGGATGGGGATGCAAAATTTCCCAAGTCTGAAGGAGGGACTGAGCTGCATGGTGGTCAGTATGAGGTTGAAAGTCTCCTGATGCAGCAGTATGTTCTGCTTTGTGATTGCACCAGCTGAGACCCTTTGAATTGACGGGTGGATCTGGGATGCTCTACCCCTGCTCCTCAAGAGAGGGGAACATCTCTGGAAGATCCCCTAGTTGGTGTGTTTAAGCATTCATCTGAGCTTTCCAGAAAGAGGAGGAGAGAGGAGGGGAAGAGCCTTCAGTCTGTGGATTAGGGAGGGCATCTTTCAACTACTGGAGCCACAGAAGATATAAAAATAGAGTGAAGGTCTTTGGAAGGAAGGTCTGAGTCTTGGCTGCATGGAAATTCTGCTGAAATAGGTTGTGGAAGGTTTTGGCCTGAGAGCTGGCACTGCCATAAGCTGTGTAAGCTAATTCACTTGTAGATGAGTGGGTTCCCCTCGGAGGAGAGAGAAGAGGTACAGGGGAGACTCAAAGACTTAATTGCACTTTCTTTTCTACTGGATCTCCAGGGTATCCCTCCCTCAAGAACTGATGGTGTCCCATCCTCTTACCTGAAACTAGTTGTAGGATGCATATGAAAACCTCAGATGTTGTCTGCTTCAACAGTGGCTCCTGGTTTTGCTCTGTTCTCATGGGCAGGTCGTAACTGGGTGCTCTCCTGATTGACTAGCACTGGCTTTCCCGTGTAGTTAAAAACCAGACAACATTTTCTTCTAAAACTGACTGCTGCAAGGTGTGTCTGTCAAAGCTGGACCTTGGGAAGGTCATTTTATAGCTCTCATGAGCCATTTGCAAGCACAGACTGGAGGTTTTGTACTATATTTCTTGTGCTGAAGTGGTGGGTCTTCAACTAGCTTTGGAGGCAGAGGGAAGTCTCTAGCTTGGGTAGGGAAAAAAACAGGCTGCAATTTTTTTCATTTTACTCCCTTTTGATAAAACAGAGGTAAAATAAAGATGCAATCTCCCTTGTCTTGAAAACTTCTCTTGTGTGCTGGCTGAGCAGGAACATTTGGTGAGTAAGGGAGAGGTATTCTGTTTCCCTATGAGATCAGTGTGTTTAGATCACTTTGAACCCAGTCCACTTAGGCAAGAGAAAAGAAGACCTCTCTTGGGTTGAGAAGAGGAAGAAAACTTCTGCTGCATAACTCAGTTCTTTGAGGGCAGAATTCAGTTTAAGGATGCTAACTGCTGGAGAAGCAGGAGCTTTTTTCCTCTTTGCATACACAGCTTCGTCCTGCCTTCCCTGCAGGTTTATGGGCAGCTCCATTCTGCTGTCCTGTTGGCACGGTGAGTTTATACATGACAGG
Source organism: Aramus guarauna (assembly GCA_013400195.1). Lineage (NCBI taxonomy): Eukaryota > Metazoa > Chordata > Aves > Gruiformes > Aramidae > Aramus > Aramus guarauna. Next base: position 336,647 of record VXBL01005992.1, on the reverse strand, counting down.
GTTGTTGCTGAGGTCAAAGCAAGAATGCTCTTTGAGATGCTGTTTGCTTGGCACCATTGAGAAGGAGGGAGTTTTTGCATAAAAACCAAGCCAGTGTGTGTAAAAATCCTGCCCTGGCAGGGCAGGACGGGATGTTTTGCCCGTGGCACCTGGCATATGTGCGGTAGCCATCAGGGAAAGATGTTTACGTGCAGTGAGGTTACAAAGGGCTGATGCCTTTTGCCAGATGTGTTCTGACTCCTCTCACTGTTGTGCATTTTTTGCCAGCAGAAACAGTTTTGGTCTGCTCCTATCATCCCAAATCCTCTTCTACCTTGTGGAAGTCCCTGACTGTTGATCGGTTCCTCAAGCCAGATCTGCTTTGAGGTATCAAATATGCAGCAAGGCACAAAAAAGGCTCTTTCAATAGGGGATCTCCCTGAGGAGGGGGCAAGCATCAGAAACAAAACCAGTGAGAAGTGTTTCCCAATGGCTTACGCCTCCCAGCATTGCCAGAGCGGGTGAGCTGCTCTTCAGGAGAACATTGGAAAGAGCTCCTGCGCTCCTGGCACAGCAAGCCCTGTTTTGAAACAGGATTTCAGCCAACACTGGGATGCGAGGTGGGTCAAAGTGCTGCCTACCCTCAGCCTCCTGTAGTGACCAAGAGACTCAAGTGACATTTGCTGTTGCGAGGAGGGCCCAGTGTGAGCAGTGGAAATAAAATCTGTTTCCTCTGCTGAGTTTTTTTACCAGTGTTTGTAATCCCACATGTCTGCGAGCCTTAGGCATGGGCCCAGGCTCCCTACAGCCTGCAACTTGCAGGGGGATGGATTATTCCCCAGGCTCTGTAGACTGACTTGGCCACTGATTTAGGTACATCTAAAAGCAGTTATCGTATCGGTCCCCAAGACTGTTTTGAGCATTTCTATTCACTCCTCCTCTCGCGGTTCAACAGAAAGCACAGATGGAGAGTCATGGGTTTGCTGCAGCACAGACTTAGTGCAGGGGAACCTGAAACTGTCTCCAGGGTTTATATTTGGGTGGAGCTGCCCAAGGAGGCTGGCAGAGAGCTCCAATATCCCCCTGCAAATTTTATTTTAGATGCTTTCTCGTGTGGCCACATCACTTTTGCTGTGCTATGTAATGTGCCTGCAATGGTGTAGAGACCCCAAACCACAGTATTCGGTCTAATGAGAGACAGTGAAAACACGGCTGTCATATCCTACAGGCGCCCTTTTTAAAACTCCACTGGTGAATGGTATTTCTACGTGATAATTTTCCAGTTCTGGAAAAATCCCTGGAGAGATGAGATGGCTTTCAAAGAGTACAGCACAACATCTAGTGCCCGTTTCATGTGAGAGCAGAAAGAAACCCACTTTTGCAGTATTGATCTTCACAAACTCAGCAGGTCTGGGAGAGGAGGGGCTGCCCTGAGAGCATGGGACAAATTAGCACAGGCTACAGGACTAGGAGGAAGAAACTTTATCCAAAGTTGGATAAGGCATTACATTTTTGGAAGGTTCATTAGACAGGGGCTAGAGTGTACAGCAAGGGCAGGCTTCAGAAACACATACCTGTTCCCCCTCTTTTCCTTCAGTCCTGAACTTTTTGTTTCCTTCTGGAGGCATCAGTGTCCAAGTCCCATAAGAAAGTCCTCAATTTTGGCACTGATACTGCAAAGCCCAAAATAGGAAAAGTTGAAAATGTCACAAGCAACCTTGTACGTGTGAGATTTCCTACCTGGCTTTATACATCTCAACACTTTGGGTGAATGGCCAACTTCCTGGTCAAACAAAACCCGCAAAGATTTACAGGCTGACCCATCGCTCGTACGTGCCGTGTCTTGACAGCGAGGTCACTGCGCCGAGCAGTCCTTGAGTTGGTATCTGGGATGTGCACTGCTGGAGGCAGCTTCTGCCTGGCCCTGCCTGCAGACCCGAATGCATCTCCCTGGGGGCTCTCCTGCACCCATGGCAAGTGCTGCAAGTCCAGTCCAAGGACCTCAGTGGTTTCCTGACCACATCCCTTCTCTAGGCTGCGCCTGTGTCAGTCTCACAAGTGAGGGGTGTTCAGGACACACAGTCTGTGCTCCTGCCTACAGCTGTCTGCAAAACTCATCCTCTAGTGGGCTCTGGACTCTACTAACGCTTCCTCCCCTCCGCAGCTGCAGAGCTGTATTACTGTCTCTCATCGTAGATGGTAAGGTTTACACCATTGCTATTTTTAAGAGACTACGTCTGACCGTGAATAGGATGCTTTGTTGTTAACTTGAGTGTGTATTTTTGTGGTCGAGGACGATTATGCCAGGTGAAGACGTTCCTGAAATTAACTCCTACTTCTTCCTCCAAGCTCAGTTTACCACTTCTGTTGCTGGTTTAATAGGTACGTTGGAGGATCCAGAATTGCCTGCTGAAGCTACAAATAGCCTCAGAGCAATTGGTGTAATTATAGCAAGGGAGGCAGAAAGGAGAGTACTTCTCTCTTCCTATAGCTGTTATTCTTCTCGCAGGGTCTGGGTAGATCCTCTGATCATTTTAAGCACAAACCTTTAATTGAGCTAGTAGAACAGATAGTCCTAGCATCCACCATTCACTTTAGAGGGATATTTTTAACTCTGTCTGGTGCCTCACCTCTGGATTTTGGCATGGAAGAAGCTTTCATTAGCAGTAACAGATCCTCTGCACTTGGCCAGTTCACCTGGAGCTCTGCAGAGTGCTGTTTATAGCAGAATAACAGACAGTTTGCCTCCTCTTCCTTCAAATAACGCTGTCCGAAGATACATTGTTCATTTAAATCTTTGTTGCAGTCTGTCTTTCTCAGAACCAGTTTGAGAAGTTATGACCTTTAGCACAGGAGAACTTCTCCATGGGGGAGCAGAGCATCCCAGGATTGCTGAAGACGTGCTAGATCTTGTGCATCTCTGCTCCTCTCTCTTGTTCCCTTCATTGCAGGAGTGTGCCCGGCAATAGGTTCCCCCATAGGAAAGCTCTTTTGTCAGGCTGAGATCTCTCACCTGATGGGGATCCATTGCAGTGTAGGTGCACTTGCCCGGAGAAGCTTCTTCCTGATACGTAGCCTGTATTTGTCTTTACTGCATTTTGCCTTTATATCCCAAGGGACCATCACTCTCTATGTCATTTCTTTCTCACACCCTTCAGAGACTGGGATGTAATTGTCCCGTGTATCCGCCGTGCCATAGCAGCTAGAGAGCTGAGCCAGATGTGATTTCTGCCCCCACCCAAAACTTGAGGCTCTCTGCTCAGAGCACATGCACAGCCCCTGTAAATTTGGCTTAACGCCCACGATCAGGTGTGTGATTCTTTTGTATCACTCATGCTATAATAATTATCACTATCCTATTTCCAAAGCGCTTGGCAAATATTAATTAATTCTTACTGCACCTGGGGAGAACTAGGTACTATAATAGTGTCCTCATCTCATCTGACAGGTTGCAGAGCCACAAGGCAAAGTGTTGGGTTGGAGACCTGGGCCAGGGCTCGGGATGAAAGGGAATTGTGGGCAGGAGTTTCTGACACCTTTTTGCTTCTTGGAGGCTTTTGGAGGCAGATGGGGCAAGTAGGTAACTGAATGCCTTATGGCTGGCTTAGCGGGAGGCTGAGCCTGAACGAACGCCCTTCTCGGTGGGGCTGGATAGGCTGGACTCGGCACTGAGCACACACATCTCTGCTTGTGGGGACTGCAAAGCTCTGGGTCACTTCGTGGTCGCCCTGCACGCAGCGAGCCCCTGTGCACATGTGGGAAAAGGGTAGCTGCAGTGCTCAACGTATAGGGACAACCTTGGGGCCACGTTTCTAAAGCAGAGATGGATGCGAGTGGAAACCTCTGTTTCAGTGCTACCATAGCAAGCGACACCAGGCGAAGAGGGTGCATCTATATCCAGAGCACTCTCCTAAGTGAAACTGTGCTTGGAAAATACAAGCCAGCCGTGCCTTGCTGTGCCTCACTGCTGGTCCCCTGGCAGAGGAGGGGGCTGGTGGCACTCCCGAGTGTCCCCTGGCCTTAGCCCGCAGTGCCACCTGCAGCCTGCCCGGGCTCTGCACGGCCGCTGCTGCAGCACCCAGCGTCTCTCCTCTGGGTGCCAGGCTCCTTTTTGGCCAAAGGAAAGCTTTGCTCCTGGTGAATCCTGCCCCTTTGCTCCTCCTTGGAGTATTTTTTTTTTTCTTTTCTAACATGAAATTGGAATCTCCAGCAGGAGGAGCTGAGCAGAGTTGGTGGAGCAAATAGCTGAGAGAGCAAACCGTACTGGTGAGTCCTGAGAAGGCAGCTGAAATGTGTAAGGGCAATGATGACAGGGCGATGCTGCTCTGTCCAGCAAACAGCCCTCCACCTAGGTGTCCACGCTCTTTAGCTAGGACCAGCAAAACTCACTGCAGGTTGTGTGTATTGAGTTGGGGTCTGAGCTAGTCCATGCATTGGGGCAGCTGATGCCAGTGCACAGGAGACAGCCCCGAGCCCCCCCCCTCAGCCTCCAACAGCAAGGACCAGGCTGCTGTGCACATCTGTGGTGGTGGTGGGGTTGCTTGGACATCTCTATCTGTGAGCAGGAAGGTGGGTAGCAAGCGAAAGGTCTCACCTGGCTGTACCCATCTCACCTGGCTGCTGGTTTGGTCTCTTTCCTCCTCACTCTACCCAAGTTTCTGGCTCACATCTCACGCTGGGGTCCCCAGGGCATCCTGGAGCTGCTCGCAGGCCAGCAGGTGCTCGGGAGCGGTGGCACACGTTCTTGGGAGCTGGTGCTGACCCTGGCACACGGGTCGGTTCTTGTCTCCCCTGTGCAGGAGCTGACTCTGCGTCGGTCGATCCCTTGGTACTGGAGCAGTATGTCGTGGTGGCGGACTACCAGAAGCAGGAGAGCTCCGAGATCAGCTTGTGCGTGGGCCAGTTGGTGGATATCATTGAGAAGAACGAATCAGGTACAGGGAGTTTGGCTTGGCAGAGGGCTTTGGGACTACTCTGCATTGCAGAGCAGGGGCAGGAATAGCAATCCTGTGTTGCCAGTGTTTTCCTAATAGGACCTTAAGAAAACAGCATCCAGACACCTCAAAAGGATGTTCTTGGATGGTCAGTTGAGGTTGGATGTGGAGGAAGCAGCTTCAGTCTGCAGGCTGTCTGTATGAGAGTGGACAAGACTTCAGGGTTGTCTCTAAAGGAAGGGGCTGACTACCCGTGTGCTGAATGCCAGGCACCATCCATCTTTTACAGTCTCTACTTCATGCTTCTTCGTGCTGAAAATCTTGGCCAATGGGTCCTGAGGACAAAAGGAATTCCTGGAGTTGACAGGCTTGTTTTATTGACAGCGGGGGACACTCTCATGGTGCCCGTGAAAGACCATGTGCAATTCTTGCCTCTGAACACAATGAAGCACCCAGCCGTGGAGCAGGGACATGCAGCTGAGCCATTCGCTTGCTTCAAAACTTAAGCTTGCTCTTAACCTCTGCAAAGGGATTGAGTTATGGGCCCAGCTTCTGGAGTCTGTGGAAAAGGGGGATTTGTTCTCTGAAGTTAATAGAAGCTGCTTAGGGGAATTTAAATATAAATTGTGAAAATAGATTTTAAAATTCTGGAAACCTGGCCCCCAGAGGATTAGTTGCACCAGCAGCTATTGTTTGAGAATGGGGAAAATAAAAGCAACCCTGAAGCAAGTGAAACCTATTAGCACAGCCGATTCAAATGATATGGCAAATAATTTATTTATCAAATGTCAGCCCTGGTTTTCCCTTCCGTGCAGGTAGCTGCTGATTCCCTCCCTGACAATCTAGTTGTCTTTCTAAATGACTCAGTAACGTTCTGAGGATAATCCTCGGTCTTTATTATTTATTTTTTTTCCCTAAAGACACAAATAGCTTGTGCTTTTAATAACTGAGGAGCACACGTTTATTTTGATTGGACACCTAGGGTGGCCCAAAATTGCTCATGGCTGCTATGGAGCTGGCTAGGTTTCTGCTGGGAGAGCTCATGTTTTAATCCTGCATTTGCTCTTAGCTTTTAAAATTTGCTGTTTCCACAAATGTAAAGAAGACGAGAGCGCAGCAGGAGTCACCTATCGATTTGCAGACAGTGTAGTCATCTCTGCTAATTGGCCTGTGCTTGCTGACCCAGACTGAGTGAAAATGAACCATGAAGGGGAAAAAAAAGGAATGCAAACACGGTGGCTGGCTCCATTCAGTTCTCAGAGTCTCTCCCTTTTTTTGTGGGGAGGGAACCGTACGTTTAGATAGCATTCAGCTGCGATTCTCCCGTGCTACTGTCTGTGCTGCCTTTCAGATAGCGCTTGGTTCTGTTGCTTTGGGGTCACCCCAGCCTCCTGTGCAGGCAACAAGGAGGGGGCAAAGCCCCCTGTGCTCACGGTTTGGAGAGAGGGAGGGAGAGAGGTAGGTTCTGGCTGGTGGGAGCCCTTGGCTGAGCTGTCTGCTGTTTTCTTGTCAGGCTGGTGGTTTGTGAGCACGTCAGAGGAGCAAGGCTGGGTGCCAGCAACCTGCCTGGAGGCCCAGGATGGTGTCCAGGATGAGTTCTCAATGCAGCCTGATGAAGGTAAGAACCTGTTGGAGACATCTGCCCCAGCTTCTTCGTGCTGATCTGCACCGAGCTGCTCGCAGGACTGCTTAGCCCTCCCTGACTTAGGCAGGGCAAGAGTCCAGGGAAGGACAAACCCACACATGCTGTTCAATAATGTCTGCCCATAATGGTCCTGCCTGCCCAGCACTCTGCTCCAGTGCTGTAGCAGCAGTGGGGCAGCTGGCTACTGGCGGTGTAACTGCTGGCCTTTCTGCTCCCTCGCAGAGGGGCTGAAGGTGCCACCTCCAGGGAACACCCAGTTCTGCCATCGCAATCCCTCCTTTAGGCCTCAGGGAGCTGTTTTACCTACACTGGGGGAGGAGCAAAGCTCAGGTCCTAGGACAATTCCTTTGTCTTCTAAACCCATGTGGAACAAAGAGCATGCATGAGCTCATGTTATGAGAACAGCAAGGTTGCAACCTTTGCTTAGAGCAAATCTGAAATGCCCCCAGAGAATGTATCCTTCCCGTTGACCACTGTACGCTGAAAGCAGTGCTGCAGCTGGCTCAGCCCCTTGCCTGGGGAAATGGAGGTGGGAGGGGAGGCTCAGACCACGGAGGGCCCCCAAGAGGGCTGCAGGCAAGTACAGTCTCTGTGCCACTGGTATCAGCCCTGTCTCCTCTTGGACCTGAAATGCCACCTCCTTACATCCTCTCTTGTCCTTCTCCTGCTTCCCCAACATGCTCTTCCCAGTCCGATGGAGATACTGGTCTCTGCCCAGGCACGTTGGCCGCCGTCGGACTCTTGGGGACTTGTACACCAGTGGATGGGGTCAAGGTGGACTTCATAGAGACTTGTTCGGCTGCCCATGTTTTGTGCTTGGAGCCTTGTTGTCTGCATGTGTGTTTGCTTTGCATGTGATGGACCCTGCTTGTGTCAGTCCTCACTGTGTCCCGTACATGCTCCTCAGCCTTTCATTAGGCCCACTCATGTCCACCTCTCTTTCCTCTATCAGCTGATCCTTCTAACTTTTTGAGGCTTGTTTTGTGTACAGAAGCTGGAGTTTCTGCTTTCCCCCAACACATGTATGCAGACTTCTTGCAACTGCTGCCTTAGTTCCTGTAAGAGTAACTCCTCTGAGCCATGGCCCTGGGGTTGGTGGCTCAGATGGGGTCAGGAGGAGAAGAGCCAGCTTGGTTTTGCTGGTTGTGGCAGGAACTTTCTGCTTTGACTGATTTGCAAGAAGGGGGTGGGAAATCAGGCCCTTTGAGGGCTGTGCTCCTCCAAGCAGACAAAGCCAGGAAACATGCACAGTGGGGATATATGAATGTCCAAAGATGTGGGTTTTGGAGGTAGACTTTTCCCCAAATGGCCTTCACCCTATTATGGCACGGTTTAAGCACAGGCAATTGCTTTCCTGCATTTCCTCCAAAGAGGTCAGGACAAGGTGAGGGAGAGGGGTGGATGGATGGACCTGTTTGTCTGACATGCTGTTGGCGTGGCTGTTAGGATGTTTCCCCTTCCTCTTGAAGGGGAGAGCATCCATGTCCCTGCTTACCATTGTTTGGCCTAGTGGACAGGACATCAGACACTTCTCCAGGCTTACCACGTGGCTTTGACCAATGTCGCGGGTGACCCAACTGTTGAACAGGGAAGTTCATGTAGACCTGCTGTTGTAAAGCTATTTGAGAGCTCTGCATGAGAGCACATCTCTGCGGGGGGGTTTATTCCCTGATGTGGGGGGATTACTCCCTGATGTCCGTGGGATTTCTTTCCCTCTATAGAGGACAGTTCTTCTTTAAAGGCTCTGAGAAATAGATTTGAACTGAAATGGATGTATGGAAGGGATTCTGTGAAGAGTAGTGAAAGGACAGCTGTCATATAAAAGTCAGTCTTTATTCCTAAGGGAGAGGAGGAACTGTTTAAGACAACTTCTCCTTGAACCAGACTAGTTGACCAAAGCTTACATTTCAAAATGCAGCTGGGTTTGTTTTGAAATACATTTCACTGGCATTTATTTCGTGAATGGTTGTATATCTCTGTGTGTTTGCACCTGTGTTACAACAGGAATTATCAGTATATAAAGTACTTAACCGTTGCTCGACTGAGTCCAGGTTTCCATAAAACAATATCTCTGTGAAACTGTGCTTTCTTTCCAACAGAGGAGAAGTACACCGTTATTTACCCATATACCGCAAGAGACCAGGATGAAATGAACCTGGACAAAGGGGCTGTGGTGGAGGTGATCCAGAAGAACCTGGAGGGCTGGTGGAAAATCAGGTACCTCCTCCTCTTCCCTGACACTGCAGCTGGGGCTGTGCAAAGCAGAGACCTGATGTGTGTGAGATGTACGGTCCAAAGGCAGGTCTAGGGTATTGGGAAGGGCAGAGTACCGGAACTCATTTCTCTCTATCCCTACAAACTAAGGCTAGCTGATGTTCAGGGCTTCAGCCAAGCATAGCTGTGGTTAAACATCTTTAAAATCCCCCGATTTCCTGTGCTGGAAGGTCGACTGCATCACGGCATCACATGCCCCAGCAGTGCAAAGGGAACTGGTGTGAGAGCATTAGCATTATGTCATGTGCTGCTGATAGGAAAACCAGTGAGTGTCCTGGAGTCAGGCTGGATCCTCTGGCTGTGTTAGGAGGGCTCCTATGGAGAAGGACCATTGCCCAGGCCAGGTCTGCTGTGTGCAGGGTGTGCTGAAGCCAAAGACTCCAGATAATCCCGACCTGATATTTGTTTTCCCCTGGAAACTCATTTTCTCTTGTCTGTGATCTAGCAAACAGCCAGACTTGAGCAGGGTGGGAGCACATGCTGCAATTTTCTTAACCTTACGTTGAACCTCTGGTCTTGGCAGCAGCAAAGCCCCAGAAAAATGTCCATTGACTTTTTAAGCAGAGGAGAGCTGCCATGAGAGCTCTAAAGGCAATTACAAGCTCAGTAGCTGGTGCCATCTGAGCGTAGTGGCTGCAGCCCAGCCAGCGGGGAGAGTCTCTGACGCTGGCGTGGGACCCTCCAGCATGGCAGGGAGACTCTGCGGATGTGGTTTCTCGATCACATCACGGGGCCGGTTGCTCTCCTAAACAGTGCAGACTTAGAGCAGAGAAGGGATCCAGGCTGCTGGCACTTAGGGAGAGGGCTTGTGCTTTCTCCAAAGACCAGGTACATTAATCCTAGCAGCAGCACTCTGGTTTTCCCCTCTGCTTCTCCTGCCAGTGCGCTTTATTCCTGAAACGGTGCCATTGCTGAGGTGAAAAGGAAATTGGGGTTCGCACTGTTCCCAGCCCTTGGCCCGCTGGCTGTGGCCAGCTTGCATGGCAGCATTAGTCATGGCTGGAGCTCTCCACTTGCCCATGTGCCACGGAGCATGACACCGGGCAAGCTCCTTTTCCCCAGATTGTGCAGTATCTTCAGTCAGCGTGGGTCCTGAGCGCTGGCACCCAGGGATTGCTCAGCACCGCTCGAGCACAGTGGGTTGCTCCTCCGGGAAGGGTCCACGGCCCTGGCGCAGTGCAGTGACGCTGCCATTGTTGCCACCACAGGTACCAGGGCCAAGAAGGCTGGGCCCCCGCCTCCTACCTCAAAAAGGGGAATGGAGAGATGTTCTCGCAGAAGCTGGGGTCAGGCTCCTCCGCTCAGTCATGTGCCTTGGATCTGGATGGCATCTCCCGGCAGCAGGTCGTGGCGAGCAGAGAGAAGGATGGGCTCGGTGGCCAAAGGGATGGGAGATTCGACAGCCGTCCCCTGCCCAATGCTGACATCCGACGCAGTAAGTGGCCGGTCGGGAGGAGGCCGGTGGTGGCTGGGGTGTCAGCGCAGCCTTTCCTGTAGGCTTTTGGGTGATTTAATGGGGTGTGAGGGAGGCAGAAGGCTTGCAGGCGCTGTGAGCTCTGCAGCAAGGTCTGGAGGTGACATTGCACAGGCAGATGGGGCACAAGCACAGTGCTGCCCAGGGACCTGCTGAGGATCAGCAAATGTGATGGGGATAAAAGCCTCCCCCTCCCAGACCGGAGATACTCTCCTCTCAGAAGCTGGGGCTTTTTAACCCCTCTGCAGGCCAGGTTTTCTGGGTCAGGCCCGCAATGAAAAAGCAATTTCATGTGGTGACCTCAGCTGCATTTCCCAGCAGCACCTGATGGTTCAAAGCTGGTTCCTCATCCAGTGGGATGTCCTCAAAACTGGGGTGACCCATGTCACTCAGGGTACTGGGCAGATAGGTTCCTCCTTCGACTTCCTTGCCCATGAGGCAGGTTTGGTCCTTGCCTTTCTGTTTTCGCTTTCACTTGTCTTTTGTGAATACACATGTGACCAAAAGCCAAAAACTCAACAGCATCTGAAATTTTTCCTCCACAGAGTCACCAAAGATGAGACAGAGACCCCCTCCTCGCCGAGATCTCACCATAGTAAGTGCCAGCTGATGTATGAGAGCAGCAATGGCAAAGGGAGTCAGAGAGGAGCACTGAAAGGAGCTCTGGTCACTGGTTATTCTTTGCCTGGGATCTTGCCCCTGTACCACGGGCTCTGCTCTTGGTCAAGGCTGGAGTACACATGCCGCCTCTGCTGTCTTAAGACTCTTCTCTTTGCGTGTGGTCATTAAATGAACTTTTGGCAAGGCTGGGTTGCCACTGGGAGGCTGCAGACTGGCTCCGTCCCTCTGGGGAGGGTGACTGCTGTCAGCGAGAGCTCTGGCGCTGAGCAGTTTGCTGCTCAGCCTGGAAATGGTTTGCTGGTTTGTGTTGGTGAGTGCTGCATGGGCACAGCTGACCTCCCTGGCCTGGCCACGCTGGTTTGTGTCTCTGCAGGCTCGTGGTCTGTGTGGATGCTGTCTCACACTCTCTGTAGAAACACACTGATGGGTTTTCTTTTTTTCTTGTCATAGCCACGTGGTTTGAACCTGCCTAAACCTCCTGTCCCTCCTCAAGTGGAAGAGGAATACTACACCATTGCTGACTTCCAGACCACCATCCCTGACGGTATCAGCTTCCAGGCAGGAATGAAAGTAGAGGTGAGACTGTGATCTTCCCTTCTCACATCTTCACATGAGTGCAGCACTCCTGACTCCCATTGCCCTGGGACCGGTTTCAGGCAGGAGCTCCCTTTCCAGGCAGGGAAGATCTGCTTACCACAGCGTTCTAGGTGGAAACTGGGCATGGTGGTCCATGTGATTGCCTCTGTGGACTGTTAACATCCCAGGGCTCTCCTGGAGTGGGAGAGAAACTTGTATGAGCTCATGAAACTTTGGAGACCCTGTGGCCTCCTGTTCCCCAAGTGTGTGGGTGCTGTGTTGTCTGAGCTAGTGGAAATTAAAACCACATCACAAATGGGATTAGAGATGGTGGTTTTTTCTTGTTTAGGCCAGGTGTAAAGTTAAAAGCCCTTCCAGAACTTCTTTCCTAGTACACCCACTTTTGCTGGCAGAATCCCTCTTACAGATGTGATTGTGCTCTACAAAATTTAAGCTGTGCCTCTCTAAGAGGATTTTGCCTTTACAGCTGCCCCAGTCAGCTCCTCCCAGGTCCCGGCCTCACTTCTGAAGTGTGCAGAGGCTGGACAGTTGCTGATCCGTGCAGTATCGCTGCTGGTTGATCGCTCCAACAGTGCCGCACAGTGGCCACCACCAGTACCCAGCATCCTGGTCCTGCCTCCAGGGCGGGATGGTGAGAGCTCAGCCACAGCTCCTTGACATGGCTATGTCCTTCCTCAGTCCCATGGCATGCAGATCCCCTTCCCTGGCAGAGGTCATCAGCCCATCCCCCTCCTGTTAGGATAGCAATCCTGTGATTACATGGCTTTTGGTTACCAGGACAGGGGGCACCGAGGCCATATACCACCCTGACATCATTTCAGAGACACCCAGCAGCCCCTCTTGTGCAGACAGGGCTCCTGTATGGATGTCTGAGGTTTCCTTCCCCCTTGGCAGGTAATTGAGAAGAACCTGAGTGGCTGGTGGTACATTCAGATTGAGGAGAAGGAGGGTTGGGCCCCCGCCACGTTCATCGATAAGTACAAGAAAACCAGCAGTGCGTCCAGGCCAAATTTCCTGGCTCCGCTACCCAACGAGATGGCCCAGCTCCGGCTCGGCAATGCCGCAGCGGACAGCAGTGCCAGCGAGGAAGTGACAGGACCATGCCGTCCTCTGCCAGAGGCTCCTCCTAATGGTACAGACTGTGGTGGGAAGTGGGCCAAAGACTGGAAGGGGAAGGAGGCTCCTGAGAGCGGGGACCTAGCCTTTGCCGGCGGCTATGAGGAGATTTCAGACCGTGACACAGAGGAGAAGCCCAGCCTGCCGCCCAGGAAGGAGTCCATCATTAAATCGGAAGGCGAGTTACTGGAGAGGCAGAGGCCTCCCCCCAAGCCCCCAGGCATGATTTTGCCCATGATCCCACCCAAGCAGTCGGCAGCCCCAAAGGACAGCAAGAAGCCCGAGCTGAAACCAGAGAAGGGCAAACTCTTCCAACTGAAAAATGAAATGGGACTAGAATGTGGACACAAGGTGTCAGCCAAGGAAGTGAAGAAGCCAAACCTCCGACCCATTGTCAAGCCAACCAAGCCAAAAGCTGAGCTGGTGGAGGACAAGCCTGAGTCCATTGCCCAGAATCCATTCTTGAAATCAAGACCTCAGATCAGGCCAAAACCCACTGCAGCCCCCCGGACTGACCCACCTCCCGCTGATGATAAACTGGACATTTGCAGCCTGCGGAGCAAGCTTAGACCTGCAAAGTGCCCAGAAAAACCCTCTGAGCAGGACATGGCTGCTGGCGACAGCTCCTTCAGTAATGCCATGGTCTCTTCAGAGGCCTCTGGAAGGTTTCAGGAGCGACCAAACATGGAAAGCAAACCCCTGCCCAAGGTGGACAGCCACACTGGCAAAGAGGCGCTGCCCAAATCTCCCCTGGGCCCAGCAAACACCCCAGGTGCCAGGGACCCCCCTCCACAGCGTCCTGTTGTGCCACCCCGCAGACCACCCCCTCCGAAGAAAACAGGGGGTCCTGCCTCCGGCCCCGCGGCAGAGCTCAGGGCCCCGGCACGGGAAGTGCCTGAAATCAGGTCGTCCCCGGTGCCGGGGAGGCCCATGCTGGTTCCTCCGAAAGCCAAGCCGTTCCTCTCCGCCTCCATCCAAGACGAAGCCAAAGTGAAAAGCAGTGTAAGCCCAAAGGTCATATCCAAGCCAGTGGAGAGGGGGGAAGCCAAGGAGAGGACCTCAGCCCCTGTCTCCAGTCTGGACATCTCCAGGGAAACTCTCTATGTGGCAGTGGCAGATTTTGAAGGCGATGAGGAGACCAACAGCTTTAAAGAAGGGACTTTGTTTGAAGTTTGTGAGAAGAACAGCAGCGGCTGGTGGTTTTGCAAGGTCCTGACTGGGGGGCCATGCTGGGAGGGCTGGATCCCTTCCAATTACCTGCGGAAGAAGCCATAGCTGCTCCTCTGCTTGCACGGCTGGAGGTTCCCTGGTCTCTCACCTGAGTATTTAATTAGCAGATTAATTTATAGTTTTCCATGAGGCTGGCTTTAAAAAAAGAAAGATAATAATTGAGATCCCACGCATCCCAGCTGGTGCCCGCTGGCGGCAGCGTGGAGGAAGCAGCTCAGCCTCCCCTCCCCACCCGTGTGCTCCCACCGCCCTCCTCCCCACGTACCCCCCAAGCACTGCAGTCCCGTGGCCACACCGGCAGCCCAGTCCTGCAGCCGGAGCTGCTCTGGCCAAGCTTCGTGGCATGCAATGGCTACCATGGTTCTCCATGCTAGGCAGATGGACCTTGACAGACATTTTTGCCACCTGTATGGGGAATTAAAAAGAAATACAGCAGTAGCCAGGGAGACAAGTGAAACGTGGAATGGTACCAACGAAAGGAAGTCTGGCTGCACAAAAGGATTTGCCTTTCCCCGATGCTCAAGGTCATGGTTGAATGTTGTAGGTCAGGTGTGTAGCAGAGTCATAGGGAACGTGGCAAAAAGGAGGAATGATTGCTGAGAACAGGGTCCCTGTAGCTCTGCATGCTCGTGCAGGCACAGGCATTGTGCTCCGGTTAAGGGCTGTGCCTTGCTCCCGTGGCCTGTGCATGCCGCAGGACCATCCCTTGGTCTTTCCCTGCTCCACGACAAGTGTTAACTTCAACATCCTCCTAGGGGAAAAAAAAAAAAAAAAAAGGAAAAGTACACACACGCACATGCTCTCATTACAACAGGTCCTCTCTGTGCTGATCCAGGACACTATGCAGGCTTCTTCCTTGCAGTAGTGCAACCAAACAACAAGAGGTGTTTTGCTTCAGTAGCTGAAGAATACTATGCAAGGCACAGAGGACCAAAACGACCCCAAAAGCCCTGGAAAGAGGATGCTTTGCTTTCCTTCTCACACAGACTGCCCTGCCTGTTTGACTATTAGGGGACCACCCCTTCCCGTGACCCACAGAGCTTCCCCGGGCTGGCGGGCAGCAGCCAGGAGGTGGGTCCTTCAGTAGGTGCTGATATTATCAAGTGCAATCCAGAATGCGGGAGTTCAGCTCCTCATCACAACCAGTTGCAAGGCGTGTCTGGTGCTCAGGGGCTCCCTGCCTTGTTTATCACCCCATCTGCCTGTTTTCCAGGTACTTTCATTTCATCCTGCATGGCGGGCTGTTTGGGGGGCTTCAGGTCAAGCAGAGCCTGGGGGTTTCCCATGCTGACATTCCCACCTGCCAAGCCTAATCTTGCCTGCAGTGTTGCTTATCCCAGCAGGAGGATAAGCATGGATGAGCTGTCGTTCCCCGGTGCTGCTTTCTTCCCTTCTGTACTTGCCTACTTGCAGATTCAGGGCCACATTTCTCTCTCCAGAAGAACTTTAAGCCCGACACTTCTGTGGGTTTGTTGTTGACTAAGTCCCTTTGGCCTTTCCAGTTGAATTGCAAGTGTAAGCGCTGCAGCCACAGATTCGCAGCCACATCATTTTGCTACCTAAAACAATTACAGTTTTCCCTCTAAGCTGAGACTGGCAGAACTGAAGGAGTGTTGTCCCCTCCCTGAACGCTCACTTCCTTCTATGTCCCATGTTTTCCACCCTGGAAACATGGAGTTGAAGACATCTCTGCGTACAAAATGAAAATGGTGGTTCCTCAGGCCAGGGTCGTTCTTGGAGGGTGACGGGGCACTTTGTCCCAGCCCTGGTTTGGTCTGATGGAGAAGCCCTGACCATCCCAGTCCAGCCTCGTATCCAGAAGCCCCAAGATTCATTTTAAGCCGTGGGAATTCATGCACCCCAATCTCCAGCTGATTCCTTTCCCTCCCACCTACGGATTTCTCTGGTGGCACATCAGCCTCTGATCAGGCTGACTCACCTGAGCTGGCAGTAAGGAATACATCTGCAACCCAATCCAATAACAAAGTTCCTTGCGTGGCACATTGCGAGGTGTTGATGTGCTCCCGGGAGAGTTGCAGGGTGGGTTGGGGGAACAATACTGCCTTGTATCTGTGCATCTCTCACTCCAGTAAATCCCTTTTTGCTTTGGAAAGCAATGGAGACAGGATGAGTGAAGCCAGAGCTGCCCTGTGGCCAAATCCAGCCCCCATTGTGTCTGGGGGGGTGTTGGACTTGTGTCCCCCACCTGCGCTGGCAGTTTCACGCAGGGAGTGGAAGGGCTGTGTGCCCTTTCCCTGTGGCACTGTGTCCTTGCTCTCTCTTTGCTGAATGGCCTTTTAATCTCAGAAGTGTCTCTCCTTTCTCTGTCTCAGAGACCTCACTGCTGCCAGCTTTCCTCGGAGGGGACGATGCTATTTCTGTTGCCTCTGTACTAAATGAGGGCTATTTCTGCTTTCCTCCCAGACTGAACCTCAGAACTGGTAGTGCTTCGTTTTGCTGACACAAGTACTGTATTTGGCTCATTGAGTGTGTGACAGGATCGCTCCCTTGTTCCCAAAGAGCTTCCAGGAAGGCAGGGTGAGTGCCCAAGGTGGCGGTCACCCTCGGTAGGGTGCTGACACCTGCAGCCTTACCCCTTCCCACCGCTCTTCCATCTGCAAAGGGACCGCAGGCTGAACAGCAGGTCCCGTTGGGAAGATGCCAAGGGCCATCGGGCTGTCAGGGCTTTGCCCTCCCTGTCCAACACATGCCCCCCAGTTTGGCACCACGTGTGCCCTCTGCCAGGCTGCGTATCCTCTCTGTATGTCGCACATCAAATGCGGCCAAGCTTCCTGACTACCTCGTGAGGAGGAGGAGGGCGGCTGGGAGACAAGGTGCATCAGCCCCCCCATCAGCCAAAGACCAACCTCCCTCCTTCCCCAGCGCAGCCCCAAGGCCGGAGATTGCGGCAAGGGGAGGCATCACCGTGGCTTGGGGCGGAAGAGCCGGGTGTCGGGGGAGTCCGCAGCTCGGCACATCCCTGGCAGGCTGGAGGGCCCGCTGCACCCCGCTCCTTCTCACAGGCTCTCAAGTCCATTTGTCTGTCCGTGTCTCGCTGTATTATGTAAGCGCGTATAAATCTACATTAACTGTGGGCGGGTGGGGAGGGTCAGCGGAAGATAGATGTAGCTGTGTAAATGCCGTATCTATACTTTCACCATTAGGGGACTGATTATTTTTTTTTTTTATTTGGTGGGGTTTTTTGTTTGTGGGTTGTTTTGGGTTTTTTTTTAAGAAATAAAAAGAAACTGCTTGACTGGTTTCAAGCACCCTTGTGAACCCGTGTCTGCCTGGCCTATGTCTGGGGTGCTGCATGGCAGCTGTCTCGGAAGGTAAGCTGCTCTCCTGTCCAGAGCGATGGTGGCTCTGCCCGGGGAGCTGGTTCGGGCACTTGCTGTTTGTCACTGCCACAGTGGTACCAGCAAGGAGCCCTGAGCCATTGAGCTGCACTCCCTCGTGCTGCGGAGGAGCCATCCCCAGGTGAAGCATTTCTCTGTCTTCGGGTGCTTTTGTCCATCAGGAGATGAACGGGGTGGTGCTGTGTTGCCTGCCTTCACGGGGGCGTGCGGCAAGGGCTTCTGGCTGTGACATCCCTTGCAGCGGGGCTCGGACAGGTCACAACGCTCGGACTTTTGACTTACAGTTTCTGGCCGTGAACAGCCCACCTCCTCCATCACTGCTGTGCCCCAGTTCACCTCATGGATATCCTGCACTGGACACACCGTGGGAGCAGGGTTCAGGTATGGATACGTGTGTAGTGTCTGTGTGCTGCTTTGGCACAGAGGGATGTTTTCCCTGTGCAGCTGGGGCTGGGGGCACTGCTGCCGCATCAACACTCCCCACATGGGATTTTAGCCTGGTCCTCACTTTGCAGTGCATGTACCACGGTGCTCACGAGGAGAAATATCATTGCTAGGTTAAACAGCGCTCAGCAACGCTTTGCTTTTTCTTCCCATCCCTATGATCCAGTAGACAGAGGAGCATTGCACAGCTGACCTTCCCAGCCCTGTCTGGGCAGCCTTGGCTGTGCTCCCTGCCTCGCACAGCAGTGCCTGGGAGTGAGTGGCAAGGGTCATGGGGACCCCAGTAGCTCCTTGGGTCTCGCCTTTGTGCCCAAGCCAGGATGGGTGCCCCCGCAAATGGGGCAGTGCGAGTGTTGCAGTTGTGTGACTTTGAATTCAAGCCAGCACATTGAGCCTGGTCATTTTGGGGCAGTACAGAGAGAGAAAGAGAGCCTGCCTGTCCTGAGGGGCTCTCGGGGGCTCAGGCTGGCTGTGGTACGTGGCTGCATTAATTGGAAAGGCTCAGGCAAAAGTAGGAGTTGGACCCCAGAGCCCGAGTGCCTTCTGGCAGAGGGCTCTGGTATTGCACACATGCTGTGCTTGGTAAGGGATAGGCGAGAAGGGGGGGAAAAAAGTGACATGCAAGAGCATCTTCCACTGGCCCAGCTCACTGTCTGCCAGCCTGGGACATGCAAGCCTTGTCCGTGCTCACTCCTGGCTTTCAGGTGGCCAAAACCCATCTAGTCTGCACAGATCCTGCGCAGGGCTGCAAGGACCATGTGCAGGGCTGTGCAGGCAGCAGGTAGCAGCCTGGTTGCATGTAGCATCAGGGTCTGTCTTGCTTCCCCAACAGCTGGTGTTTGCTCACCTGCCTGCAGCACGTGCCCCGTGCCAGGGCTGAGCACCTGCCCACCCACGCTCCGTGCAGAGCTTGTACATCAGCAGCCCAGCACACAGCACCCGCCCTGATGCTGCCGCTTGCCACCCAGCAGCAGATGAGTGTGCCAGGGAGAAACTCGGGGCCTGTGACACAACTTGGAGTATTGCACCAGAGGGGCCATGCGGGGCCCATCCCACCTCAGGCATGTTCTTACAGCCGGCTCCTGGCGCTTAGCGATGCCGGCTACTGCCCAAATCGCCAGCGCGTGCGTGGCTGCGCCGTGAGCTGGCAGAGCACTAACAAGAGTTGGGCTTTGGCCATGGGAGGCTCAGTTTGGGCTGGTACGTGCGTCACGGCACCCGGGCTGGCAGAGGGGAGGAGGGTGGTGAGGGGCTGTGAGCGCAGGTGATGGGAGCGGGCAGTGGTCCTCTGTGCTCTCCCCAGGCCTCGGGCTGTCAGCAGCTGGAGCAGGTCATCGTACCTGCTGAGCTAGGCGAGAATGCACTCTGTGGCCGGAGACTGGCAGCATTAGTCTGTTAGCAGCTCACAAGGATCTGCTCTCAGGATAAAGTGGGGCAGCAGGGCTTATAAAAAGGCATTTTTGGCGTAAATAGCCATTGTAGGGCTCCTTCACCACCTGCGGCTCATGAGGGGGTTTTGTGCAAATGCTTAACTATGGCTGTGTTCTTGCCAGGGCAGAGTTATGAATGAATTCTTCCACTCCACTTTAAACCACATCTGAGGCTGCTTGACTGTCTGGCTTCAGTGGGCTGCATTTTGGGATATAAACAGTTTACAAAGCCACCTTCTGTTGGACTCTGCTTGTGAAATAAAGACCCAGGCGTCGCTACAAAACAAAACAAAAAAAAAAAGG
>VXBL01005992.1:280635-317194 GCA_013400195.1 Aramus guarauna | reverse complement strand
AAAAAAAAAAAAAAAAAAAAAAAAAGACAAGGGCAAAGCATCCCTCCTGCCCATCACTCCCTCCCTGGGCCAGCCAGTGCCACAGGAGCAGGGCCAGGCTGGCAGCTGCCTTGCTGGAGATGGTGCAGGTTGGATGAGGAATCGGGGGCACTTGGAGAGGCCATCTGCCACAGGACACACCCCCCCCCCCCAGCCTCTGTACCCCTGAAACACACACTGTTTTTATGGCAGTAACCAAACATTCNCCCCCGGCCCCCCAAATGATTTGCTTGAAAAGCCTAATACAGAGGTCCAAAATCTGATTCAGTTTAAACATGATGTACAGGTCACAGTATTGAATCAAAGGTAACAACAAGAGAGTAACTGTCTCGGAAAGGAGGAAGGGAAAAGAGTTCCCCCATCTCNCCCCCCCCCAGCCTCTGTACCCCTGAAACACACACTGTTTTTATGGCAGTAACCAAACATTCAAGGGTTTGCAAAGCTAAATGAGCCAGGAATCCCTCCTGGCCAGCAAGGGACTGAGCAGNTTCTTTTTCTTTCTTTCTTCCTTTTTTGTAAATTTTTAAACAAAAGGGTTAGGAGGAGAGGGGGGAAATCCATGGAAATAAACACTTTTTCACTCCAATATANCCACTGTGCTCTCCCAGGAGCAAAGCAAAGCTCATGCAATGTATTTAAAGTGTCTAAGAGTTTTGTTTTGGTTTTTTTTGAAGCAGAGGTGCCTGAGGTAAACAGAGGTTCCCTACCTCTATGTATTAATATCACCGTGCTTTGGAAATAAAGGCTTTGCTCACCCTCCAGGTCAAACACTTAAACATCCAGGAGCACTCTTTACAAGCCAAAGTTTTATTTGTTTCATAAACAAGTAAAATTATATTAATGTAAAACAGGTAAATGGACAGAAGTAAAACACACAGCACTGAACACAATGCTATAGCACACTGACATGTAGAAGTGCAGTTCCCTCCNTATATAAAAAAAGCAGGTTTCTCAGTGAACACAAAATTCTATAAAACTACCATTGATCTGTGGTGTTTTCTCCCCCTGTTGTTTTTCTTTTTTTAAAAGTTGCTTTAAAAAGGATAAAAAGTGCACAGACACCCTTATAAGGCACAAACAGATCTTCTGTACAAATTAAAAAAAATAGCAATACGAGTACTAACAATTAAATCTGTAAGAGGCTACCTTTTCCTGGAAATATTTTTTTTTTTATACGAGGCCTATTTTGGAAAATTCCCGTTGCTCTCGGATAGGCAGGGCAACACGTCCACTGCTCTCACGTCCCGCTCGCTGCACGGCTGCACTCCAGCCCCTAAGCTTGGCTCCTCTGCTGGCCCCGCTGGATGCGGCCCTTCTGCAAACCAGGCTTGGCTGCTACAGCAAAAATTCAACCTGTGCAATGTGGCCTGAACAGCTCGGATACAGCCTGGGGTGGATTCTGTATTTCTCCTTGCTAGCTTAAAAAAANATTTCTAAATAAAAAAAAAAAAAAAAAAAAAAAAAAAAAGACAGAGCTACACAAAAAAACCCCACCCCAGGCATGCAACTCGCCCCGCTCATTGAGAACCTGAAGTGTCAGCCAAGCAAATGGGTTCTGCTCGTGCACGTAGCTGTGCGCAGCCACCGAAAGGGACCAGGCACCTCTGAAACCAGGGCAGCAGCCCCAGGGATGGCCGCTGGCACTCGCTAGCCCAGACCTGATCCCAGCTAGCATCACTCACTGTGGCTTCAGACAACTTTCCTTGAATTCCTCATCATGCAAAGGCTGCCCACTGCAGCCCTTTCACCAGGCAGGCGCTAACCCACCCGGCCTTTCATCCCATGCTCACGTACTTAGCCACCATCGTGCTCTCACTGCTGTGCCTGCTGACTGCAGCCGGACCCTGCTCTGCAAACGCAGGACCGGGGAGGTCTCTGCGAAGGCAACGTCTGCGTTCCCCGGGCGGAGGGCAAGGTGTGGGCAAGGCTCCGGCTGCTGGAAGGCTGCCCTTGCTGCCTCCTTTTGCAAAGGTGTAAGTGAAGTCGTGCCGCAGTCGCAGGGTCGGTGGCTCTGCTGAGGGCTGAGCACACTCAGTGGCGGCACAGCCAGTGGCATAAGCCGAGTTTCCAAAAAGGGCTCTGCGAAGCTGGCAGCTCTCGTGCCGATGCAGCAGGGCAATGGGTGAGAGATCTCACTCTACAGCAGCCTCATTTATACACTTAATTAAAATATTAATTAGCTC
This sequence comes from Aramus guarauna, assembly GCA_013400195.1. Classification (NCBI taxonomy): domain Eukaryota; kingdom Metazoa; phylum Chordata; class Aves; order Gruiformes; family Aramidae; genus Aramus; species Aramus guarauna. Next base: position 314,972 of record VXBL01005992.1, on the reverse strand, counting down.
TTCAAGGAAAAAAAGAAAAAGATGTGCCACCTCTGTGGGAGGAGGATGAGCTGCTCCCCTGGGTGTGCTCTCCCTGATGGCAGAGCGGAGCTGACACGGGGCTGAGGGCCAGCGGGTAACAAGCACAGCACCGCCGGCACCACCGAGCCACCACCCAGGCAGCGGTGGCACAAGAGGCAGCAGTGGCCCACGGCTACCGGCGCCTCAAGGAGAGCATGAATGGCGAGGTGCAGTGACAGACACCAACGTCGAGCTGCCCCTCTGTGCCCAGAAGTCCCGAAATGTACAGGGGTTGCTGTTCTTTTTTTTTTCTTTTTTGGACTAAAATGTGGTAATTGCACCTTTCTGAAGAAAGCCATTCTTACCCACTTGGTGGCACACGGTCACCGAGCTAGAATGACACCAGCCCCTCTCTCATCCTCCCATTTGCATCCTCTCTCTTCCCCTCTTTACAAACCTGGACCAGCTGGAAACTGGCCAGGCTCGGGCTGAAGAACTGGATAAGAGCTGTGGGAGTGGGCAGAAGGCGGAGGACAGAGAATGAAGGGGCAGCTCCTGTGGGAGCAGCTGGGAGGAGGACACCAAGCTCCTCACACCAGCCCAGATGCTGCCTGCTCAGATGTGGCTCAGCTCACCCAGGTTGCTGCTGCTTGCAGCTGTCTAATATCACAGCTGAAATTCATTTACTCTTTAAGTCCCAACATCTAATAATAGCCCCAGAGCCTTTTTCTTTCCTCTTCCCAAGTAAAGCAAGTGAGATATAGCTCTGTTTGTCTCCACAAGTTCTCATCTACTGTTGGGACTCAGTGTTGGGGCAGCTGGGAGCTGCACTGGGAAACCTGGAAAGGCAGAAGAAAGAGCAGGTAAAATCAGCACATACACAGTCCCCAGAAAAAAGGTGAGCCTGCTGGGACTGCATCAGAAATTAATTTCTCACTACAGGCTCCAAAAAGTCCCCATGGTGGGGCAAGAGGAAGGCTCAGGGGAAGGGCGAGTGGAGGCGAGCCAGGCAGGACAGGGTGAGACGGCAGCTATGCCGCCTGAGAAGAGGAGCAGAGCGAAATGCAGGCGTGTGCCTGGAGGTGACAAACACCATCACTGCAGATGGCGGTAGCCCCGCGCTTTTCCTAAGCCAGGATTGCTTAGGAAACGTGTGTGTCCACCCAAACACCCCTCTCATCCACAGGCTGCAGTTTATGGCTTCAGCAGCCAGACGTACGGGCAGTGCCTGGACTGCCCATCGCTGCTGCCCGCTGCTCCACCACTGCTGCTGCAGCAATTGGGGTTGGCTGGGGCTCTCGTGCTCCTCACTGCTCCCCCGGTCTCAGCCTCCCTGGCCAAAAGTCCCTGCCCTGCCACAGAAAGTAAAAGCTGCTTTATCTAAGTCCAGACCAGCTTCTCCACATGCCCCAGAAGCCTGTTCAGGGGGACAAAACCCAAAAAAGTGAGAGTCTGGCTATGCTACTATTTTGGCCTTAGCTAGCTCCCCTTACACAAGTGAACATGACGTTTCCAGATCAGTTTTGTCCGCTTTGAACCCTCCCACTGGCCCTTGTCCTAATTTTGTTCCACCGCAGCGCAAGCACCCGGCAGCAGCCCAGAGCTGTTGGGGTTTCGGGTTTGGGAAGCCCAGTGGCATCCAGCACTGACCAAGTGGCAACCTCCCCTTCCCGATCCGCACCACAGCGAGTCTCCTCCAGAGGAGGAGGAGGAAAAAAAGAGCCTTTGCACAGGAAATTTCTCATTTGCAGCTGGGTCGGGTCCAGACCGCAATTCCCTGGATTTGCCCGTAGGCACACGGCAGCCGTGCCTTTGGGCCCTACGTGATCCTCAGCTCATTTTTATCCCTGAATTGTGCCCTACCAGTCAAATAAGGAAACACAGATAACGAGCCACTTGATAACGACTGATCAGCACGATAACCCATAAGCAGGGACGGAAAGGCATGGTTACTGCTAGCGGCGTTCCCCCTTCCTACAGCCCGAGCCGGGCACTAAGGGCGGTATATTTTAATAACATCTTTGATGACCCGTCGGCAGATTGGGCAGCAGGCATTGAGCTGCTTCTTCAACTTAAGACCACAGGTGTTGCAGAGGCACATGTGTCCGCAGGTGTAGATCACCGTGTCCACCTCGCTGTCAAAGCAGACGGTGCATTCCCCGTTCTTGCTGCTTGATGGCTCTGGAGGGGGGAAGACGGGAGAGATGGGGGGACTGAGAGGGGAGCTGGGAGCAGTCACTGCAAAGGAGGAGGAAGGAACAAGGTCATTCAGCCACCAAGATTGTGCAGACATGACAATGTACAACATGCACACCCTCAAGTCACTTTTTTTAAGGCTCTTCCTTCCTTAGTCATTGCCTGGTTTCTTTGGCCAAACAAACACGGGCACCCCTCCAGCACTAGAGCCTCGGCAGTGCAGAGTGCAGCAGTCTGGGTAGCGTAAGACCCCCCCAGCCATGACACCGCACCCCCCTCTATTGCAGCACTGCTGCTGCAGCAAGACCAGCCCCACAGGGACCACTTTCATTAGACAGACTGACCAACTGGGAAGCAATGCGCAGCCCTTCTTCAGGCTGTGAAAAGCTTCCCACCGCTTTGTGTTTTCTTCCAATTATTTGTTGGTCTCGCAGGAGGTGTAACATCTTCCCCCTAACCTTGCCCTGCTGTCTCACACAGCATTCGTCTATCAGCCCAGATTTCTGTCTTGGTGTAGCCAACGGCTACGGGCTCTCCTTACCGAGCGATGACTCTGAAGCAGATGATGACCTGTTGACGCTGAAGGCCATGTCCGAGTCGCTGTCATACTGCGAGCCGCCGGGGGATCCTGAGGGAGAGACGGTCACTGGGCTGGACTGCACAGTGCCTGCAAACACAGGAGAGAGCTGAGCCTGCCGCGGGGCAATGGACACCCAAACCCCAGCTAAATGCTCCCAGCCCACGTGCACAGGGTGCTTCAGGAGAAAGTCCAGCTGCTGAGTTAAGTGCTGCCCCTTAGTAACGATACAGGCACATGATTTTTGATGTGACCTCCAGGGCCTGGACCTTGCTATGCCACTGTACAATTTCTGTTCAGTGCTTCAATGAAGCAAGCACCAGGTTATGTGACAGCCATCATCTGGGGTGTAAAGTCACTGCCCCACAGTCCCAATCTCTGCAGCAGCAGCAGTCTCAAGCTATCACTGTTTCACTGTCAGATCATTGGCAGCTGGGAAAGGGCATTGCTTTAAATGAGAAAAACCTGCTTTACAAAGTCATCAACATTTGCTTTTCTGACAGGATCCTTAACAAGAGGAAAGGAGAAGCACTGTAACTGGTCACCAGCAACAGATCAAAAGTGATGTCTCATACCCGGCTGTGGCAGTGCTTGGGGAGTAATTATTGTCCATCAGCAACATCAGAGCTGTGCTCACAAAAATCATGACCCTTACCAAGGCAGGAGTTTAATACCTGTTGGCTGGAACGGTGGGTTTATAAAGAATCCATTTTAAAAACAAACCCTCTGAAAATCAGCTGTCCCCCCCCACAGCCATCCCTGCCTCCCTGCCTGCTGCTTATTTTATCTCTCAAGTCTCATTGCTTTCTGGGGGACTTACATAGGCTGCTTACATCTATGTGACAGCTACCATGTCTTGCCTGCTCATGTTTGCAAATACAAGGTGAGATCAGGAGCTGCTTACTCTCATCGGTGACCACCTGCTAAAGGCAACACTGCAAATGCAAACCCGTAGCTCCTGTTCTGGCCCAGAAAACTTCACCAGCCAGGTGCTCTCCATTATCAATTCTTTTGGCTGCACTTACCCAGTATTTTGAGCTGGTTGATTACACCATGGATTGTAAAAAACACCCAGAGAGACTGTGAGGTGTCCACGCACATTAGCATTCCTCGGCTGGCTCCGTTCACCCCGTGGTGCACCTCTCCATTTGGCAAGACCATGAAACTGAGAATGTCGCCGTTGTTGAGGACCGGGAATGCTCGATAAACCACCCAGTACTCCTTGCGGTCCAAAAGAAAGTCTGGATCTGCTGGGAGCTCATTTGTCCGTAAAGTACTCGGATCACAAGAAGTGATGCCAAATGAAAGGGCCCCATAGTATGGCAACCCAAGATGTCCTACTTCCACAAAGAGGCTTTCACCAATGTGCAAAGGCCGGTCAGAAAACACCAAAGTCCTATTGCTTTCTTGCCAGTTGGTGCATGCAACCATCCGGTCCTGAGAAAAGGTGATGTCAGGTCCACGGGTGGGATGGAATCGCAGGTCTGTGTCCAGGAAGGCTGGAACCCCCTGGGCACGCTGCCGTCGGTTTGGGCAACAGGGGATGATGTGGTTGTCTGTCGCAAGTCCTGGAACCCGACTTAGGTTCAGGTTTGCAATTTTGGCCACCACTTGATTATTCTCCAGTTCATTGTTATTAAAGTTGGCGGAATCGTGGTTGCTCTGCGGAAGGCAAGTGCTGAGACGGGCAGTGCTGAGACGGGCAGTGGTCATGGTCTCTGCAAACATGCTATCTGTGAGATAAACCCAGTGATAAGGGACATCAGAGTCAAGATACAATTGCCTACTTTTACATTTACAATTGTTATTATTTCAGCCTACAGATTATCTGAATTCTGTTCCTCTAAATGGAAAAACAATGGAAAAATTAGCCAGAGGTCAACCACTAATGAATGGATAGTAGTGGAGAGTTGCACATGCAGCAGGCAGAGAAATAGCCACATCTTGGCATTAGCTGAGGAAAAACAAGTGTTATGAAGTATCCATGTAATCTGGGAGATTCTTGCACTGGTGAACTGGGAAAAGCTGTAAACCATTGTGGTCCTACAGCTTTCTCAGTAGAGGGGTCTAATAGCTTTGAGGTTGCTCTGTAAAAGAAGGAAACATCTTAATATCTTGTTGTCCAAAGGTCTTGTGCAAGCCAAATCCAAAACACAGTGATGGGCAAAGGAGCACGAGCATGAACAGATATTCCTTGCCCTACAGCTCTCTAGGCACAGATGTGTCTAAGAGAGGTCATTTTACATGAAGATTTCAAGCCTCTTATATCAAGGGTGTTCACACCAATGCAGAGATTTTGAATTGCGAGCTTGTCACAAAAGCTACTTGCTGCAGGTGTTAGATTTTTTTATAGTAAGAGAATTATTTTCCCCTTTCACAGCAAAGGGAAAGTCAGGATGCTGACTCTTAATTCATTTCCCAGATTCTCATCTCGGCCTTGCCAGACCAAGTAGATAAATAAAGGTGTAGAGAGGCTCTGGAGTCCCCTTTCTTCTACCTCCAGCACTGCCCAGGGTGGCTTGGACACTTCACGCCAAAGGGAAGGCATTAACCAGCCGAGATAAGTTGAAGCACACAGAAGTTAAGAGTGTGCATGAATGAAGCGGGCTCCTGGCCTTCTCAAAGATGGAGAGGGGAGAAGCATCCCAGCACCAACACTGCCTGCTCCTTGGAGGAGAAAATCATCAGGCTTTTACCAAAGAAGGTAAAACACTCAAATCCATCCAGCAGCTACAAAGCAGAAGCTACCTTTGCTCAGAAGCCCATGCAAGAGAAGCCACCGGTGTAGGGTGATGGCTGGACCAGCTGCCTCTAGCAAGCACAGGCTATCTGGCAAGAAATGCTCCCACAGAGGAGTAAGACACATCCAAGGTTCATGATGCTGAAAGATGCATTTTGTGCATCTGTATTTGGGCTATATTTCACAACTTGCTTGACTTGCAAAATTTTGGGAGGAAGGAGACAGAGACACAAACTGTAGCAAAGAGGCTGAGTCCCCTGGTGCCCCAGATGGCTGAGCATCACCCTGGGATTCCTGGGGTAGCTTGTGGGGCTTCGTACTTTGACCAAAAAAACCACTCAGAGTACAGGTGCCCTCAGGCTAAGTCTTTCACTCTGCACACTTGGATGCTGCCCGCAGGACTAGGGGGTAGGGGCAGAAATCAGCAGCATTTTGTTTTTCTAACTAGAATCTAATGAGGAAGAAGGACTGCTCTGGTGAACCAGCTGCACTGGCCAATACAGCAAACACTCCTGCACCTCTGTGATGAGCACCAGAGGCTGGACTACATTGCAATTGCAATTACAGGATAAGCTACCAGTAAGGTTTAATTACACGTTTGAGGCAGAGCACGCAGGGCAAAGTGTTGTTTATGTGTAGCCTTCTTAGCTGTAAAATAATTGGTACCATTCAGAAGAATACGTGATGGAGCTGCCTGCCCACTGGACTAACCGTTTCACAGCTTACTGCTGGTGTCTGTTTGGTGTGAGGATGGAGGCACCATCCCCTCGAGCAGGTGCAGCTTAGCTTGGCTGTTAAAACTAAATCAGCTCCTAGGAGCCTCCGGGAAATGGCAACACTCTTGTGTCTTAAAAGGATTCCCTGTGGTGTAGACCAGTTCAAAACACTCCATCTAATACCGAATTCATTTGAAATTTCAATGCTGTTAAAGCCACGAAAGGAAAGGCATTCCATGGCAATCGGCTCGGTTTGCTAATGGGAACAAATTCATCCCCTCTAGCAGCCCTCCCCAAGGATGATGCTTGTAAATCAGCCAGGCACCACCTGAGTGCAGCGATCTGCTGAGGGGTGAGGGGGGATGTGGCACGTGGTGGCAAGGATCCCAAAGCATGCAGGAGCTCACGCTACATTTTCCCATCACTCTTCAGCTGGCAGACTGCATCCTGTGCTGCAGCCGGTGCTTTGTAGACATACAGTGATGCCAGTGTATAAGGGAAGGGTAAGTGGGGTTACATCTTCAAACACAGCTTGTTAAACTGCCAGCCTAGGTGGGGACCGAGGCCGGGAGTTGAGAGAGGGGCCGGGGAAGGGTGCCAGGAAACTCTTGGGGAACGGGTCCTGGTTTTCCAGTGGACTGGCAGTAACCGGTAGCTGGAAAAGAAGAGGGGAAGCCAGAGCTGGTCGCCTTTGTCTCCTCAGTCCCTGGGACCTTGCTGTAAAGCAGCACCATGGTTTTCCATGCCATAGCAGCACATCTAGCTCAGAAAAAGCTGGGTAAAGTTACACATAAAGATTTCCATCTAGCCTTTCATGTGGCTGCTATAACGCACAGCCTTAGGACTTTTTCACCACTGACATTTCTGAAATATATTGCTTTCTGGATCCCCACTGCTGGCAGAAGAAAAATGGTTAATTTTAAGTGCAAAACCAACAGTAAATTAGTTTTCTTAAGTGTCTCATAGAAATGATCAACCAGGTAGATCATGTGTCTTCTCTCCACGATCATGCCTTTGTGAAAAGAGCAACCAGAAGAGCAAGCCACGGGCCAAAACACACACTTACCTAGTATCTGCACTTCATGGGTAATTCCATACACGTCTATGAGTGCCCAGAGAGGACCGGAAACTTTAATACCACAGTGAAACAATATTGGCTCCTCATCATTAATACTGTAGAAGACTCTCCCATGACGGTCAACCCAGAAGGCCAAGATATTGTCTCTCACAGCAAACCTCTCTGGCAAAGCTTTGGCCCAGTATCCAGGTCGGGTCACTAGGTCCGGACAGGCGTACTTTGGTATCTCGTCAGAGCTCATCTGCGATGGGTCGTGAATGGTGAAGCCGAAGCGTAGGGCCCCACTCCAGCCATGGTGCACAGCCACCAGCTTCAGCCTGACTTTCTCGTAGAGGTGGATGGGCCGGTTGGTGAAGGTGACTCCGTTGCAGAAACTGTTCCTCCGCGTGGCCTTGCGGGAGTGAGCGTCCAGACGCACGTTCTTGCCTTTGGCTTGAGAGTGGAAACGCGGCGGCTCTGTGATAGCGAGGACCGAGCGTCTCTCATGGCTGCTGTTGGGCAAACTGTAATAGGGGCGGCTGGAGACAGAGCGGGTCTGGTGGCTTGTGTCTGCAAAAGGAGAAACCAGCAGCTCCGTCAGAAATGCTTGACCTGAGCCATGCATCAGCTCAGCCCAGGTAACTGCAACTGGCTTTGCACTACTTGCTGGGAACCACACTATTTAATCTTAAAATGCTGTGCTCGGCCACACCCTGCTCTTTGTTGCACCAATTTGTCCCTCAGCTTTATGCAAATATAAGCCAAATGCGGCTCTTGGGGCAAAGGTTAGGCAGCTTCCCTTCTACACCCTGCAAAGCTGGATGAAAACGGACATCCTTTTGTTCCCATCAGATGCATCCTATTGCACTCGGAAAGATCTAACACTTGTGACTGTGGCTCCAAGTTTCCTATTTACAATGCATGTGCTGTTAAATCGCCAGCTTGGCTGGCTGTGACCAGTCACACCATCTCTGAGAACCGTGGCTGTTAAGAGATGCTCAGGATGAACACGGATATAGGATATTGACTTTTATGGGACATGCGGCCACTGGCTTCTCTGTCCCTTACTGTTGTAACGGTGAACAGGAGCTTTTGAACAACACAAATAAGCCAAGACATTTACCAGCTGGACCATCACCTCTGCATCACCAGACTGTTCTTCCAAAACTTTCAACCCAGCCCCTGGTTCAATATCATATGCAACTGGCACATTAAGGAACATCTTATCCCGCAAAGCCTTGCCTTTACACAGAACCTCCCATTTGAGCTCAAAGCACTTTATAAATGATGATTGTTTTCAGCTTCACAGCACCACAGATGGCACAGAAATCCTGCCATCCTCGTTTTACAGATGGGAGAGGGAGAACTTATGGGTGAGATCTTGCCGCATTTAAAGTCAATAAGCAATTTCGAGACCAATTTCAAGAAAAGCAGATTTGAGGCCTAAAGTGAAGTTCACGCAAGCATGAAGCAGAAATGAAAAAAGCCCAACTTTTAATCTTAAACCTTAGCAATAAGTTCCCTGTGGCAGAGACAATCTCTTCTACATATCCCCGAACACATGGGGTCTTGCTGCAGGACCCCCATCACCACCAGCACAGTGTTACTGGCACTTCGATCTCCCTCTCTCCCACCCATCCCACCCCTCCTCCTCTTTGCACCTGGCTTTGTAGATTTTTAAAGCAAAAATGGAAGGTGCCCTGGGTGCTCAAAGTCATCCTGTGAAATATAAAACTGCATCACATGTACGCATTTATTTTGAAATACTTTGCCACGTTTGAAGCTTCAGAAGCCGCCTGCCTGGCCCTTCCTTCAAGCTGCTTCCTCCCTGTGTGTAACCCTTGGCTCTGCTTCATGACAAGAGAAGGATTTTCTGACGCTTTCCTCTCTTGGAAAGAAACACCAGAAGATGCCGGGAGCTCCGCTGGGAAAGCTGACAGGAAAGCTGCAGTTGTGACACCTTTTTTGCAAGCAAAACCATATCAGGTAGGGCAGCGAAAGGCTGGGACTTGCATTCGTGTCTGAACTAATGGAGGCTCTAAGAAACCGCTGCCTTTGAGAGTGCATGAGAAGAAGGGTTGCAGGCAAGATCTGAACACAGGATTAGCCCTTGAAATCAGGCATCTGCAACAGGAGTCAAAGAGCTATCAAGGCAAAAAGCTCCTGTTTGCATCAAGAAAAAAGGTCAGACCTAAATTATGACAGGCAAACGCAGTGGCTGAATAAAAGGTCTTTTGTATCTCTTCATTTGTACTGCAGGTGACAACTGCTGCGTAGCACAAGGTAATGGTTAATCCTGTTGTACACTAGTGTAAATAAATACATCCTTGCCCTTACACCAGTGGGGGGGTTGCCATTTCCATGCCACGGCCATGAAGGCAGAGTCCTGGGGGAGACGGGGAGGAGAGAAGCCCCCCCGGGTGTTAAATCCCCTCGGGGCGGTCCCCCCGCCCGGCACAGCTTCTCCACCCCCAGCAGCACCAAGGACCAGGCTTCCCCCCAGGCTCTGCCAGTGCACGAGGGGGTCCCCTGGGTCTGCAGGGTCAGCCCCAGCCATACTCACAAGACGTATGGGTATTTCTCTTGGGTATTCCCAGGAGAAATCTCATTTCTTACCTCCTGAAGAGCTAAGATGCAGAAGATGGCTGCCCTCAGCACAGCCCCACCCGCTGCTCATGTGGGTGCTGCTCCATGTGTCTGCCTGCAAATGCTCTGACAAATGACGCTGCTGCAGAGGAAATACGGTTTGGGGTTTTCTTAGCAGAGAGAAGCATCAGCCCAGCCAACACGTAATGCTGGGCGAGCGGCTCCAAGCAACAAGGGGTGAATCCTCTCCCAGCCACGCTTTCCCGCACTGGCTCCCCATGTTTCATCTGCACGCACAGAGCCTTTGTGCTGTGCAGCTGGGACGTGGGTTAAGCAAAGCCACCGACGGGTGCTGCCGGGACAGCCTCCGAGGGGCTCCTGCGGGACCCGGCGGGCTCACACCCCGCCTGGCTGGGGAACAGCCTCCCCGTGTAGAGAAGCGTTTGTTTTATAATCCATTGAGCTGCATTTTTTTCTAAAATGGCTAAAAATAACTCCCCTGTGAAAGAGAGTGCCCTAGCCTCAATGTCCCTGTGTTGGCCAGGAGGAGGAAGGAGGGAAGAGAGCTTCTGTTCCCGCCCTCTCCACTCTCAGAAGAATCCCCTGCTTTCCAACCCCTGTGCAGCACCAGCCGACCTCCCACATCGACCTGCCAGAGCAAACACACGTGTAAAAACCCAGTGTGGCAGGATGCGATGCCCTCCGGCACGGCTCCTGGGCAGGTACTTCTCACGCCGCTTTCGGAAGGCATGGAGGACTGAGGCAAGAGTGACAGTGACAGCAGCGTGACAGACGGAAGAGTGATGACACGGGCACCCTCTTCAAACGCAGCTTTGGGTCCACCCTGCCAGAGAGGAACTTGTGGCCAGGGTTTGGGACTTTTTTTTGTTTTGTTTTTTTAAAAACAGGAAAGCATATTGTGGCTAAACAATAGGAAAGTCTCCAGAAGGAAATGAATGGATAATTTATTTATAACGCCTCTCATGAACACCTGCCGGTTGCCACCAGGAATAAAGCCTGACATAACCCAAGGCAGGGGAGGGAGAGCTTTCCCACTAAAACACGCCCGAGGCTGAGCTTGGGCATGTGCTTTACTCGTTATGTACTGACGGGGACGAGGCAAGCTCAACAGGATGTTTGTGCCTTTCAATTGCTCTAATTTGCGGCTCAGCTTCCATACTTTGGATCGCATTTCAGTCCCTCTGCTATTTCTCCAAGCCCTTCCCTCTCTTGGCTGTGCTTTCCCACCCAAAAGCCCGTCAGTGGGATAACGACAATTAGAATAATTTCTGCCAAGCTCGTGGCAGAAATGCCACCCTACCCAAGGGTGCCTGATGCCATGACAGGCAGCTAAGAGCTACGCCAACTCTTTTTTCAGCTACGAGATTCCTACAACACTTTGAACAAGTAATTTCTTCTCTTTATGCCTCACGTCCCTGCCTAAGAGAGAGTAATAGTATTCCTCCAGCTTGCAGGAAGCTAAAAGGATTACAAGGTTCTCAAAAACATCAGCCCCTGAGCCCTGTAAGCATGTGAGCGAGCTGGCCAGATCATCAAATGGGACATGAACCCTTTGGGTCCTCCCAGGTGATGTCCTGAGGTCCCATCCAGCACTTTGCATCTTTTCATTCCAGAGTTTTCCATTTTTTATCCCCACTCTCACCAACTGCAAACATGATGCTCGCAGCATGAATCCCTCTAATGCACGAACAGGGCTTCAGCAAAGGAAAATGGAAGAAAAAGCTGAACTGAAGGATTAAGAAAGGTGCAGGGCTTCTCACGGAAACCTGTGAAAGAAACCCTGGCTGGAAGGCAGCATTTCCATCCGCATGGGCTGCACTGAAACAGATTTGGGTTACAGAGACCCATGCTCTCAACTGCAAGTAGCTATCACACATCTGAAACTTCACCTGCTTTCCAAAAGGCCAGCACATTTATTTCTTAGGTTATGCTGACCTTCAGAGAGGTATTTTAACAAACATGCACTTTGCATTTCAAAAAGGTACAGCAGGCAGACCCTGGACAAATTCCACATATTTATCATGGTTCCAGTTCTAAAAATAAGCATTTTTTTCACCCATTTGTTCGCAGCTTCGGGTATGCTGTGGCACTGCAATCCCACTGACAGCAGCAGACAAAATTCAGAACAAGAGCTCTCTCCAAGGCTGCTGCTCGCCGGGCCGTGGGACGGAGCGGGCTGCTTAGCTGGGGAGCTGACCTTAAGCCAGATCGATCCTATCTTCACTTGCCCAGACAAGCCAGGCAGCAATAATACCACAGAAAGCCCTAAAATGAGGGAGAAGAGAGCAGTGTTCACGATCAGAGCTACAGCAGAGAGCTATGACGAGGGCAGCCCGACACTCGGAGGAGGATGGCAAGGTTAGGTTAGCGGTTGGACTTGATGATCTTAAAGGTCTTTTCCAACCTAGATGATTCTATGATTCTATGAGGAGGGCACTACCTTCCCGATGCACTGCGGGTAAATCCACCGTCTGCATTAACTCTACAACTGCTGCATCAAAAGACATTCCCTGGTTCCCACAGCTCTTACCTGAGGACCCCCTCCAAGTAAATCCGTGACAAAAGACGCAAGGGATCCCAAGGCAAGTAAATTAGGGGGAGCCAGGTGCCAAACAAGGATGCATACTGGATACAGCAAGGATGTCAGGGGAACAGAAATTACGGGGACCACTACACCGTGGGCGAACAGCTCACAGGAGACAGAGCTCATCAGCATGCAGCTGGAGTGTGGTCTCCCTGTGTTGTTCAGAGAAAAGGCTGAAAGGTAGCAGCGTGCAGACTGAAATCCATCTGTCAGTGCTTGCTGCACAGGCGAAAGGGAATCCACCTAACATGCCCGTGTCTTTATGCCCACTACCTTATCAGTGACATTAGAACTTTTTCCTATTACAGTAGATAGTTAGGTTGCTGCTGCTGTAACGACCTTGTTGAACATTAAACAAAGTGTCTGGAGAGAGGGGGCAGGTGGCTTTTGCTTTGAAACAGGAAAATCCCCACAGGTGGGGACGATGTCATCAAGTTTATTGCATGATCGCAAGCTTGTAGGAACAGCCCTCGCGGACTGAAAGTCAATCACAGCAAGCCAGTGCAGTCCAGCAAGGGCACAGTCCTCGCCGTGCTCGTACCACTGCATCTTCACTGCCGGAGAGGATGCAGCCGCCCGTGGGCGCGAGAGCTGGAGCCTTGGAGGCTGGAAGAAGCAGGCTAGGCTGTTATTGCAGATAACAAATGTTAACAGTAACATGAAACAGGAGTCTGCTCCGACGTGATCTTATCGTCTGAGAACAAGAGATAAAAATCTGTTCACATATAAATTTAGTGTGCTGCCTAGACTTTAAAAAAAAACAACCAGAAAATGTGTTGAGGATCTCTGAGGGAAACACTGGTGTTGCCTATTCCATGCATTCCAGTATGAATTTGTAAAGTTAGGCTACCAAATCCACTACGAGGCTGCTACAAAAAAATGACCTAGTTTCCAAACATCCTGCTGGCTCTAACACTGGAAAATTCAACTTGACAATTAATAAATATCCCTCATTTAAATTCCTGTGGTTTGTACGACCAGTGCAGAGCCCCACTTTGATGTAAAGGTCTCCCTGTCCAGTCCTCTAACCTGAGACAAATTTCCAGGGAGTTAAAAACCCCTCATGGTTTACTTGCAATAGAGTAATGCAGACATTGAGGCATTAAGGGGAGATTGAAGAGCCTGTAGTGAATTGCAGGAAACGTGGCATTTTTGAAGAGACTCTATCTGGGAAGAAAGGGAAGAGAAAAAAAAGAAGTGTTTTTTCATTAAAAGGTGTGTTGTGGCACTGAGGTAACTCTCAATGCAAATATCTAATGTATATGTAAATATCTAATGAATATATAACATTTTCCATTCCAAAACCATCCAGAAAAATCTGTGGCGCAGGAGAAGAATTGACTTTAACTTGCAAAATCAAGTTGTGCCTGTCTCCATGAGAATTTTCAAGTAAGAAGACCCTCTTCCCTCTGTGGCTAATGCTTGAAAACAAACACTTTATGGGGGATTTAAAAAAAAATGCTAAAATCCATTTTTTTCTGGGCAGAGGCTATTGACACATTTATTCTGGTCTTTTAGGTGTTCCACCATGAAATCAGAGACGCGTTTGCCAACAGCATTAGGCAAAATCCTTTTGTTGTGATCCTTTTTCTCAAATCAGCAAACACAGGCAATTCCAGCAGGACCTTGCAGTATTTTCCAGGCAGCTCCATCCCGTTGTCCGCCATGTCCTCGGGAAATGAGCTCCTGCATCCTTGCTCCTTTCAAATCAAACCCTTTCCTTGCAATGGGGAGCTCTTACGAATGCCAAGTTCAACCACATCATCTACAAGAACGGCTGCCTTGACAGGAATGCCAACACCAGGCCTTAGCTCTCCTGGTTCACCGAACATCACATCATGACACCAACATCGGAGCCAAAAGACAGCAAGTGCAGCTGAAACACCAATGTCACTCTCAAGATCCACCAGCTGGCTCAAAGCAGAAAATAAACCATGACAGAAGGCCTGCTCCAAGGATGGAAAGTGCCAATAGCAAATCTTCCACGACCTATAAGTGATCACAGAGCCCCGAAGACTGGAGAGAGCCAGCGCTCTCCCAGATCAGGCAGGAAAACTCACCCAACCCACTTCCAGACCTTCTGCTTGACTTTGCTTTTTGGAAATGCGGGCACATCCTCAAGTCCTCCCCAGCCTCCTTCCACCTGTAAACTGTGGGACAACGGTGACTTATTACTTCTGCATTCTTTGTCGGTGCTTTTCTGTTTAGGTCTTCATGTCTCTTTACCTTTGTGCCCGCCCACCACAACAACACACTGACCAGATTTCTTGTGTCTTGTACTTTTAAAAGTTTTCAGGCCTTTGCATTTGTCCTGGTTTCAGCTGAGAGAGAGTTAATTTTCTTCATAGTAGCTAGTATGGGGCTGCGTTTTGGATTTGTGCTGGAAACAGTGTTGATAATGTGGAGATGTTTTCGTTATACAGAGATGTTTTTGTTGTTGTTGAGCAGTGGTCACACAAAGTTAAGGCCTTTTCTGTTTCCNCTATTAAACTGTCTTTATCTCAACCCACAAGTTTTCTCACTTTCACTCTTCCAGTTCTCTCCTCCATCCTGATGGAGGGGTGTGAGCTGCGTAGTGCTCAGCTGCCGGCGGGGGTAAAACCACAACAGCATTGCCTTCTCTTTTTTTATTTTTTCCTAGGCTGAAGATGTTTTGCCTTTAGCTTGGCCATACATTTTGATTTGGTTTAATGAAATAACTCCTTTCATCACATGCAAATGAAAGACCCTTTAAACTGAAAAAAACCCAACAGAATAGCATTTTCTAATCTGGAAAAAAAGGAAAAATCTTCTTTAATGTAGAGGGTTTTTTATTTCCTTGCACAGGTGAGACAGGCAAGAAACTACACTCTGGTGGTAAATTAACTCAAACTTGACACAAAAGCAGTGCCTGACTTTGATGGTCTTGCATTTTAAGAGCAAAATGGGGAGCCCTGGCCTAAACCAATATGGTCTTGTGGATCAGGCTGTGGAAGCAGGGGCTGCTATCAAAAAATCTACTGGTGGGTCTGCAAGTATAGGTAAGTCCACCTACACTCACCTCCGTCTCCCTGTTCCCCCATCTCTCTCCTGTTGTGCCTCTCACTGTGCTCATGCGTGAATTCTGCTGCAAAGTTGGCCCCATCTTTATTACAGGGTTTTAGTTCTCCTGCATATAAATAGCACTAAAAATACACAGAAGCCAGCGATTAAGCACGAAAAAAAAATCTCCTCTCCCCCGTATTATTAGCGAATCTGGGTCAATGAGTCTGCAACTCTAGTAACAAATTCTTAGACTTGGTTAATGAGAGACAGAGCAAGAGCGAGCGGGAGAGGGATGGAGAAAAGGCAGGGTTCGTGCCATAATCCCTGCTTAAGTCTTTTGGTGCAAGCGATGAAAGCAGCTGCATGATAGATGAGGAGCCTTGGAAATGGTACGATTATTGTAATCCATTATATGGCCTCGACGCCCAAGTCCACCGGCTCATGTCAGTCAGAAGACCATGCTCACGAGCCAAAGAACTTTGAAAGATGTCAGGGATTTGAAAGTCATAAAATATGGGACACAAAACTAGATGAAACTTTTGGCTACTGACTAAAGATAAAAACATCTTGTCAAAAATAATCAGTCAGCCACTCTTACTATAGCTCTTAACGGGAATTTTTGCACTATGTCCTCACTAATATGCTGCATATGCAATGGGTATGATTTCATACACCAGGAGAGCAAACCTGTGCCTCTCACTTGATGTATTATGCTTTGGAAAAATTGTTACCTTCTTTAGAAAGTTAAGTTTAACTTGGGGAGAGCAGAGGGCTGCTCAGCTCACTTTATCTTCTAGTCCTAAACTGAGTCCATAGCACAGTTTTGGGAGGTGATCAAAAGCAATGAGAAAGAAGCAGCTGACGGCTGTTTAAGCAACTCCACAAATGATTTCTGAAGCCTGCTAGGGTGGGAGACTAAATATTTTCCAAATCTAAATGCTCAGCTTGTCAGTCAGTGATTAAAATATGTATTTTGTGTGATTTATTTTAATTGTTTTCTAGAAACAGACAATAAAGTGCACTGTAAGGCAGAGAGCACTAAAAGATGTAACACTTTGGGCTGGGAAGACTGGTCTGGAGGAATGAACTCAGCTGGAGACCCACAGATGGGAGAAGAGGAGCAGAGATGTGGACAAAACCCCTCATGTTCTCTGGGGTGCTTGGGTTCTGCTTTGGTTTACTAAATTCATACAGAAATGGAGTCCAATTTCCATGGACTTACAATGCTAAACTATCTTTTTTCAATGGCTGTTACTTCGGGCAGGTCTGAAGCCCACTCCCACCTTCTGATGCATCAATCTTGTTAAATCAAGTGCGTTGTGCTCACTGCAAGTTAAACCCAGCTTAGGAGGCCCACGTCCAAGGATCCCATTTCAACGGTGTCTTTGCTGTTATGTCAAGCACCATTTTCTCGGTGCATTCCCTTTTTCCACAGCCTGACTCAAGGACAGTCCCACAGTACATCTGTCAGGGCAGCTTTTTCTCTAATGACTGCTCCTACAGTCATTAGAGGAGAAGGACTCTGTCTTCAGTGGTTTCAGCACTCTCTACAGCATGGCTCTAGTATGGATTTCCACAGCATCAAGACAGATGTAGAGCTATTCTTAATTTTATAGGATATTGTGCCACTGGGGTCTGTCTCAGAGATCCTTTCTCCTTCCTTCCCGCTCCAGGCCAGCAGCGTTCACTGCTGCAGCAGAGACCACAGACACAGCCTAAGAGCAACCCAAGGGACCCAAAAACTTGCTGTATTAGTGAGTGCTGCTGGTCCCTCGAGGCCTGAGGCCACCACGTGGCTCTCGCTTTGAGGTGGGGAGGGACCCCATCATTGTCTCTGCGGGAGACCCATCGTATGTTCCCAGTTAATCACACTGCACAGAGAAGATCCTAGTTAGAGTATTTTTGACAGATTAAAAAATAAATTGGGTTTGTCCCCTTGCCCCCAATTCCTCTCCATTCATTAATTCTTAACTTCCCAGACAGCTTGTCCCCTACAGACAGTATAAACAGCTCAGGATTGTTTTTCAGAGCAATGCTTTATGTTTAAAAAGCATCGTTCTGAACTGATGTTTTCTTTTCCAGTCATGACTGTGATTTGTTGAAGAGTTACAAGAACACGTGAATGGCGTAATCACTGACAGTGAAATGGTCCATGCCCTCACGCTCTCCCCTTGCTGCCAGAGGAGCACATAACGACCATTAATGCAAATAGACTCCCCGTTTCCATTCAACCCCTTTTCTTCTGACCAGCTGTACCAACTCATCTGCACTGGGGATTTATAAATAGTGACCATGTCATTCCAATGTTAATGGCTTTTAATGAAACTGGAGAATGAAATGCATTCCCTTTTAATATCCTCATAGCAGCAATTTTATTCCATCCCATGGTTTCAATACAGGGCTCATGGAAAGAGTGCTGGAGCTTGGCACATCCTTTCCATCAGCCTGTCTATGTGTTGCTTCCAGCACAGACAGGAACAAAAAGAGGGAAAGAATTTTGTTGTCTCCCTGATGCAGGAAACCCACCCATCCCCTACAGACAGGCAGCATCATGGCACTGCACCAGGAGGGCAGCTTGTGAAACGGGGAGAAAAAAAGATTTGAAAAGTAATAGTGGTGATTTAGCCTGGCTTTTGATGCATTGTTCTCTGAAAACACCCTAAAAGCCAGTGTTTACATTGTCTTCATCCCTCTGAATTCAGGCTGTATACAGTTTATACTCATGCCCTTCCCACCTCCAAAAAGCATGTTTGGAGAAAGGCCAGTAGGTAAGACGTGCTGCCAGAGCTCTCCCCGGGTCTGCGTATGTATCGTACCGTACCGTACCGCACCACACCGCACCGCACTGCACCGCACCGTACCACACCGCACCGCACCGTACCGTACTGCATCACACCGTACCGCACCGTACCACACCGCACCGCACCGCACCGTACCGTACCACACCGCACTGCACCGTACCACGCCACAGCTGAGCTGTACCATGGGCGACTCAGGTGGGGCACACGATGCTTGAGCCGAGAAGTGTTACGAGCTGAGCGTGTTTTCCATGCTCAGTAAAAACACAAGAAAACTCTCCGGTAAGCACAGGAATTGTCCAGCGACAGGACTACAGAAGAAGAAAAGCTGCAGATGAAGGGTGAGACCAGCACTCAGAGCGATGCTACAGGAGCAGAAAGGAGAGCCTGGCCATTAGGTTCTGCCTTCAACTTTTTCCAAGAAAACGTTATGATAAAGGGAACAAACCTGCTATTCTTTGCTGCAAATTTGTTACAGAAGCCTTTTTCATCTTTATCTATCTTCTCTCTTCACAGTGGTTCTAAGGGTCTCTTTTTTTTTCCCCTCCAAATTACAACTTCTCTATACTCAGAGGACAGAAAAGAATTCAGTTTAAAAGAAAAAAACAGTGGAACTATTTCAGTCCAAACAAGGACAGATAACCAGAGAACCATTAGACTTAACAGTGGCACCCATACAGGGCTTTTGATCTGTCCTAAGGGAGACGCAAAACCACAGGAAAAGGGGAAAAAAAGGCCTCTAGGAAGATGTTCTTTCCAGCAAGCCCTGCTCCCAACATGGTGCAGCATTTTTAAATGTTGTCCACGGTTCCTTTTATATTTACACACAGTTTAAACAGTGATCTGGCAGTGAGAGGGGAAAATGCTTTGGTAGGAACGCATGGCTGAGGAAGTTAAATAAAGAAGTGGCCAGGTCTTCAATCATCCTATATTTTGTATATACAAAGGCTGCGATTCCACTAAGCTTTTCCGAAACAATATGTAAAGAATCCAAAACAGGGCAAGGGGATTGGAATAACTGGTTATAATTAAATCGGGGCGGGGGGAAAGCACAGCTCTTCACTCTGCCAGGCTAGTTTCCCTGGAGGCAGCACAAAGGGATTTGTGGTGGTGAGGACTGTAATAGCTTACAGGTAACTGCGCAGGGGCTGAGTCCAGCCTGCCCCAGGTGGGCTGGTGCCTGAGGCCAACACTCTCCCAGCAGGGAGATTTTAAATAAATTTAATACTGGCCAGACTCTTTCAAGTGATCTGAAGAGCTGGTGACTTCATTCAACTCATGTACAGTCTAACCTGTACAATAATATCACGTATTTTGTTGGCTGTTTGAATTAATGTTCAAATAGGCTATAGGTTTTTCTAAATACCGTACATCTTCAGTAATAAAGCCAAAAGTGGAGGCAAGAAAAGAAAAGAAAAGAAAAGTAAAAAGAAAAGAAAAGAAAAAGGAAGAGAGGTTTTTTTGCTGGACCAGAAAGAGAGGAAAACATTCCACTCAAAAAAGATGCATCCTTTTTTCCTTGGTTGAAATTTTTCAAAATGCACAGTTTTCTGCTAAGCTACGAAACCAGTCTGAGGCGCAGGTGGTTGTGCAACACTTGGCTGCTGCATGGCTGAGCTGTGAGACCCTTTCCATGATATTTACAGGCATTAATAAGAAGAAACAAGAGCCACTTCACTACATTAAACTGTCCAAACAAAAGAAAATACAGTCATACCATTACTGGACACACAATGACCTCAGCCCTTTTCTTCATCTCAAATGTCTTCAATTATTTCAACACAAAAAGGACTGGAGCAAGAGAGGTTTATTCTTAAGCCTCCATGTCAATCTTCTTAATGCCAGTGGGATTTGATCCCAGCACACCTAAGTCAACATCAACATTTTTCTCCCTTTACTCTCCCTTTGTGGTATCCCAGCCAAGAGATGATAAAGGCAGGTGAACCGAAGAAATCTGGAG
The DNA here is from genome assembly GCA_013400195.1 of Aramus guarauna. Lineage (NCBI taxonomy): Eukaryota > Metazoa > Chordata > Aves > Gruiformes > Aramidae > Aramus > Aramus guarauna. The sequence goes on along the minus strand of VXBL01005992.1, from coordinate 294,713 downwards.
ATGAGAGACAATTCCTTGCATTGTTGCAGATAAATGCCAGCTTTTTTTGGCCAAAAGAAAGGCCAAAGTCTTTTTTTGCTCCCTCCCCCGGAGGAAGGAATTACTCCCAAGAGATGGGGCAAATGTGTGAATTATACAGCAAACAAACAGCACTGCAACCTCAATCGCCCGTGGACTCCTGCCTGCCAGGGGACGTCCAGGCAATAGAAAGCACTGGTTTTCATCACGTTTTCCCACCTTTTTAAGGTGGAGTTTGGACCATCGTTCCAGAGCACACTTGGTCGATACCTTCAAAACAGTTTACTGTGGAGCTGCAAGCTGTTGTTATTTTTATAGCTGCCTTGCATATTTTGTATTCTTCATAGATAATTTGCACCTATAAGCCCCCACTGCGTGGTCAAGCAGCACACTCCTTAGTAACTATGGAACTGGAAATTTTAGAAATCCCACATGAAACAATTTAAACAGCTGTCTAAAACCTCCCGTTTCCACCCAGATGGCTCTTGTTTCAATTAACCAAATCAAAGTTTAATTCAGAGTCAGTCACTGGCCTTGTCTGGATTTACTTGGAAAAACACCTATAAATCACATATGAAAAACCGCAGAGAAAGAATTTGTTTCTCTTTGGGTGGTTCTTTTGGTTCTCCTCTCTCTTTTTTTTTTTTTTGGTTGAACAAAAATTTTTATAACCAGACAAAACCCATACAATTACATGTTGACAGCTCAGAGCCTCTGATGGTTCTAGCCACAATAAAACAGGCAGCAGCATGACTACATGCTGTCCCTCCGCTGCTTTGAAATAGATGGCACTGAGTGTTTCCCATGCTGCATGTGCCACTTGCATCATCTCACACAGACTTTTGAGGTGGAAATATGCTGTAAAAGGGATGCCAAATGTACAGAAAATCTGAAGACCCACACAGAGGCTTTCCCCTAGTCCCAAATCCAGTGCTACTGCTCGCCCAGTGCCTTCTTGAAATAACAAATCTGAGCGGTCACTTGAAAAGCTGCAGAAAAGCCCTCTCCTGAGCAACTTGTTCATTGCAGGGACCTGCCGCTGGCAGAAGGGGAGAGGCTTGGCTTCCCCAAAACCTCTCTGCATCCTCCCACAGAAAAGCACGTTACCCCCAAGCAGGCAGCTCCTGTCTGCCCAACCCCTCATCTGCCAGCACATCGAGGAATTGGCTTGAGCTGGAGCGAATTGCACTCAAGATCTCTAAAAATAACGCTGAAAAAATATCTAAAAGGCAGTGGCCAATGTCCACACTGGCAAAGCTCCATCGGCTCAGGTCCACAGAGGATTTCCAGCACCGATGCACTGCGTGTGCCACAGCAAGGTGCACATGCACTTTGGTACGTGTCTGAGCTTTTCCTGATGGACAGGCAGACCAGAGCACCCACCAAAGACAAACTCATCACCTTTTGCTGGAGAAACCAGCCTGCTGCTTGCAAGAGCTGCTTGTGGCAGATACAGCGGAACAGCCTGTTCTCAGCGTCACTCTGGGATGTACACCGTGCCCCAAATGCCTGCTTGGACCTGGCCCTCCTTACCCCTTCCATTTCCCGTGCTTTTGTGTATACTGGGATATGCTGAAAAGCCCTGGTTCCCAATAAGAAAGGCCCTTCATCAGCACCACAGCGAGGGTTTTTCAGACAGATCCTGGGACATGGGATCAGCAAACCTTCTGCCCATCAATAGCCCCAGGGCACAGCAGATATCTGTCTGACCGCAGCAATTCAGGGATGCTTTCGAGCTCAGTTTCCTCCGCACACAGAGCTTGGTGAGACAGCAGCACGTCTTCCTGTGCCCCTTGAGGTTTTTCTAGGCCACTCTGGTCAAGTAGGATCAACAGCAGAAACATTTTGTGCCCTTGATAAACCACCAGAAGCCCTCACCTGCACATGAGCAGTGCCATATGGTCAGGTACGCATATAGAAGCTCTCTGACTCCAATGCTTCCTTGGCTTGGAGAACACAAGGTGCTGCAAAACAGTGTCTCGTTAGTTTGAAGTGGCACCTAATATGGAGGACCTGGTGGGGCAATGCCAGCAGACCCTCTGCAGAGCAGACACAGCCAAGCCATGAACTTCTCCAAGCCAGAGGCAGCACCAGGAGCCTCCCCGGCACGGGAATGGTATTCCTCAAGTATTGCACAAGGCACAGGCTTTTGCTCCCATCTGCCTCATGTTGATGCCTCATTTCTCATAGCAGTAACTGCTGAATTTGAATTTTATCTGCAGCTCCCCCTCGCGTGACAGCAAGGCAGGCCCATGGTGTCTTGGACGGGGAGATTTCTTCCTTCTCTTTGTCAGACCTACATGTCCGCATCGGGCAAAGCCCCAGTGCAGAACGTACACCCAGGATTGCATGGGGCCACCAGAAGGATGGAGCTCAGATGGCATGTCTGCCTCCATCATTCCCCACCACTACAGTCCTGAGGTTGCTTCCCAGCATGTGCTGTGTCTACACCCCAAACACCCCCTTTGCCACCCACCATGCCTTGCCCAAACACCTCATGGGGGAAACGGTCAATTCCCCAGAGAAAAAGCATTTCAGGTCCCAAAACCCACACCCCTCCAAGGCAGCTGAGCAGTGAGCTATAAGGCAGCATCACTCCCTGCAGCTACTCTTTCACTGCCACAGAGACAAGCCACAACTAGTGCTCCTGGCACTGGTAGTAGCCCTGGGGAAAAAGATTACAAAAAAAAGAGAGAGAGCTTTGGAGACGCGTTGACTCGGTAGGGCAGAGACCCGAGGTGATGAGTCTGCGGTGATGAATGACAGGTGGAGATGCACAACAGCAACCACTCCAAAGTGATGCCCTGGCTGAGTACAGGAACACAGGCACAGAAAGGGAAAATACAGGAATATAAGCACAGAAAGATCCTCAGCGCTGACTTACCTCACATTTCTGCCCTTCACCTTTAGTCCACTGGAAGGGAGGAAACAAGGACTGGCCGATGCAGGGCCGTGTTTGAGATACAAGAGGCAGGGAGCAAATTGGAGAGGGGGAAAATATGGTCAAGATCCAGAGACGCACACGGAATGCTTCTCCATCCTTCTGGGACTGCCTCATGAGGTTGTACCGTTAATCTCATCGCAAAGGAAAATCTGAGTGACCAGCTAAGGGTTGCTTGACACGGTTTGGTGATTGATTCTACTGGTGTGCCCGTAGATTTCAGTATTTACAGGAGTGCAGTTTTTTCGCATGAGTGTATAAACATTTACTAAATAGGAATGCATACAAAAGGATGGTTTGAAAATAGTTTGTTTTAAAAGGAGAAGCAGTTTTGACCTCTCTGGGAGGAATGTACCTCTGCCCTCTGCTTAGAGATGGTCAGCTGAACGCTTGAAGAGGGTGGGAGAAATAGTAAACACGTTCAGGGAGCTGGGAAGCAATTTTTTATTTTTGTTTTGCTTCTAAAACTAGCTTTTAATATTTCTAAGAGCAAGATTGTGTTCAAAAGAAACACAATCCCTTGAAACTCAATTTTGAAAAGGGGCTAATTTTTAATCAAAGTAAATTTTAAAGGAGAAAAATGAGAACACTTCTATTAAGTGATAAACTCCAGTTGTTCCACATGGAGCTGGCATTTTAGGGCGAAAGGGCTTCCCCGAGCGTTTTCGTAACTAAGCCTCACAGTGTGCTCGTGAGCAGCAGGGCTGGGAACTCGGAGCCGCAGGGGACCCCCCACCCCGGGCTCCCCACCCTGGCACCCACAGAAAGGAAATAACCTGGACTGCTAGTAGGGAGCGCTGGAAACCGTCACATTGCTTGTTTCGGGGAGGAAAGGACTGTTTTAACCAATTCATTAATTATGAATATTAAACAAATCAAGTTTTGAAGTTTAGTTCGTAATGACTCAAACTTCCGCTATTGTTCCGCTCAGTAAAATCAGACTCTCCAGACAGCATCTGTCAATCTGATTATTATGTAGTTAAATGAGGGAGAAAAAGAATTGTTCTCTCTCACCTGCAAAAAACTATCTGTGCCTTGTAATTATTTGCCTTGGTAAATTTAATTTACTTGAGTTTTCCCTTCTAGATTTGGCTGGTCAAGTTAAACCATAAAGATTATTCATGGAAAAGCAACCACAGTTGGTTACTAGGATACAAAAAAATCAGTTAGTACGTTCCTCCAATGAATAATCCCAGCAGAACACACACAAATACAATAAATTACTAATTTCTCTTTTTCTCTTACATAAACATTGGGGTTGCAGAGGCATTTCTTGGAACTCTTTAAAATAAATTAATATCTTAATTACTATGCAATGGCAAAACAAACAGAAGGAATAGCTGAGCCTTGCAGGTGAGCTGCATCCTTTGTCTAGACGTGAAAGTTATTTTGGAACAAGGCATGGTGCAAATGGACAGCAGATTCATTATTGCCAGTATCTATGTGCAGACACTAGTATTTGGCACGCTCACATGCCCTTTCAAAGCAGATAACGTAAGCAGTAGACTAAGCTAATTTGGAAGAAGGCATTCTTACTTTGGAAAAAAAAAAACAAAACTCTCTTCCTGCACAATTCCATGTATACAAAAGGTCTTACATAAAAGCACTTGTTGCCAGATCTCCGAACCTACAAGGTGAAGCGGGAGATAAGTTTTCCTACGTCGGGTGGCGGCTGCCAAGCCAGTCCGTACGAGGCCAGCATCCACAGCGCAGCGCAACTGCCGCTGCTGATGGGCAAAACAAACTGCAATCAGGCTAAGTCTGCCCCAAGCCACTCAGACATTTTTGGAAACAACACCCAGACTCAGAAGATTGATTTTGGATACTTAACAGCGTTTGGTCTTTTTTTGTGAGTGCGTGTGTGTGGTTGTATCTTGCTCTGCCTTTCCCTGGCTCTCATAATATCCCCTAATAACAGCAGTCCCCAGGCATGACTCAGTACAGACTGCTGTTCAAGGCTGTGGTATTTAAAGACACGCTATAGGGTCTGTTGGCAAAGATCAGTTTTTATAAACTTTAACCGAGATGGATTTCCTTGAAATTCTGACTTGCGAAGCATCTGTCCTTCTCACCCTCTCCCTTTGATCACATCGGCAGCACAAGCAGTGCTGTTCTGCTGCTGGCAAATCACCCAGTAATTGCTATTTAAGACTCACAAATCAGATGCCAGTGTGAAGATCTGCTTCAGACTCTACAGAGGACACCTCCTTTCCAGGAGAGATCCACCAAAATGCCTGGCATACTGAAATATCTGCAAGCCTTCTTCCATGCAAGTGCAGGGAAGCTCCACTGGTATCAAGCTTTCCCACCCTACACGCATGGTCTTGATGTTCAACTTTTATCTTTCAGCCCTCTCTGCCGACAAGGCTCTCGTGCGGACCCTGTGCCGTGTCCCCGTGTCCCCGCAGGCTCGTCCCCAGCCCTCCAGCACAGGGCTCCATTCACCAGCCAGCTGCAGAGCCCCGAGGGGCACCGTGCCCCAGAGCAAATCCAACTCCAATTTGTGGATAAAAGTTGAGCTGAACACTCTTCCCATTGTGTAGTTCGTCCCCATGAACCGTCATAGGAAAGTTATCTGTTTTATAAGCCAGCACAACGGCCACCCCATAATATACAGCTAATGCTCTTTATCGCTAAAAGTGAAGCAACAGCTAGTTAGTAAATTATTTCAGTTTTCATACTTAGAAACCCTTTCACTTTGCAGGACAAAGTAATCAAGAGCTTTTGACAGCATCCCAAGGAAAGCACCACCAAAGAACACCCCTTTAAAGAGGCAGTTTTTTCCAGGAACACCTGCAGGGACCATCTAGCCTACCTTTACCTTCCAATGGGACTAGCTCTACCAATGCCACTCCTAGCTGATGAATAACAAACGTGTTCTTTAAGACCTCCAGTGATAAACATATTCCAATTTACTGTATTCCACCAAGGCTTCAGTGTTAACCTGACCGGCTGCCTTCTGGAGAGCACGTGTTCAGAGGTCCTGGTCCTGTTGCCTCCAAAAAACATTGTAATTCATTGCTCTTAGCTGCTCCTCTTAGCAGCAATTTTGGCCACCGTCAGGACACTAGACCAGACAGATCTCAAGCATCAAGTGTTTTCCGTTACCAAAAAAAACCCTCTATCCAACTGTGTCAAGTTCAAGACCCCAAGAAATAGCAATTTCCCCTCATTAGGAATTACGCTATCAACCTTAGCATCACACCAAGGAGATAACTTTTGAACTCCACTCCATAAATTACAGAACATGCTAAGCTGAGAAGCTGGTGCCCCAATGAGACCAAAACAGATAACAGGCTGAGAAAAGCTGTTGCCACAGTGCTAGCTATCACTCAGGAAAGAGAGATAAACCTGAATGAAATTATTTCATTTCTGCTGCCAAATGGGATATTCTATCTTTTATCTTTGGCTTGTCAAGGCAGGGCTTGGCAGATTTAACATTCGAGTTATGGAGAAGGGCAAAAATCAAACAACTTTTTTCCCTGACATTTGGAAACCTGACAGAAAACTTTCGCGCAGGGAAATTCTGTCTTGACTGACTGTCTTCCCTGTGCTGCTACACGGGCTATGAAAAACGGAGCTTTGCTTTTCTGTGGTCTATTTATTTCTCCCAAACAGCCATAAGACATTATGCCATCAGGAGTGCAATCACAAGAAACCTGGAGTCACAGACAAACGGATGGTTAAAGTAGGAGAATTCCTAAAGCACAAAAGTCTCATTATTATGTAAATATCCACAGTGAAACAAGAAAACTGAGAAAACGAAACCTGTTGTATGCAACTATCTAGCCGAGAACTCCACAAACACAACTGCATCCATTTTTCTCCCCTCAAAGCATCAGTAGCTCTTAAAAAAAAATCCTAAATGTGATTTTCCTGCTGCACTGAAAAGCTTTGAAACGTAGTTAAATGGTTTTTCTTTAAAGAATCTTCCTGTGTAATTCCAGCAGCAAGCAAGAAGTCATTTCTTATCTTCTTCGGTTTCTTTACACCAGTCCTGTTGGTGTAGAAAGGAAAAAAAGACATGGTTTTGTTGGAGCAGGGAAAGGGATGGGGTCTGATCCTCTCAGCAGGAGATCTCTGAGTCCGAGGTCTGAAAGAACCAAGAGGAAAAACTCCTGGGCGGAAAGCAAGCCCTACTTACAGGCAGCAGAGGAAGATATCTCCCTGGACACAGAGGGAAAAACAAATTAACAAGCAAGAAATCACTTTCCCCTCCTTCACTCCTCCCCAAAGCCCCGCTTCAACTGTTCAGACATCAGGAATTTAATGTTCCAGCACTCAGTAATTGAGACAACAGGGCATCCAGGTCTGAAGGGAAAAGCTGGCACAGGTATGCCGAGATAAAGCTTTCAAGCAGACGTCTCGGTGCCAGTGATTCATGCTTTTTAACATATAGAGGGGAAAAAAATACAGCCATCATCAAGATATGGAACAACCCAGAGTAAACAGCATCTCCTTCGCACCAAGCACGCCCTCCCATGGGCACACACCTTTACATAAGGGACCGTCGGGAAGGGTCTACCCCAGCTAAACCCTCTGGGAAGTCTTGCTGTACTTGCAGCATGCAAAGAGGTGGGATGGGGAGGTCTTCAGAGAGGTGGTAGGACCTCACAACCTAAGGGCACTGGGGCCATCAAATAGACTTATGGCCCACTGATGCAGGGTCAGTCCCTTCCAGGACACTGCAGGTTAGTGACACCAAGGGCAAGGGTGGAGAAGCTGCCTAAATCAGAAGACAGAGCAAAGCATAGAAATGTTCCTATAGCAAAACTTCCTCCAGCTGCTGCAGATGGAAAAGCCTCCCCAAGGTGTGACACGGAGCCAGGTCCCTTCCAACAGCCCTTCGAGCTCCCACCTCTTTCTGCACTTGCTGGTAAGCGAGTCCACACCTGCCCTCTGGGTAAAGTCTGGAGAATGGTTTGCCGGCCAAGCTATATTTTGACGCCAAGAAGCCCCAAATGAGCGTGTGGCCGAGGAGCTCATTAGGAGCAGGGAAGGTGCACCTCATGAGTCAACCGTGCGGTTTGGATGCCGTGGCAAGAAGCGGCAGCAGGCACGAGATGCCAAACTGCTCCAGGCACAAGAAAGGAGGCAAACAAAGGAGATAAGACAGATGGAAACACAAAGAGAAGAGATGGAGGAGATTGCACACACCGTCCCCATAAGGAAACTCAGATGGGATCTGACATGTGTTTCAGGGGATCACACCTCGCCTCATCCCATCTTGCAGCTCATGAAGCCACTGCTCCTGGGTTCTTGCTAGCTCTCCCCCTGCCTGGATCAGCAGATTTGCTTCCCTGCTTCTCTCCTGAACCCACCACATCCATCACGGTGACATGCACACTCCACCTGAGGAAAGCCTGCTCTTATTTTAGCTACCAACCCGCACAGACAGGCTCTGTAATCAGTGGGATGCTGATGAGAAAGAAAATGTTTCCTTTCAAGGCAAACCGTGCAGCAGGACACTGACTGTCCAAAAGTGCAACTCCAAAACTCAATGAGCTTGAATGCTAAATCTACTGGAGCTAATGAAATCCAAGGTGCATATTTGCATTCCTAATTGAAAAGCCATTGAATGTGATACGCAAGGAGGATCCTTACTAGAATGGGAAAGAGAAGCACGGCATAAGCTTCAAGGTGACTCATCCTTTTCATGACAAGTAAACATTAATGCCCGCACATTCAAACTTGACTGCCTAAAGTTAAATACCTTAAACACACTTAAGCACCTCCATGAGTTGTCAAATTGTAACATGCTGGGAAGCTGCAATTTCCTTTGCCTGCGGTGAGGGCTCTCTCAGAGTTTTGCCTACACACAGGCTTAGGGCTGTGATTTTAGCACCTACAGTAGGGTCAGATGGTGACACACAGGTCCTCCCGACCTGCGGCAACTATCTAAAGAAATAAAAGGGAAAAAGTGCTGTTTGCCAGATATCCTACCCCTTAGTAAAACAATTCCCCTCTAGAGTGTAAACAGTAAAACAGAAGAGAGGGCACCTGCCCAGCACTATCCGGCGTGAGAGTGGAGAGCAACAAAAAGCTCTCGCTTTAATGACACACTTGGCAACGTGCTGTGCGCGTCGGACAGCACGCCGGCCATGGGGCATGACACGCAGCTCCACTTAGCACCGTCGTGATAGGAGATGCCTTCCTGGATTGGAGTACAGTTGTTTCTCCAGTCTCAACAGCCAAGATGCCAATGGTAGCGCTGAATTAATCATGCCAGTTGGCTGCAGCACATTTTTGGGTATGTACTGCGCGAGGCTGGTTAAAGATAGTCCTCAGTATACGACCAACTTGTTCCAGCTCTAAATCACAGTGAAGGCTGAGCAGTTTCACAGGTTTCCTTTTGAAGAGTGGAAAAGCAGAAAGCTACAAAAGAAGCAGCAAATTAATCTATTTTTTTGCACTTCCATGACCTTCTTCTTGGAGATGCTTCATGCCTGCATGTTAATTAATTAACTCTCATATACCCGTGTGAGCCAAACAGTGTTTCCCACCTCCCTTACATACAAAGCAAGAGTATGATAACACCACTTGCTCAAAGGTCACAGAGGGAGCCAGGAGCAAAATCAATGGCAGACTCCAGAAACCTCAACTCCTGGACTAAAAGAGACAAAACCCAGGCAAAATAGGGCTGTTACTGAGGCAGGGTTAACACCTGTAATCAGCATGGATCAGAGCTGAACCAAACCCAAATGAAAAACTGGTTTGAACAGGTACCTTTTTCACTCAAACCAGAACAACCTGAAGTGTTATTTTGTAGTTTTGTTGAAGTCAGACTGGAACCAAACCAAACAATTTACTAAACTAATTCCCTACTCACAATACTGAGAAATCCTCCTACGGTGTACCACTAGCAACTAAAGCAGGAGGAGGGACCAGAGAAAGAATCTAAACAAAAATGCTCCTTGAAACTGAGATTTTAGCCCCTAGAAATGGCAGAGAGATCTTTTCCCGCTACGTGGTCTTTCCTACTCATTTCTTACAAAAGAAGTGTGTATATTATGGTAACAGGCATCAGTATTTTAAAGAAATAAGCATCATCTTTTACCCACAAGCTATAAATTCCTGCTGCTGTACTGTAACCAGGACCCTATGGCCATCACCATTTTGCAAAAGACTGGCAGATGGGAGCATCAGCGTGGTGAAGGTCTAAACTTGGGATTTCCAACTTGCTGAGCAAGGGTTAATTATTAAAAGCATTTTTCTTAAGAATACAAAATAATTTCTTGAAAATAAGAAATTGAAGTCACTTCTGCCAGAACAAGCCCCATTCTCCCTTGTGTTTACCAGACACAAATGCCACTCATACTTGGTATTCCTCGCAGTTGTGAGGAAGGCTGTGGGAGAAGCACTGCAATCAGATCTGAGTCGGATTCTTAAAAGGGAATTTGGCTCCTTTGTTAAATACCAATGACCCTATTTGGGCCAGGATCAACAACTGGATCCCAACTGGAAAGTCCTCTGCTTCAGCCAGCAAGTGCCTCCTGCCTGCCCTGCCCGCCCGCGGCAGCAGCTGTCCGTGCTCACCCCGCCGCCATGAGCTGCCGCGCACCGCAAGGACACTTGCTGCCTGCCCAACTCTCCTAGACGTTGTTCCTCGCCATTTCCTGTGCCTCACAGCTCCATGTAAGGGCTTCGTCAGGTCAGGGGAATTTGTGCCTCTCCCAGCCTGGCAGCCCTGGAGTACTACTGGCCTCCTGCATCTTCAGGCTTCATGCCCCCACCTGGCTACTAACCATTTTCTGGACCCTATTCAAAGTGTCTGCCAAGGAAAGCAATTAGCATGGAGAAATTAGTCCCACCCATGAAGGTTGTATGCGGACGTGTGTTGCTCGCTGCCTCGCTCGCCAGTGAGTTAACTCAAGAGAGCAACTCATCTGTGGAGCACCGCAGGTAAGAGCAGCCACAAAGCCCGATGTCAGTATGCAACCCATCCACCACCACCATCCGTGCGGCCTCCCAGCCCACTCTGCAGGTCAGGACACGTTCCGCCCATCAGCTGCAATGCTGCACACCTAGTTTATCACCTGTAGGAGACAGAAAAGCGGTGTGCCTCAATAATAAAGAATTCACTCTTGCCTAACCACCTGCCTGCAAATCATCTCAAACAATGGGCAGTGGTAAGGGGAGGGAGGCAAGAAAATATTGACATTCAAGCGTAAATTCCCACACTGCACTGGAGGTGCAGTGGGAGATTCTTCCACTGGTGACGCAGGAAGGGTCGGCAACTGGCTAGCGCCGAGCGAGCGGCGGTGGCTGGCACCTCGACGGAGCCCGAAGGCGAGGAGGTCCTGCTCACCCCTCCGGGGTCAGGCAGCTGCAGGAGGCAACCGTCCTGCTGGAGGAATGTGTCTGTGTCATTTAGCTGTCATCTAGATAAGAGCGATTTCCACCACCACCTCAGGACCGTTGTTAAGTGTATCTGACACATCTCAGCTCTTTTTCATTCAAATGCCTCCTCAACCGGTTCAAATATAGAAGCTGCCTTTCATTAGCACTAGCCTATTACTCATTTCAATACCACTCTGGTTAGAAACCTCACTGTTAATTTGACAAAGCCTTCATCCATTGTGTGTAAACCATCGGATACTTGGCAAACACAAGTTTCCCAAATACGAATTTCTCCAGCACCGATAGCGTATGCTCTTGTATCATTGCATGGAAATATGGAGAGAAAGGGTGAGGCTGTGCAAGGCTGTGCAAAAATGCAACAAGCACAGCAAACATATTCGATTAAATTTAGGTATAAAAATGAGTTGAACTGCACTTAATAGGATTTAAAATTGAACTCCACTATTTGAGAAGAGTATTTCCATTTCTATATAAAACCTAATTGTTGATTGTTCGGCTTTTCCAGAAGCCAAATGATGAAGGTCCTTCTACGTTTCCTCTACATTTGATCAGAATGGAAAGACATTTTCCACCTTGAGCTATTTATGGTGAACAAATGAGAAAAGGGGAACAACATCTGTAGGCTTCTACAGTTAATCGATTTAACGCAACAGGTAGGCAAATTTTAATTTGAGGGTGTTCCGTTTGGTTTTTGCTTTAATAAATTACTTCAGCCCATGGGATAGGGGAGAGCAATTCCTCTGCTAGTTAAAATGAGAATGAAAGTGCATTGCTCCGTCTGCCAGGGTGAAGAAAGAGGTGCATTTTGGACAAAGAAGAGGAAAGACTCAATTCTAATTGATTATCTTTGAGTAATTCTAAACAGCCATAGCATTTATAAATAGGATTTCATCCAATGCTTCAGTCTTCCGGAAAAACTCGGTAATTTTCAAAAGGACTGTTCCAAGAACAGTTCTAAACCTGCTCCCCTCCATAATGTCATTTGGATAATGAAAGACAAACAATGCACCCGAGCACATCAATATGAAAAATTGCTGAATTGTGTCCAACTTGACAAAAATATGTTTATAAACTTCCAAACTGCAAACATCCAAAATCTCTTCTGCACCCACAGGTTAGCAGCCTTTTTTGACTATCATTACTCTGTAAAAACTGAACACAGCTGAATTTGGGGAAAAGACATATTTTCAGCATCTTCCAGCACATTAGCAAACGGTGTTCAAGAGTCCAACATGGTTTTGCCTTGCGCAATTTGACAAATGTTTGCAAATGGACTATCCCCAGCAAAGCAATCCTTACAGACGGTCTCCACCTGGCAGGACAGCACAGAGATTTTCTAGGCCACCAGAACAATGTTAAGAGTTGGGAGGTCTACATAAATCAAGTCTTCAGTTTTTTCCATCGAACTTTTCCTCTTTCTTAATGACTTCTTTCGAAAGCACTGCTAGGAACTCTTTAATCACAGAACTGCGGTACAACTGATGTCATCCCTTTTTTTAAATTCACGTGTGTAAGGCTGTGCGTATGAAGGGCTGCTCAGGAGAGACTGTTCTAGCAATAGGCGGAACGGCTGATACAACTCTCAGCCTTTCAGAACAGAGCTCACAGCTAGATCCCACGTCCCAGCAGGTACAGATATTTTTTCTTTGGGAAGTTCTAGCCTTACTGAGGTAACATCCCCTAACCCAAGGGTATTTCCCTGGCTTTCCCAGATCTTTTGCATGTGGCCCTTGATGTTGCCTGTAGCTGAAAAGCCAACCCACAAATTGAATTTTCACCAAGGTCATGCACTCCTTACAATGCCTTTATTTGCCAGTTGGTAAGGTATTTAAAAAAATGAAAACTTCCTTATTGTTAAAAGAACTAATTTCCCATTTAAATGCAATAGAGAAGGAGAAGAGATGCAACTAGAAATCTAATCACAGGTTCACAGCTAAACGACAAGTCTAGCAGCTTTCTTTTGTGCCTTGAAGGTCCCAAGCACCCTCTCTTTGCAAAGACAATATATGGCACATCCAAATGCAAATCTATTCCTCTCTTTATTTCTATATTCAGCTCCCTGGCTGATTACTGGGAGGCATGTGCATGTGTTCAATAGGTCCTCCTGCTTCTTTAAAAAAGTTTAATAATACCCTTTTTATTTATTGGAGACCAAAGTACAAAGGATGCAACGCAGGAGCTCTGCAAGAGCAGAAAAGAAAAGAAAAGAAAAGCAAACTAGCTGAAGATACAGACTGGCAATGGCTCAGTAATTCAATACTGTTGATTCTATAGAGACCAAATGCTTTTATTATGCACCAGTTCTCTGAGGAGGAAAAAGCTCCACAATTATGATCTTGCAAAGGAGAAGAATCTGTATATCTCTTGTGTAAGAGCAGAATTTGCTAAGAAGGCAATTTAAAACCAGGGGCAGTCTACCAAACATTTCAGACCTGCTTTCAAAGTTTTCTTCTGGTGACTCTGAACAACTAATATCTCTCCACATTAAAAAGTTACATTAAAAAACAAACAAACAAACAAAAAAACAACACCGAAGGGCAAATGAAAAAGCAAGCCCCTAAAAGGATTCGACTGAAAGGACGGGGATCACTGCTGCGAGAACAGCTCCACTTCACCCGCTTTTCTTGCTCTCACATGGGTGAAGCTGTACCCCGCCGCTTAAGCATCACCGCCTCGGTGCCCGTCGTGGCGGCGACCATTAAAAATAAAAATTGTAATTTTTTTTTAAATTTTTTTTTAAATATTCGGCTCACGCCGG
>VXBL01005992.1:175389-280536 GCA_013400195.1 Aramus guarauna | reverse complement strand
TGAGAAACTACGGCGAAAACCGGCTGGTATCTGTTGCGGGAGCCCGAGCCGGGGTTTTGGGTAAACACGGGACTGGCTTTTTGCAAAAGGGTCTACCGACCCCAGGAAACTACTTTTTGCCTCTCTCCCTTAGGGGAAAAAAAAAAAAATCTTTCTCCCTTAGAAAAAAAAAAGGGTTGGAGAGCAGGAGGGCATGGCTGTCAATTCTACCCTTATCCTCAGGACAGCCCTTTCTATCAGCAAAACCTTCCCAGAGGGTACAAACTGCACTGGGGAACACTGGGAGTCGATAAACCCGAGCTCTTTTCCCTTCCGTGCCATTTACTTACGGGGTGACCTTGGATAAGCCACTTTGCATCTCAGTGACACGGATTCCCCATCTGGGAATTGAAGGTATTAGCAGGAGTGTTGTGTTGGCAAATTCGTTATTAGTTTGAAGCACACCGATACCATGGTGACGAAGGACACCTCAGCCGACAGCCTAAAGTGCAGTATTGACAAGATTTGCCTCACAATTTCTCCCTCTTCCAATCTCAGATGTAAAAGCATGTTTTTAGCCCCATTAGAGAAGAGCAAGGGCTTCCTTCTTCTTCCTGGTCGCACTTGTGTTGCTGAGGGGTGATGCTGCCAAGCCTTTCTTCTCGGAGGCTCTTTTTGTAGTTTTAAGAATGGAGAAATGGGAGGATCAGAGCTACAAAACGTGCTGCAGCCAACACACTGGGCTGATGCCACAGTGCATAGTGTTTGGGAAAATCCATCGTGTCCCTTTGCAGAAGTCACATCTGCGGACTATCACATGTCCTGGGACACAAAGAAAGCTGAAAGAGGGGGAGAGCAAAGGAGCAGTAGCTCAATGGCCTGGCAGAGATCAGGCTCTGATCTGTTGTAGGGAAGCAAAAATAACAAGCCTTTAATGCCTAGATCATGTTGAACGGGTCAAGCACAGCTCAGGAGATGAGAGGGGACAGAAAAACCTAATTTCCAGTATTTTTTGCCATCATATGGATTTGTTAAAAATGGGATTATCGAATGAGACACCAGCAGCTGTTCTTAAAAGCACTCGCACCCATCTGCTGTCGTCTTAGGTTAGCATATGTCTCCCACTGGCTTGGGTGCCCTGAGCTGTAAACCACACGCGGGAGCTGTCAGAGGGCAGGACTGAGCGCGCTGAAGCACAGTGCTCCCCTTCGGGGAGAAGGGGAGGGGAGCAAAGACATCCTATTTACACAGAGGGGAAAGTCCTTGTTTCACTAGACAGAGGGGAATGGGAGGTTTTAGCTAATCCCAGCCGGTTTCCCTCAGCAGGGAGTGGTAGTTGTTATTTTAGGGCTTAAATGAGCCTTAAAAAGCCAGAGGCGGCAGAGGGGTTCTCCGCAGCTGGATCTCTGCGGTTCCCCAGAGGCTGCCAGGGCAGCTGATGTGCGTGCCATGCGTGGGCTGTGTGCCACCTCCCCGGGGGCTGTCTGGGAGACGTGCCGCGTCCCTCCTTCCACACCCCAACCACACCAGCCCAGAGATGGTCGATGCCTTTCCCAAGGGTGTTCCAGCCCTTCCTCCTCCCCAAAAATGAGGTAAAAATAGAAGACAATAAAATGGAAATGCACATCCTTAGGACACGGAGGCAGCCTCCAGGAATGCAATCAACACTCCTACTTCTTGGCATTGTAAAAATGTAGAGTTTGTTAAAATAACCCGCTTCACACAATGCAAAACAATAAGCATGAGAAATAGTTCAGCGAGGATGACTTCACCCTCCCCAGAAACCACACTGAGAAAGTACAAGGGAACCAGAAAACGACACTGAGCGGGGACTGAAAGGCAATGCAAAGTCACTGCTCAGCCTGGAGAAACGCAGAAACTGTCCCGAGCAAGGAGCCACAAATGAAAGCTCATTAGCATGTTAAAATTCTTTCCGTTCCAGTGAGTTTTGATAACCATTGATAACACACTTCAGTAATTTCTTCTGTAAGCCTGACAGATGGCTGCACCTCTGAAGAAATCCCTTTCCCTCTCTCACCCTCCTTTTGATCAAGGGACAGGATGACCTGCATGCGCATGTCATTTGCTTTGGTATCTGCGTTCTCATTTAGCGCTATAAAATAGTAATATCACTAAGCTCTTTACCAGTACTTTTTATTACTAGATCTTAAACCATCTTGCAGACGAGGTGAGTGACATTATCCTTATTTTATAGGTGATGAAACTGATGCACAAGGAACCCAGAAGACGTGTACAAGGTTATCCCATTGGCAGACTTTGGAGCAGAGCTCTGGAGTAGAGGAGCCACAAAACATTTACTGTGTTGGATCCAACTCACAGGACCAGACACTTTTAGTCACGTGCAATGCACTGCTGCTTCTCCCTCTGCGTTTTCTGTGGCCCCTCTATAACAAATTCATCTCAGTGGGATCACTGGAGTAAGATCAAGGTAATACCAGGCAAGGAAAAATGTGTCTGAAAGGTGTTCTGTATCATACTGATGTCAGACATCTACTTCCCAGCTCACTTTAACCATCTCTAAATCTTACTGTGTGTGGATGTGTACCCAGGCCTTTAAAATACAGGACAAAAAAGAGAGACAAATTTCTTTCTGAATCAAAAATGTGATGAATTCCACCTGAGGTTTGTCACAAACATATGATGCAATCCCTCCTACACCCATGTACACAGACCAGACCTCTCACAAAAGGGTATGGGCTGTACTGAACGTTATCGATCACATACACACACTCCTGTAAATGTAATGTTTCCAGAGATGCAAACAGCTTACAAAGAACAGCTTAATTTCCACTGATTGATACCAGCCTGAGGTGTAACTCTTCTTATGGCATCAAATATGTTCTGTTGTCTGTGTAAACCCCTTGGGGGCTCAGGTTTTGGGGGATGAAAGACGTTATAAGATGTAAGATATCACCATTAGCAGCTGCCATTCTTGTCTATCTAACAGATGGCACTAAATGATGACAGACTCATCTCTTTCAGCAACAGTGAGATAAAACACTGAAAAATCTGTCTTTCCCCTTCAAGGCAGCAAGCCCTCCTGCGCCAGAGTGGAGCAATCTCCTCCGATCCCCGACTACAGCGGCACGGCGGGGTACACCTTCCCTGGCCCGCAGAGCAAGGCTGCAGTTGTCCCTGCTGCTGGCGGCTTCCCAGCAAGCACCAGTTCTTCTCTTCCACTCTCAAACCAGCCAGTTCTGTCTTGTTCACAGCTGAGTTCCACTGAAAACCTGGACCTCCCTAAATCCCTGTCTTTTGCCAAAGGCCAGATTGCTGCTTGCAGACGTTTCCCTCCAAAGCTGTGTATAACCCTGCTCCACAGCCTGGGGGCTGTCAGCTCTCACTCCGCTTTCACACTCCTGCACCTTCAGTTCTCTTTTTCTTTTCCCTGTGACTCTAAATCTGAGTAGACACTTGGAGCATCCATTTCTCTTTCAGCCCCATCTGCCTGAAGCTCTGAGAGTGTCCAAACCACTTCCACTTCCATCACATCTCACCTTGAAACCTCCCTTTCCCTCCCCTACTTAGCAGTAGCTCCCTGGGAATTCTCAGAGACTGCAGACAAAAGATACCCTGGAAAAATACGTGAGTCGACTGTACAAGCCTACAATGCTCTTCCAGCATGCAAATACCACCATGTCTAAAAGAGTATGGTTACTCTGACATGCACATCAGTGACATATAATATATCTTCTTCAACAAGTACACGTCCAGCATGGATGCACCATGCAGTATCATGGAAATAATTCCCTCCTACTGACACACGCACAGCAAAGAGCTCATTTCTGTAGCTGTGCTGAATGGTGTTACGTGCTTCCCCCTATAGAAGTCACGCTCCCGCCAGCACCTTGCGTTTCCTTTCTTCATCCTGCTGGCTCAAGTGACTGGCCAGGACAGAGCGGATTTGACTGATAAAAGCAAATGTTACTCGTCTCACAACTTCCCAGCCTCCGCACCTCGCCTATGGAAGGAGAGTACTAATAAGCCTCGCTCCTACTTGGAGAGGAGAAAAAAGCCTAAGCTGTTCCTTGAATTCCCATAATACACATTTAAAGAGATATTTGTTTAGGAGGGATGCGTGTACGGAGCGTCCTCCAGCACCACGCAAAGCCATCCTACCACCCACGCCTTCCAACTGCTGAAAGCAATTACTTTCCTCCCCTGCTCTCAGCACTAGCACAGGATGCGCCGGGTCTCCACAGGTCATGCACAGAAACTGGTTTTTACTTTCTTTTTTTTTTCCCCTGTAAGACATCAAGGGAAGCAGGAGCTTCCAGCACAACAGTAGGAAAATCTTCCAAAGAGCTTCTTGAACTGGCCTTGACTGCACAGCAATTGAAGCTGTTTCCTGATCCGAGTCCTTACCGCCTGCTGGAGATTTGGCTGCTGTGAGGCTTATTTACCCAAAGCTGGGGAGATTAAACTGCATTTTCTGGGAGACAGGGTGGAATGGTGTTGGGCCAGAGGTGACCCATGGGATCTCACACAGATGGGGAAATGCAGTCTGCAGAGATGAACCAGTCCCATGGTCGAGTAAGACCTTTGTGGCTTCAAAAGCAGCAATGACCATCTGCCCTGACCACATTTCTATATTCAAAGTGCAGCAAGTGGCTATGAGATGCACCAGCCATGCAGCGTATGGAAAAGTAATCTCTGACAAGATGCCAGAGCAACTCTCAGCTGGAGAATGTGTGGGCATTCCTGGCAAAAGGACTTTGTGATGGATTACTCAGCTGCAGGAATTACATCCCAGGCAGAAAAAGGAAAAGGAAATGGTGAAACCACAGCACGCAAAATGCGGTTCGGTGTCACTCGCACAAGCCACATCCCAAATGGCTTTGGTACGGTCCCCCAAACAGCAGCAGAGGCAGTCATGAAGGGCAGAAGCCAGGGTTGCAGCGAGGACGATGAGGCTGCAGGGAGGAGGAAGGAGAGTGGAGCCAGCAGAGAGGAGGCATCAACGGGGAGAGTCAGTGAAAGCATCTTTTTTTGGGAAGACATTGGTTGGGCTGATTGTTCTGTCACCTTATTAATTGCTTTAGGTAAACAGCGCTTTCTCTCCAGAGAACCCACAAGCACCACCTTGGGTCGTTCCCCACCCTTTCCATAGGGCGTGGGGAGAAGAAGGGCTTCTGGCAAAGACCGAACACAGGTCCAACCCCGCAGTCTCAGAAGCTCAGCACTGCTGGGAGATGCTCCATCTGCAAGTCCCAGACGAATGCCCTTTCCTTCGGCGGGGGCGGAGGGTGGGTTGGGCCCATGTAAGGAAGAATTCCAATTTAAAAACCAAGAGAGGCAGTTCCTATTATTGTTAGTGGAATGTCAGCATCTCTGGTCCCAAGCACCACTGTCAACAAACAAGCTCACAAATGCTCCTTCAGCATCAGCCAAAATAAAATCCATGAAAGCATCTATAACTCAGCATTCACTACACAGCATAACAAGCTCTCCTTTTTCTTTTTAAATCCAGTCTTGTCCACGTAATTTTAACATAAAGGAACTGGTTGTGGGCTGTGTTATCGAATGAGTCATCATTTTATGTGACAGTGTAATATGATTTAGAGAATTCTTGGCACACCAGTATGGATTATGCATTATAATCTCTTAATTTGGACTGTTAGGGCTGTGCAGCAGTGACTGGAGCGGGACGGAAAGAGCAGGTTATGTGCATTATAGTCCTCGCTCTGCTCCTGCTTTGCTGTGTGACCTTTGCAAATTAGTTACCCTCTTTCTGCCTTGCTTTCTTCATCTGCAAAGCAGAAACATGACTGCGTCTTACAGCGGGGTGAGCTAATGTTCACACAAGAGAGCTGAAGAATATTACATAAGTGCAAATTATTATTTTAATAAGGGAAGAAAAGCAGGACTTTGTTTCAGATGCTACAGACTGTTCTTGGGAGGTACTATCAGAACTACCAGGACACAGTCTCTGTTCGCTGTATAGCAGTCACAAGTTAATAGGAGATAATAATTTTCAGAAACACGAGGAATAGGAAGTGCCAAGAGGAAACCTAGAGATTTGTGAACTGAGACTCTTCAGAAAATGAGCATAATTTCTGATAAACATTGATATGGAGAAGATAAATAAGAACCCTTGAGGAAATCCCCCTCCCGTTCCCCAAATACTGCACGGTAATGTAGTCTTGACAAGCAACGGTGAGTCACCAGCCCTGGAACTGAGATCAACTATCATGTGCCGATGGCGGAACCCAGGCAGGGGCAGCCGAAGGAGGAGCTGCCACCTCCAGGGGCAGGAGCGGTGTTTGGCAGGGAGGGTGATGAGCGATGAGGATGAAGAGCAGCCACCCTGGAGGAAATGGCAGTGCGTGTGAATCAGGAGCCGTGGACACTCATCCACTTCAGGCTGGACTTAAAGTACCAGAGTCCGTTTACCCAGTCCCACTCCTCAGAGCGGAAAAGTTTGGGATCAGAGTGTGCTCTGGAGATCCAAACAAACAAACCCAGAGCTTAACATCTGCAACTGTTACTCCTGACCCCCCTAAGCTTTCCATTCCCTCTGCTTTTGGTAAATATAAACTGGCCCATATTTAGCAAAGGGTCACTAGACAGGGAGGAGACCGGGCACCCATTTCTAAAGCCATCCCTTTCCCTTTGGCTAGCTGCCTTCTGAGTCCGTGAAGTCTGGCTTTGTCTGCACTGTTCACGCAGTCCCTGGTGTGGTATTAGCAGGGAGCAGTATTTGTACAGGCAAGGAGGATGCATTTTATGAGGCACAAAGAATTTTGGGAGACAGAGAAATCCTCTTCAGAAAGAAAATGAAACCCATCCAGAAGAAATGAGAAATACGCGATCTACATTTGATGGCAGGAGGGTTTCTTCTGAGCCCTTTGAAAAGCAGCACGCTGCTGCCAAGGCGAATCTGTCACAATTGGGACCCATCTGGGGTAGATAACTGGCCATTCCTGGGGCTGACTAAAGACCAACTTTTTGCTCGTAAAGGCAGAGAGGTCGCTGTGACAAACGAAGTCGGCAGACAGCAATGGGTGGCCTCTGGGACCTCTTTGGGGAAGGGATGACAAGTGAGAAACACAAACACAGGACGGCTGCCCGTGCTTTGAGCTCTCTCACCTGTTACTCATTTCCCCAGACAGGGCAATGACTGAACAGCCACTTTTAAATGCAGTAGCTGATATTTTACATCTTAGGAGCTCATGAAACAAAACAATAACCACATATACTACCCCTAACACCTTCTAAACATGGGACCAACTTCTTACGTCTGTATTTGGGAGTTTTTCTCTTGAAGTAAGAAGAGGAGGGAAAGAGGCAGAGGGATACTGGATAGCACAGAAAACTATCAAGGAAAAAAAAGGTCTTTCACTTCTTGCTCAACCTTCCCAATCTTTTTACGCATACTGTAGCAAAAAGGAGTTGACCCTTGATGGCTCATGGTTAATTTATAGATGGAAAGCTCTATGCCCAGGGGATGCTCGCGTTGCCGTGCCAGCTATGCAGGCACAAAGCTGTTGCCTGACAGACCAGAGGCAGAGCACAGCCCACCCAAACCCTGCACCTCTGCTTGGCTGGAGCCGCCGTGCTGGGGCCACACAGGGAACCGCACGTGGCCATCCACCAGCACGTCATCACGGAGGAAAAACGCATGCCGGGCCTGTGAGGCAGATAGAGTACCCATGTAGAAATGAGCAAAGCCTTTTGTTCTGCACACCTCTTGCGTTTCATTCAGTGCACCCAGCACAGACAAGGCGAGAGATGAGTCAAAGCTCTCATGGCAGATGTGCCTCTCCAAGGGCTCAGCCGCGTTTGCTCCTGGTTATGGTGAGATCAGCGCCTGCCTCACCACCACAGCTCTGTGCCGTGCTGCCCGCTCGCCCCTGCTGCCTGCACACCATGCTCAGCAAAGGAGCCCGCATCCCACTGCCCATGCCTGCTTCACCTGGAGCTGCTGGGAAGATGGAGTCACCGTGATGTTTGCCTGGGAGGCAAACATGAGCTGCCCATGAGGATTTCTGGAGAGAACCCAAACCAGCACAAGAGCAGGCTCAGGATGTCCCACAGCCACAGCGCTGCTCTCAGCCTCGGGTTCACATTCACATTCACTCACGTGAGCACCATAGGAATTGCTGTGTGGTCTAACAGCTCTTCTCTGGGGGCTTTGCTAGAAGAGATGACCCCCAGGCACAGCCTCAGTTAGGACAAAACTTGTCTTTGGCTGAAGGATTTAGGTTTGCCCCTCCTGTAGGCTCCTACTCTAGCTCGCCCCAAAGAGGGGGCCACACAGAGCATCATTCGTGCTGGTACCCCAGTACTGCATGAAGGCCACCAGCTTGGGCAGTGGGAGGGCTCTCTGGGGGACAAACATGGTATCTCCCCAGGGCAGCTAGCTACTGAACACCCCCTCCTCAGGCTTCAGCCTCCTCTCCCTGCTCACAGCATCTCCCAGAGCACCCCTGATCACAGCACAGATGCTTCCTGCGCTTGCAGGGCCCTTCTGCAGCACCTGCTTTGGCTTTAAGGTCAGTGCCATTCCTTGGAAGGCTTCCCACCATCAACATACCTCCTCCAAAACTCAGCAGTGCCAAAGTGGGGCAGAGCCTTTCAAAAAGTCCAACCAAATCAGCACAAACACATCACGCCATCTCTGAGCAGAAGGGCAGGAAGAGGCAGCAGCAGGCACAGTGGGACAAGGACTGGGATGTGGATGCGCAGCAATAGCTTACAGCAGCATTGCCGCCAAACACCCCGTGGTTTCAAACCAGAACCTGTGCGTTGCTCGTATAAAAAACCCCATTGGTACAGAAGAGAACCCAAATGAGACAAACTCACCGGACTGTCCCTTAACTATGAACACATCAGAGCAGCATGAATGTTGCACATCCCTTTGCAAGCTCTAGCTCTAGCACTCACAATAAATGTTATCTTCTGTTTTCTACAGGTTGTCCTTCCGGAGCTGCGGCATCAAATCCTGAACCCATACATGAAACACTGCTGCCTTTATCCCCAGCCCCAAGAACATGAAATCAAATGACAAAGAATCCAATCTCAGCTGTCCTCTTCGGGGCAGAACAAGACATGATTTATAGATTTATATACACACATGCCCATCTATTCATCCTCTTAGCAAACAGTTCATAAAGTGTGCCTTAAGCCTTTCTGAATCGTGCAATTCTCTGCTTAGACAATCAATCCCTAACTGAGAGTCTGCAGGGAAAGACATCATGTTGCAGGAATGCTGCAGAAGCTGTTGCATATACTGTTCCCTTTGTTGAGAATAGCATCTTTGCCTTGGATATTTTTTTCCCCTTCTTAGCTATTTAATTTCATGAAACGGGGCCCAGTTCCAGCAGGCAAGAAGAACATAGCTAGATTTTGCTTCTCCTTTCCTGAAAGGCTGAGAAACCAGATTTAAAATATGTGCTTGGTGGGCGTTTGGTGGGACGAATTCTCTCCCATAGTTCGGCATTTTTTTGAGATAGAGAGAGAAAGCAATCATTACGTTGCATATGGTGCCCGCTTTTTCTTCTGTAGCAGGTAGCCTAGAGAGTTGCCACTTCCCCTGCTGTGAAAAAAATCATAGTAGCTGTTTTAATTAAAAAAAAAATCTGCAAGAGGCTTCAGGTTAGACCTTTTGTCAAAAAGGCTCAGTGCAGAAGTTTGTAGAAATTTATCCAGTGCTTGTGTGTAATGGAAAGCAAATTATACCTTGACAGCAACCTAAAGGGCAGGTGGCTCTTTGGGGCATGGCCTGCTTATTCTCTACTGTCCATCACCAAACACAACAGAGATTCCCAATACATGGCTGGGGCTATTGCACACTCTCCTATAACCATAGTAACAATAATAACCTTTCTGAGAAACATCTGATTCATCTCTCATAAGGACTTTAAACCAGATACAGCTCCCTTGGACATAACATGAGTGGCAGCAGGATCAAAGTTTCTACACTCGTTCAAGTCTAAGGACATCATCCATCATTAGTATCCTGGCAGAAAGGACAAATGAGCAACAGGGCAGGTTTCAATCCTTCCCTGTCCTCTGATACCACCCACAGCAGTGACAGTCCCAGCAACTGTCCAGCCAAGCCTTTCTTCTGGGGAAAAGGTATTGGAGCTTGGGTGGAGAGACCATAAAAACCAAGTGTGTGTCCACAGTAACTGGTGATCTTAAACCACTGCAGAATGACAGGTGCGAATACCTGCCTGACACACCTCAACACTCCGGGCATTTGCACATTCGGTTTGCAGGAACACAGACAAGTGGAGATCTCCATGTACCGTTGGGAGAGAGTTAGGAGACCATATAAGTAAGGAACAAGCTAATGGAATAAAACAGAAAGATTCCTAATGAATGATGTTCCTGTTTCTATGCATTCTTATTAGCAAAATAAAAAGTGGAGAAAACAATTGTCAAGATGTGCTACATCTGCAAAATTGTCTCCAAATTAAATGCACATCCATGTTCTATAAAGCATCATTAATTCTTTAAATCTACTGATTTTTTTTTAGCTCTCAATTTTAAAGACTTCACAGAAGATACTGGTCTAAACCTGTTATCTCAACTATTAAACAGACAGGGTATTTTATTTAAAAAAAAAAAACACAACAAAAGACCCCCATGAGACTCAACATCTTGGACTGAAGATCACAGCCCTACAGCTGTGAAACACGGTTTTAAAGAGACACCAATAAATAGCTCCAGATACTAAACCTTGCCTCGGTGTTGCATATGCTAGGCAAACTCTTCCTTTCCAGTTCATGGGAAAGCCCCTTTCCACCAGGCAGCTGCAGAAATCCATCCTTTTAACCAATGCACACATCTGCATTGACCAACTTTCTGCTCTGCTTCCATGTGGGCACAGGGCACCTGCCAACACGGGCAGTGAGTGCATAGTCCCTGCTCAGCTCATGGCACAGACATCAGCCGTGAGCCGTGCCAGCCCTGCTGAATATCAGCAATAATGCTGGGGTTAGCTGTATGATAAACCTGGCAAGTGTTCTTCCCCTGAACTCAGTGAATTGATTTATGGCTACTTACCTACACTTTAATTTTTAACAATTTCCAGTAATGAATCCCAAGCCTGAGACTGTGAGAGCAGGGAAGTTCCCCAGAGCCCATTTCTGATGGCAGTACATGCATCCACATCTGTGCAGGTGTGTGCAGACAGGGACCTGCCTGCCGGTTCAGGTTCCCTGTGGGTACCGTCGGTAGGACCTTCTGCTCAGGCTGCACTTTGCTCAGAGGGCTACGTCCTGGCAGGCACTCAAGACACAGAGCTTGCACCAGTTAAGACCCTACACCTGCATCTGGACAGGTTTTCTCCCATATACAAAGCTGAGGTCTGAATCTTGATGCATTTTCCTCTGTGACCTATAGCAGGGTAAGAGGATTTCTCTCTTCCTTTGAGGCACTTTGAGATAGGCAGCTGAAAGACAACTACTACAGCACCACATGGATTTGGGGATGTTTACAAAACTGCAGAAATCAGAGCTGTCCAATGGAGGGAGAATGCTGAATTCATTACGCCCCCAGATTGGGTTTGGGCTCAAAGAAATTTCAGACGACGGGGATGATATGAAACTTGATATGACATTGAAGATTTCTTTTGCAGTGCCAGAGGACCAGCCTTCTGGCTCGACATTCAACCCTTCCCTTTGAAAAGGCCAAGCCCCATCCCAGGCTTTGCACACTCACAGCTGAGGATGACACTGGCAAGTCAGCGTATCTGCGCACCATTGGGCACACACCAAAGCCTGCGCGGCGGGTGAGAGGCAAGGCAGTGGCCTGGCTTTTCTGAAGCAGCCAGCACCAATGTGTCCCCGAGCTGATGTGCACTCCTGGCAGCTGACTTTTGCAGGAGAAGGGCTCAGCAATGTCTGGAAAACAGCTCTTTCCAAAGCATCTCACACTGACTTAAGAGAAAAATGAGGCCTCCCCAAGCAGCAATATCTACAAGACGCTGCTGTACGGTTTTTTAATAGTTTTCCGATTTCAGTGCCCAGGCAGCACATCCAGAGCAGTGAGATGAGCCACAGCTCCCCGAGGAGGCTGGTGACATTGGCCAGGAAGGGACAGGGGCTCACAGCACTGTTTCCTGGGATGACCTATGAGGGGATGCTGGGGCACCTCAGCTGTGTGCATGTGAGCCAGGATGGATCCAGGAAAGCTGCCGCCGCCCCTGGATGTGCTAAGGGATGGGGATGTGCATGCAAGTGAACTGAACCACACGCTGGCACAGGGTTGTGCCGGGCTTTCTGGACCATCTTGGCCAGTTCAGAGATCTCAAAGGTTGTGGTAGAAGCTCTGCAGCTACCAACTTCAGCAGCTTCTTGGAGAGAAGCTGTGTTGATGGGCATAGCATGGGAGAGGCATTCAGTCTCTGTACCTTCCAGCTAGCCCAGCTCCTTTCCCCTTGGACCAGCTGCACACTGGCAAGCAGATATGTGGGGCTCCAAGTCCCTTGGTTGTGGCAGATAGCTTTCTTCATCATGCACCTATTCTAGCTCATCTCACTGGTGGGATCCTTTGGCCTGAACTGAGTTTGCTCAGGGTAAGAACTGCACTGAGTTTTGAGATTAAATCAACAGAAAATCTGTCATTGATTTTCCTATGGCCATGAATTCACTCCACGTATTTTAAAACCATGTCTATTCTGAACTGAAGGACCTATGCTTGCAGTGCACTTTGTACTGAAGGGTTTTATTTAAAGAGAAGAGGAAGCAGCATCTATTATATATGTCTGTGCGGTGAAAAGGAGGCAGTTTCTCACAAGACTTGTGATACCTCTAGATATTAAAGACAACAGTTTGCAAGACATCATCTCCACTGCCTGGCAAGGACTGAGCATGCTGCCTTCACTATGCTCTTGGCTTACACTAGCCCATCCATCACCTGCCTTTTTAACTGGCAGTGATGAGGAAATTATGCATGCGAGCAGCCATGTGCACCACAGGGTGTAATTCCTAACGTCCCATAGCAAACATTTTCCCTGGTGCTAGCAGGTGTTTCAATCTTTCATCTGGACTTTTATGAACAGTGCTGCTGGGTTCCTCCTTCCAGCTGCTCTCACTATCTAGCTGTCAGCTGTGTGCCACTGAAAAAAAATACAGGGAATGTTTCTGGGGCATCTGGAGCAGCTCAGTGGGCACGGCCATCACCCTGCAGCTTGGCCTTAAAGGCTGGTAGAGGAAGAAGACACAAGGGTGGCAACTAGATCAGCTGCTGGCTCCTCATGTTCCCTCAGACTCGGGATGTGTTTGTGGGTTGTGTTTGTGCTGCAGCAGCCAGCACAGCACGGAGCAACTCATCATGTCCAGGCCTGGGTCCTGGAGCTTTAGAGAGGAGTGCAGAAGGACTGGACAAGTGGGTCACTTGGCTACTGTCACCCCAACAAAGGACAGTTGGTCTAAGCTCTACCCAAATGGCAAGACAGTGGTCCCCCCTTCTTCCTGCTTCTAAGCAAAGCTGCCCGCAGCAAGTAACATACACAGAGCATGTCCCTGCAGCTCAAAGAAACAGCAGTCACAAGTGCTCAGGCTGTGCCTTCTCAGGAGGGGTTTTCATGACACATTTTCCCCCAAGCATCGCAGTGCTTCATAAAATACAAATGAGCCTCACAGCACTCCAAGTGCTCTTGTATTGCATTTCTACATTGAGAAACCAAGGCACAGAGATGTCATAGAGCTGGCTGCAGCCTACTGAAGTCACTGGGAAAATATCCTACTGCTTCAGTGGGAATGTGGGTTGGGGCCTGCAGCCTTCTCCAGACAGGGAGCCCCTGGCACAGCTAAGCAAAGTTTGCTGTTGCAGAACCAGGGGAGTGGCACCCCGATGAGCAGCTCTCCCGGGGTGCGAGAGGACTCCACATTAGGAAGGAAAAGGACTGGAGCTGGCTCCCCACAGCAGCACCACTTCACACGACATGTTTGCTGCATCGTGGCAGGAGAGGGCTGGCCAAGTCTCCAGCCATTCACCATCTGCACTCCACCTGGCAGAAGATATTTATGGGGTTTTATCAGAGGACTTCGACCTACAGCATCTTCCCATGTACTTCTGGGCCACACACGGCCCTGCTCACCCTGGAGCTGCAGCCCTCTCCGACGCCAGTCCTGGAAAGGACTTAGGGTTGCTACTGCGTACGGAAAGGGCTCTGGGCAGCCGGCAAGCTTCACATCAGGCTCCAAAGCAACTCTCATCTCTGAGCCCTGTCAGTCCCAGAAGCCAGCTCTCCAAAAACCAAAAGGTCAGACCACATAGTGTGTTCAGCAGTGCTCTCATCACAGCAGTCTGTAGTGGATGGTATTTCTGGGTCTGCAGCCATTTAAACTCCCCAGCAATTAGAGAGGCAGAGTCCTAAGTCTCCCTCTGAAACAAAGCAAATTGCTGATTAACAAGAAATGGAATAAGGAAAAACAGGACATGGGTTTACTTTCCTTATTTCTATTGCTGTAATTGTTCCAGATCTGTCCAAGGAAAGCATCCCTCAGGGCTTATCAGAGCAGCCACCGCAAAGGAGAACAAAGGAAACACCAATCATTTCCAGTAAATCAAAAAATGACAAGCTTTAACCTTCAGAAGAGAGCAGATTCCTGCAAAGGGTTTGGCTCCTCTGTCTTTGAGTTTCCTTTTCCCCAGTCCCGGTTTCCTAGCAAAAGTTTCCTCAAACAATAGAGGTTGGCATCAAAAGAAAAAAAAAAAAGAAATTAAATATCCCTCCTTTGACAAATAGGCTTAAAATGGAAAGACAGGGCTTGTCACTTGGGAGCAATTGGTCACTCTGCAGCGTGGCAGCACTGAGGACTTGTGTCAAGCACTGCAGCCCTGTTGTGCGGATGCTGTACCGTCACACAGGGCAGTAAGATGCTTCTTGGCTCCCTCTCCCATCCTTTTTACAAGTAGGAGAGATGTTAGGGGACTGGAAAGCAGCTACTCGCACCACAGAGGTGTTGCGGAGAACAACTGCATGCCACAGCAGCCCACCATGAGGCTGGTGAGCTGCCTGCAGGGTCTGGGAAGGGTAAAGGCAGCCCAGACACCACGTACCAGGCTCAAAGCAGGGCACAGCCTTCCTCAGACATGTACTGCAGCCAGGCAGAAGCTCAGAGAGGATGGGACTAGCCATGCATAGCTCTGGGAACAGGACACAACTCGACCCCGCTCCTCTCTGGCACTACTTCCCTTGGCAGCTTTGCCCAGCTAATGTGCATTGGTATCCTCAGGTGTAGTACAGACAGAGAGGTGTCCAAAGACAAAACTAGCTACATGTGGATATTCTGGTAATAAGGGATTGGCCCACGCACCACACTGACCCTCCTCTCCTTTCAAAAAACCACATGAGATGCAGAGCAGGACATGCTTCTTATCCAGCAGGAGTCACTGGGAATTCAGTCCAACCCAATGATGCTCTGGTTTAAAAGACAGTATCACCTAAATCAGGAGCAATAAATAAAACACACACTTGCACACACACTTGTGACTGTCAGGAAAAAAAAACAAAAAAAAAAAAACCCAACATGTGACAGTAAGGAACCAAGAGATTTCTTGAGAGCTGCAGACATTAGATACAGCTGTATAATTGCTCAGGCTGCTGTAAATCTAAACTCAAAGGCCTCTTTTTCATGGAGGATGCTTTTAAAAACCCCACAGGGAACAAGGAAAGTCCTTACCATTTTATCCACGCAGCTTTCCTCACCTAGGAAGAAAACAGGTATCTCAGATCCTTATTTTCTGGGGAATGAGACAGCACCATAGAGTCACATCCATGGAGAGGGCAGGTGAGTGATGGGTTGGACTGGCTGCCATGGGTGACCCTGCCTCCTGGCGCGTTCAGCCCTGGCCAAGCACACAGGGGCTTCAGCACAGCCCCTCCTGCCCCACGGCCCTCCAGCCCTGCACTGTGAATCGGCTCAGGTCGACCGGCTGCATCTAAGCATCTGCCAGAAACAGGCTTAGCCCTGGAGGACATGGCAGACATCCACAGGAGCTGATGGAGAGCGTGTACGATGGCCCATGGCAGTGGTGTCTGCAGGCATTCACTGAGATCTGCTCAGGTGCAGCAGTTGCCTTTACCCGTGGCTGCCAGAGCCCGTCTGCTGTCAACAATCACCGTTCCAGGGATGTGCCGTGGGTCACCATGGCAAGGGTGAGCTCTGGGCAGGCTTGTACCACGCATGTGGCTCTACCTTCATCTTGTCCCAACTCAGACCCTATTGTTTTACCATCTTCTAATCTAACTGGGCAGTTAACGATAGGAAAGATTCGTTCTTGAGACTCACTGGGGAAAACTCTGTAGCAGACTGCAGCTGAAGCAAGAGCTATAAAAGAGTAAGTCGCTGCTCCGAGGAATGTGCACCAACCTGAATAACAGGCTGTGCAGAAGACTCTGCTTAGACCTTTGCTGGAGCCAGAATTTGAGCAGCATGGATGGTTTGGGCACTGTACAGGCAGAAACTCTTGGCAGCACATACAAACGACAGCTTCGAGCCAGTGCAAAAACCTGTGTGCCTCAGACAGGGAACAATTGCTCACTCTTAAAAAAGATAAAATCAAGTTGATTATAGCAAAGTGGAACTTCTGGTATTTTCCCAGTTACCAGAAATCTTCATTCAAGGAATTATTTAGCAGAGGAGGAGAACAGGTTTGCTGAAGTGGAAGCAGGTCATTAAAAGGTAAGAGAAAATCATCACGAGAACTGAATTGCTACCAGGATGAACAAAGCAAAGACACTAAAGGCTCATCTTTGCTTCCCTAGTGAGGCCGTGACCATGTCCCAACAGCAATCAGGGGTTTCCCTAGGAAGATACAACTGCACTAACATTGCTTTATAAATAATCATGCATTTACCCTCCTTCAGCGAGCTAGGCCATCATATTTACAATGTCCTGGGCACTGATGAGGCTTCGTGCAGCCTGTTTTGCCAGTTCTGTGTTTGAGAAGTGACTCATGAGCACACTATCAGCTTACTGTATCGTGGCCGATGCAGCCACCACGCCTGCCAAACATCGGGGGGAGAAAACCTTCCCTGCTGCTCTGGCACGGGCCCTTCCCGTGTATGTGGAGATGTTTTCAGAATGTTTTTTCTTTAGAGAGAAAAAGACTACAGTTTTATGGCTGTGCCATGCTCATTGCAGCCACGGAGTGGTTTGGGAGCCTAAGGACAAAGCACTGTCCAGGGTCACGCTCCATCAGTTGTGTAGGAGCACACCATGTCTCCGGGAGGAAGGGATTCAGGGACAGCTTACATCTACTCAGCATCATGCTTTGAGGGATGTTCTCCAAAGACACCTGAGATTCCCATTTCCCACCTGTATTGACAGTTGACTGCTAGAGGGTCATTTCTGTGCTGTGGAGATAGGTCATTATCAGAGTGATCCACCCCACCAGCTTCCCCACAGATGGGGGACCCTTTCATTAATGCCAGGTTTTCAGGAGGTTTGACAGCTCCAGACAGAAGCTATTCCCAGTGTTACAGACACAGAAGCAGGTTGCATGTTATCTGTGGGAGGGTAAGAAAGACCAGGAAAGGAACTTGGACTTCCTTTGGTGATTGACCTGAATATAGCACCCATATCTCTGGAGTCTGCTCTGATAACAGCCTCCCAGATCCTGACCCCCTGAAATGCAGCTTCAGGAAGAAAATGTCGTACAAAGAGACAAAGCTCCCATCCTTTCCTTTGGAGCAGTACCAAATTCGAACTGCCCATCCTTCAAACTCCATCATCCCAAACATCTACCAAACACCCAATAATCTGCTGCGCAGAGGCTGGATCCACAACCCCAAACCCTTAACAAAGTCTCACTGGAACGATGTTGCTTACCCAAATCAACTCTACTCACTGAGCAAAGCCTGCAACAGCGGGCTGCAAAATCTGTTCTGCACTCATCTCCTTATTCAAGCAAGGTCCTCAGCGGATTTTGTGCCGAGGGTCAGTGTGGAATTAAACTAACTGAAGTGAAATGAAATTTCAGGAATAGCTCAGGCTTATACAGATAATTTGTTAAAGCATAAACCAAAGAGACACTTGCTCACTACACGCTTTGGGTTTTTCTCAATAATTATGCTGGAGTTAGCTGCGCTCCTTTACCTAGCCCTGCTTCTCTGCTTCAGTGAGTTCTCACTGAGAAAATGCTGACTTTTCCCTTGCAAAAAAATTAATGAAAATTTGGTGAACTCTCTGTCAAAATGTTCAACTACAAGAAAAAAATCCCACAACAATAACGAAGCTTTTGTTTAAAAACTCAGAACCATTGCAGAAAGGAAAGGCTTTTCTTCAGCATTTCACATGCTCTTATATCAACTTTGCTGTTGTACAATCACTTCTGCTTTGAAAATGGTCAATTTGCTGATATTTCAATTGACTCAGAGCAGAGTTAATTATGCTAATGAGACACCAGGGTAGAGAAAGAAGCCTTTTCATCAGGTCCATGCTGAAAATCTGTGCAGCTTTGAGTTTTTGCACTAGTGCTTGCCCTGCCATTCCATCAGCTCCTTAATTAATTTGGACAACTTCAGAAAAACCACAAAGAGAGAGACCACCACAAACCCCTTTGATTACAGAGCCTCCAGGTACGTGCATTGCTTGGCTAATGCTCCCGTGAGCCCTGGTGCGTCCACCACCGCTGACCCAAGGTCTTGCAGGCTGCAGCTCTCGTGAGCATTCATAGTCAAACCCAACAACACTGGTGAAATGAATTCATTGTTCTTTTAATCTTACCTTTCTTTCCCTCCAGGTTAGATACAACCCAGGTCTAATCTAATCTAATCAGTTCACGCACTTACACACACAGGAGGAGCCAGTGTGAGGGCAGGACGATTGGTGAGATTACGTCTTCCCATGGAAGTGGTGGCTTTTGCCCCTCAAAGCATAGGTAAAACCCTGCCCTTTGGTGTTTCCTGTGCCAGCAGAGGCATCTAGTGCAAGTAGTGCGAGAGTGAAAAGTAACCACTTCCATCACACCACATGCTGTGTGCATCACAACCTGCACGGTTTTGGCTGGTGTGAAGATAAATAGTAATTTTTAAAAGGAACCAAATCTTTTTTTCTCCACACAGGACAAATTCCTGGTGACTGTGCTCAGGTAGATCTGAAGTGATTCCCCTGAAGCAACTGCACCACATTTTCCATTGCCCAATGACTAATTTCTCCTGCATTTAGCTTAGTTTCCTTCCTTCAAGGCCGAAGAGGAACCTTCGGAGAGAAGCCTGTCTGTTTGAGCCATCACCCAAGGCTTTGGTCAGTGTCCTGGATTCTCTTGCCTCTGCCCATTTGCATCTGGGTGCAGCAGATGGGATGAGACCATGATGTGAGTCACTCGTCTAGCAGCCATTGTCTCATTCTTAATCTTTAAAAGGGCTGGCATAGAGAAAGGATCCCTATTAAGGAAATGTTAATGGGAATGAACCAAAAAGACTTCTTAAAATTATAAACAAAAAAAAATAGAGAGCACAAGTGCACAGCTGTCATTTTATATAGATGGAGCTCTGGGCTACTGGAGTCTTTGAAACCCCACCCATAGAACTATTAGCTCTACAACCTAATTTCTCCTATCCATATTATTCACATACTAATATTGTTCCCTATGATTTATCCTAGCTTGACTTTATGTTTCAAATATTCCCTGTTAAAGATGTAATGCCTTCTGCAGCTCCCAGGTCATGGGGATGCAGTAAAAAGTGACTGAGCAGCAAGAGCAGAAGCTGTGAGCACCCGATGTGTGAGGACAGCACAGTTGTGTCCTTAATAGAGAGCTGACCCTTTGGAGCACGTGTTGAATCCTTTGATGTGCCACGAGCATTTCAGATAGGGTTGCGTTCAAGAAGAAAGGGCTGGGGTAGCTGCCAGGTTTATGATTTTTAGGATGAGGATGGTCTCCAAGAATAGTCCCCTTGTTCTCCAAAGACTGTCAAATGGAGTCACAGAATGGGAAGGGGAAAGGGAGGACCAAAACACCACACAGAATATTTATATGTATTTGAAGCCCCTGAAAGATGTGCTCAAGAATCTGTTCATAACTCTAGGGAACGGTAGAAGGTTTGACATCTGGTTATTTGTTTTGTGTCTGCCATATACTTCAGACTGAAAACTGTCTGGCATTAGTGGGTTGAGAGTCACCACTCAGAGACAAAGGGCTCTCCTAATGGGGAAGGAGAAAGCTGCAGACTAACCAGTTCCCTCTCTTCCAGCCAAGGACTTTCTGCTGCTTGCTCACCTTGCCACCGAGAAGGAAAACTAAGATAGCATTTAACCTGCACAGCTATTAATTAGGAACAATTGTCTTACATGCTCCTCATTTCTGATGCCTTTAATTATGAGTTGAGGCCCTTAGCTCCTCCACTTGTCACGTCCCAGGATAAGGAAAAGTTGGAGAGAGTTAAAACATCTCACCTGGGATAGGTTCCAAATTTTCCCTGAGCCACACTTACTTTGTGTGACCGAGTACTGCATGGACAACATACCAAGTACAAATCTGCATCTCCGTGCCTGACAACTACGGTGTGTACATTGGTGTGCCTGCACACGTGTTTTTGCCTGCATACCAGGCCTGGGCTAACTTTGCTCCAGTTTGCCCCTTTCGGGACAACGATGTGACTGGTATGCAAGGACTGGAGACAAACAGCAGCACTGGTATGTGGCATCATCCAGCCTCTGCATCCCTCTCCAGCTCTCTGCTCTCAACCCTGTCTGGCTTCCCGGGAACAGGATGCAAAGCATTCAGCAGCAGTGCAAGACTCAGATGCCTGCAGTCCTTGCTGTTTGTTCCCACCCTTTTGCCCTGCCAAAGTGTGCCTATGCCTCCTTCCTCATTTGTTTCAATAAAACTGCCCTGGGAGTCCTGTTAACCAGAGACAGAAAATTGGTCCAGCTTGCAGAAAAGAAGCCTCTACTCAGATTGACAGTGCAGGTTCAGTCAAGTAAGCCTTGGCACAGGACTAAGAATAATATGGTGCTTCCAGCAGTTTATGATATAAATCTATTGCTTCAAATAAAATCTGCAGGGCAGCTCATAGTAGCTAAGCATGATTGGGCCAGGGACCAAAGAAAATGCTCCCAATGCCAGAGAGACACTGTGTCCATGCTGTCCTAGCCTGGCATCACCAGCCCTTTAAATAAAAATCCCTAATCGGAGCACCTGCACTACAGTCACTGGGCAGTTCAAGAAAAAGACCCAAAACCTAAAGATAGAAAGGACATGCTTGGAAAGGGGAGCCTTACACATATCCTCCTGTGGTAGGCAGGATGTGGACATAACCCACCATTGCCTGTCCTTGTTCTTCTTAACCCAAGGCACCCATGCAGCTCTCCCTCACAAACCCAGGAGCAGGCATGTGCTTCCTCCATGCTTCTCTTCTGTCCAGCTCTCAACTCAACTGCAAAACTGGGGTTTAGAAGATTTACTGCTATATCCAAACAAGTTCAGTGGGAAAACTGAGGGTGAGGACAAGTTCTTGCCTTTGAATTACGCCTAGAAAGGGCCCTTGTTGTAGGGTAAGGCCTGTGGCTACCACTGGGGTTCAGGAGAGTTGGAGGTAGAAGAGGAGGATGTATTGCCTCACCCTAAAGGAGTCTGTGTTCATGGCACACACTTCCAGAGCTCCATTGCCTTTTGCGGGTAAGCTTAGAATGGGGCGTTGGTATTAAACTTAAGTCTGTGTGTACTGTTATGGTTAAGACAAAAATCAGCAACCATGCCAGATCTTGATTTTATGATATTGAGAACTAAGCACATGTAATTATCCTATTCTTAACCAAATACTAAACTGAGCAGACTGGCTGCTCTCATTCTGAGCACTAAGTGTGGATGTAACCCTAACTCAAAGACAGATTAGCAGGCAGCAGAAGTTGGTGTTTCTAAGGGGACAGATATTTTCCAGAAAATAGCATTGCCCTCACCTGCATGACAGACTTAAGTTGGATGACAGAGTTAAATTTATATACCTATTTATTGCACATTCTCAGGCTACAAATATGAATTCGTGTGAAGCACCAGTGACACGACTCCCGCAACAAAGGGGTTTTCCCCCAAAGCATCCCATTTCTAGCGGAATTCAGAAGACCATCACCTCAGCCAGTTCAACCCATCCCAGCCTGGGAAGTCCGACAATGAGCCGGACAGTGGTGAGTATCGGCCATTCCTCAGATGATCAGGCCTGTTTGTGCTGCTCTGAGCAGGGCTGGTGCCAGAAAAGAGCAACTCGGTGGGGAGAAGAGACTCAGTGCTTCTATGCATATGGCTTGTCATTTTGCTGAGCTGCCTTTCAGAATTGCTAACGGTACAATGATAAGGTAGTCAGACAATCAAAAGATGGATGGATCAGCTAAAATGTGTGGAAAAAAAAAAGTGCTGCTCTCGCTTTTGAAAACAAAACACCTCACATTTGAATATGCACGCAATGTCTCAGATGTTTTCCCTACAGCCATACCTGCTTACAAAAACATCCATGCTGGCTGCTGAGTTTTAGTCTTCCCTCTAGAGAAGAGCCACCAACTTACCACAAAAAATCCCACACCTCACAGTCTTTGTTTCATGTTGCTTTTCCTGTTCACAAAGGAGTTTCTATCTGCCACTCCTAACAAACCCCAACATACCTTCTCCAAGGCATACTAAAAGCTAATACAAGTATCTTTGATCTTACCCTTTCCATACACTGTTCAAGCCTTTGCATCAACCAGCAAACAAAACTGTCTTCTGGACGCCTGATCCATCCCTGTCATTTTGGATATCTACCAGAACCAAGCAGCAGCAGCTTGCGAGGGACACATCTGCACAGCTGTGAGATGGCAAGAATGCAAAGATCACTCGACTTCAGCCATAGGTGAGGGTCTACTGGAAGACATGTGCATCAGGGTATAAACTCCACTAAGGTTCACAACTCTTTGTATAATGGCAAGAAGTGGCTGTGTGATACTGAAATGGTGTAACTATCTGGGTTTTCAACAGGAAATCTATTTTGGGACCTAGGAGGAAGAGGACTCCTTAACCTTCACTCTTGGAAAGAATTGTTGATGATCTCACTGCATGGCTATCAGTGTCCTGGGCCAAATACTCCTTATGCTCTTGGACTTCTGATCAGCTAACAAAGCAGATGCATGAACTAATTAAAGAAGCAGAGCCTGTGTTTTCTGCTTCTTTCAGCTCTATATTCAGTAGCTGGTACATGACACCTCGTGAGCTGATGCTTGTCTGTCTATGATCTAAGATGAAAGAAACATTCACCAAATAATCCAGGGGGATGGGAGATTGAACACTCTTTGCTAGGGCTTTTCCTACAGAGAAACAAAATCAATTGCAGAATCCTGTATTCATGGGCAGTAGTTCTCAGGAATGCTATTAAGAAAATAAGCTGATCTCTTTGGGTTGGAAGTATTTCATACCTGACATGACATCACCTGGAATGTGTAATCTGATTTGGCAAGAGGACAGACTCTGTGACCAAATTACATAGGCCTTTTCAATCTTTAATTATGATAGCATATTTAATCTTATAACATATTTCATAGGAGGCAAGCGACTAAAACAAAATTGTCTTGGCTTAATACAGAAAAAGAGCACAAGCGATTTCAATGCCACTAGCCTGTTGCTGTCTGACTTACGCTCTCAAGAAACTTTATAAGGCACATGTGAGGAACATCATTAAAAATAAAGCAAACTAACCTGTAATTAGAAAAGAAACCTTCTCTTCCCTGAGTTAGTTATTAACCAGTTAAGAATCTCTCAAGGCCTTCTTAACTATTAACAAACAGTTGTTGAGATCAGGACAGAATCCCAGACTAAATTGCATGATTTAATGATGTTAGAGTCTGAAATTTATTGCTCTCCTTGTGAAAACATTGATCTGCAGTGGCACACAACCACCTATCCCCCAAATCTCCGGGAGGAGGTCAGAGCTTGGGGTCCTGCTCTCTACAAACACTGCTATGGGGGCTATTCCCAACACACCAAGGTGACACAGGAATAAGCAGGCCATAGAAACTTAAGGCAAACACCCAACAAGGATGACATACCTATACACCTACTATTGAGAAATATATTTAACTGAGAAAGCTGTATACTATTTCCTGTTTTGATATAGAAAATATACCACTTATCTAGCAGGAAGCCAACAGAAATTACATGCATGGTAGAGCAAGTCTTAGGAGAAATAATGACCAGGAAACCAAACCTCTCAGCCTTAAATGATCACAAATTCTATTGGTTGGGGAAGAAAAATAACAAATGGCAACTGAGAGCAGTGACTCTTCCACACCAGGTGTGCAGCCACCTTCTCCAGCACAGCTCGGCTCTCAAATCTGCTCAGGAGCAGCAAGTTTTCCACAACCGCTTCAGAAGCTGGAAAAAAAGGATTGCCTGAAGGTGATGTTGAGGGTGTCATGTCATAAGTGGTGTTGGATAAAATATAGCCAGCCTACAAGAAAAGCAAGCATGTGAGTTTGTATCACAGCTTCTGGAGAGGCAAGCACTCCTGCTTGCCCCTGGCACCCTGCAGATGCTTTTGAGCCTGGTGTCTCATTTGTTTTCATATTCTCTAGACATCTCTTACATCAGGATATTGGAGTCTTTAGGAGGAGCCCGCTCCTGGGTACACATATCTTGCCAAATTTTCGCTGTGGCTACAATTTGAATGTTAAATAAAATTCTATCACCAATAACCAGAACACACCTGATGGGGTTCCAGAACTGACAAGGTCCAAAAACACCCCTCAGAAATGGTGCATCCACAGACTGCTTTATGCAAGGGCTGAAACAGGGAAGAGTGAGCGAAGGCTCCCCACAGACCTGCCTGCCACCAGCTGCAGTGCCATGCCATGTGCTCATGAACAATGCCCACCTTGACACCAGCCCGTTTCCACTAAAGCTCACTGCTGCAGCAGAGCTGCAGAATGATGGATGTACAATCGGGGACAAAAAACAGCACCTCCCTGCTGCTTGTGGCCTGGCTTCTTACCCTCCATGACATCCTCCCCACACCTGGAAGAGTCTCTCCCTCCCAGCCTGCCAAGTCATCTGCCACTGCTCCAGCCTCCTCCCCAGCCCTCCCTGCCCCAGACCTCCTGACATCCCTCCCCTCTCCTTTGCCTCAGATCACTGCAGGCCATTCCCCTGTCTTACTGCTTCCCTCTCTAAAGGATGTTGCAGCCAGAGTTTAACTCCACTTACAGCTGAGACTCTGGGTCCATTTAAGAAGTTACACGGATGAAGCTTTGTAACCACCTGGAGCTCTTTATGCAAAGGCTTCAGAGATGGTGGGGTTCAAACTCCCTTACTGAAGCTTGTTGTTAATACTTCTCAGGAGATGCCCAGCTGTGCTCTGGGGAACATCCCTGAGGGCAGCATCTGCAGAGATGAAAGAATCCGAGAACTTGACAATGTCACCAGTTGGCCCCGTTTCATGTTGTGTACAATAATTGCTTGCATGAGCAGAAAGAAAAACTAAGTGCAATTTGTTTATCACCAGACATATGTCTCTATAAAATAAAGAGACTCAGTTCAATACAAGGCTCCTTTGGGCAAGGACATGGCATTTAAGTTATGTCTGTGGGCACAGAGCATATGTCTGATGTACCATAAAAATAAAGATGTTCTCTTAACCATTATCTACAAAATGCAAAAGAATCAGCCTTGCTGGAAAGCTGTGTTTTGACATTTCCTTCCCCCTGCCTCTCTCATGGGTATCCTTTGGGCTGGTCCCAAATTAAATTTGAAAAGCATTCTCTGCTTCTTCTCTTTTCAACTTCACATTAGCATTTGGAAGTTTCTGTCCTCCCTGTGGGGCATAAATGATCTTTGACACACACACCCTCTTCAAAGCCTACATTATGGCAAGGCTAGCTATCATGCTGACTGGTGGAAATCTGGTTTACTTTGTTTTGTCCCTAGAAATTTCAAGCAATGCTATATTTTGGTCACTGAGAATGCCTGTGGTAGAAAGCTGAATTTTCACACAGATCCAGCTGTATCTGAAAACTAATGACAACAATCTGGAAGGAAACCTTGCTGAAGGCATTACGGGAAGGATCTCAGGCATACTAGATCTTTCAACACAATAAAAACAAGCCAACTCCCAGCAACAGGTGGGGATCAGATAAGGAAAAAAATATTGTGAGTAGAAAAAGCTTTTAGATCATCATGATTTTTTTAGTATGGTTATCTTTGTTTTGACCTCCAAGTGGACATATTCAATTGCATCTACTTTCAGGATCTTTCAGCTGAAAAATGCCCAGCACACTCCTCTCAGAAAATGGGCTTTCCTCCCCACCGTCTGGAATGCACTCTTCTGAACAGGGAACAATTACTCTTTTCCCCATTGATTTAATCCCTTTCCAGTTGAAAAATATCAGCTTGTGTGACTTCCTCTCTTTTTTAGGGGCAACATGCCAGAACAGCTCTGCCTTGTTCATCTCCTTTTCCAAAAGCAGCATCAATACTTCCCATCAACACTAATTACACCCTGGAAACGTTACTTCTTAATTAGCAAGGCATGCTCTGCTCTGCTTACAGAGGAGACCATGAATCCTGTAGGGTCCCAGTGACACCTTTTTGGACTGCTGTGATGGTCAGGAGAATGAGCACCAGGTCAGGATGCTCTCCTTGCCTGTTCTAATCCCAGATCCTATAAACTGCTGAAATCATCCAGTCATATTTTTCCTGCATCTTGGATCATCCCCTGGAATAAAGAGTCAGTGATTGGTACTTTGTTGTTGCGGATGCATGAGGTGATATGAAATCCAGCTGACAATTTCTGTTAGTTCTGTAAGCACATGCAATGTGTCAACCTAGAAGAAAGGAGGGGAGCTATTGAGTAACAAAGCAGTCGTTTTACAGTCATTTTCTTAATAGTTGCCACATCTTCCACGCGCAGTTTCCTCCAGGCTCTTTATTACTCTGCTCTAAGTGATTGTTGCTCCCTGGTTGCTGCCATCTCTCACACAAATACCCACATGAGAACACTTTTCTACCTTAACATCTCTCTCCTTCATAAATGCCTTCAAAAAACAAATTTCTTTTTCACTTACATTTTGCTTATGAGTAGTGAGAGATATTTATCTTATGCTCCAGCTTCTCAGCAGCCATAGTCATGCCTGGGGCAGCTGCTGGATTTTGCACTCAGGTTTGTCCAGTGTCACTCGCTGTCCCACGTGGAGCCCACCTACCCCTTACTACAGCAAAGCACATGGGTACAGGTGAGGCAGCACGGCCCCACAACAGCCACATGGGACAGCAACAGTGTTTGGGATGTAACCGCTTGAGAAATGGGAGCAGAGAGCAGGAGCTCCTTAGAAGGGACCCAGTTTCTTCCACAGATGCTTCAGAAGAAAGTTCCAATCAACTCACCTTTGCCACGTAATTAACTGTTCAGTGTCCTCATCTCAGGGACCCTCACCCCACTGTATAATTAGCTGATGACCTCAAGCATCAGCTCTTGGGGAGGTATCTTAGCTACCACAACTGCGATGCCGTTCTTGGGGCAAAATCTGACCTCAGCTACATCTGTACAACTTTGGAGATGGCAGCACATCTCCACGGACCTGGCACAGTGCATGGTGGCACAGTGTGGATTTACAAACCATAAAAATCTCTTTTGTGGAATATATTTCAGAAGACAGTTTTACTTTCCTTTTTTCCCCATCTAATTTTTACCTCTTAGCTTCCTCAGGTCCATTCTTGTTCTCTGTATATGAGATCATAGGATATCCTGAGTTGGAAGGGGCCCATGAGGATCATCGAGTCCAGCTCCTGGCTCCACACAGGAACAGCCAAATCAGACCATATGAGTGAGAGCGTTATCCAGATGCCTCTTGAACTCAGTCAAGCTTGGTGCTGTGACCACTTCCCTGGGGAGCCTGTTCCAGTGCCTGACCACCCTCTCAGTGAAGAACCTTTTCCTGACATCCAACCTAAACCTCCCCCATCACAGCTTCATGCCGTTCCCACGGGTTCTGTCAATAGGATCATAGGATGTACCAGTCCTTGACGCTCCAGACCATCTTCTCCAGGTGAGATCATTCTTTTCTAGACTGTCCCTTATTTAAATTAATTTTTTTGCAGGATAATTGCCAATTCTGTATCCCTAACTAAAAATGCAGTTTAATAACCATTGCCTTCCAGCGGGCAATGTTGAATGATCCTGAACTGGTTATGGTTTGTCCCAACATCAGCTACCCCTCAGCTGAAAATTCATCCTCAAAAGAGAACTCACCATTACATTCAGTGAAATACATTATCCTGTTGACTCCAGGGTACACACACTGTGCATCTGGGTACATTATCTGCTAGCTAGAAATATGGATGGACAGGTAAAAGGCACACGACTCCAAGGCATATTGACAATAGCCATCAACTTGTATGGCTCTTCTCCTTGACTAGAATTTGTTTGCCTTGTGGCCGTGAGTGTTAAAAA
This sequence comes from Aramus guarauna, assembly GCA_013400195.1. Taxonomy (NCBI): domain Eukaryota; kingdom Metazoa; phylum Chordata; class Aves; order Gruiformes; family Aramidae; genus Aramus; species Aramus guarauna. The sequence continues at coordinate 252,164 of VXBL01005992.1, read as the reverse complement.
CTTCATCTTCCCCTACATAACCCAAGAGCTATTCTGGTCACTGGAATTACTTTTTAAAAAACAAAACAAAACACAACAACAACCACCAAAAAAAAAACCCAACAAACAAAAAAACCCCCACAAAAACAGAAGGAAAAATTAAAACCAGGACCAACATCAGTGGATTTCCACTATTCTCCTGGATGTTGTTAGAAGTTAATTCATGGATGTGAGATTCAGGAATACCAGATCAATCACAGGTTAAACCTATGGGGTGAGACTGGAAGGGAAGGTCTAATTTACAAAGCTGCCTGCCTCCAGGATCTGACCTCCCATTTAGATATCTGCTAGCTACATTGGAGGGTAGCAGACTGGATCTTTCCTTGGTCTGATAGCACAGTAAGTACTAAGGCAAAGAAAGCTCACAGCTGTTGTGACAGAGAAGGAAGAATCTGGAAAAGCAAGAAATCTTCCCTGCACACCCTCATCCAAAAGAACTTTGTGCTCATTAAGTCAGATTTTGCTGACAATTTCCAAAAGCATGGGGTTACCTGGGGGACACTAGGCAGAGATACTAATCACCTTGCTGCCTTAGTCACCTCCGACCCTGCTTATGAACCACAGGATTTTACAGGGCAATGACAGCTAGTGCTAGATGATCTCAGACCACTCCTGATTTCTTCACTAAGAGAAGTCTTTTTGAGATGTTATTAATATCCCTGACTCATGCCCCCATACAGGACATTTGAAAGGCTGTGCACCCCATGAACAGCTCACCCTACCTTCTCTTTTCATGAGTCGTAGTCACTTTGTGGTAACATAAGAATCCTCCTTCAATTCACAGATCTATACAATTGTGCAAGGTTTCAGGAGACAGCTTTGTAGCAGTCAGCAAGGTTTCCTTGACGCTGTGTAATTGCATCATGCACCCTACAATACTAACCATCCACCAAGCATCTGGAGCAATGATTTTCAAATTTTAGCCCTACAAACATCTGTACATCCAGTTGCAAGTCTAGTTTACTATTGCACACGTTTATTTTTTATTATTTGAAAACGGGCCTGAATCTCAGTGATCCTGGGCTTTTTATGCCCCTGTGCATAGAACAGCATAAAATTATGTCCCTATACGTATCTTGCTGTATGCACCTCACAATGTTAACATGTTATTGAGACCTTTCCTACATCACTACACACTAGCCTGATCCATATTTGGTTCTGCACTGCAACTTTCAAGGTGTTCAAGCCAGGTTTGGGTTGGTAACCAACCCAAGCAAGAAGCTATGGTCAGGAAACCCACTTCAAATCACCTCAAAGTACTAATCACATGGAAAGAAAACTACTCTCTCTGAAAAGCAAATAGCAATTAAACTACCAAGGTCCACAAATACAATTAACTTGCATTTAACATACACATGCATTTGCCAGAATCACATAGCCATGCAAAGTTGATATACCTTTTAGACCCTCTGTTGAAGGTCTAGAAATCCAGACCTAAATTCAGAGAGCAGAATGCAGACCATTCTCTGTGTTATTTTTACTTGCTTTCTAGTAAGAGAGATTTTCATCCATCAAAACAAACCCTATGTCTGCACATATTTATCCCTAATCCCCTGCCAGGACTTCAGAAAACACTTCTGTGGAGATCAGCGAATCTGTGCAAAGGACAGAACTAAGGTTGTGCTGGCCACCACTCTGGCTGCTGTGCCACTGCAGGGTGCAAAGACCCACCTGTTGGGAAGGAGGTTCTGAGCTGATAGGTGGCATTTGAGATTGAGCATCAAGGACAGCTACCCCAACACAGCTGGGCAGAAAGAGTTGCTCTCAGATGGCCCCATCAGAAGCCCAGGGCTCATAGTGGGATAACACTGGCACAGCCACAGACCAGAGGGCTGAGCTCACATCCGTTGAAGTTAATGCCAGGCTTTACACTGGTTTCACCGTGCTTTGAATGAGAGCAAAAGGCAGATCATCTTCACTCCAATGCCTTGAATTACCAGGCTTTGTCTGAAGGGAAGAAGAAACTTGACTAAACTCCCTGTTAGGAGAGAGACCAAAGAAAACATGGGTTCTGAAACCCTCTCACTCTTTTGGGAAAAGGTACGTGCCTTTACCTCTGTGATGGTGTTCAGACCTGGAAAAAGAAAGGGAGAGGGGAAAAAATGTTCTTTAAAAGACTCATTTCAAATCAAGACCCATGATCTTGTTACCAAGGTATTTAGGATGTTAAAAAAGACAGACTTCTGTGGGTGGAAATGAGCAAAAAGATCAACAGAGATTCCAGTTTCATGTAGCTGTCTTCAGCAGAATATAGCATAAGAGGGGAAAAAAATCCTCATGCAAGAAATATAGAAGACGAAAGCAAGCTGGCTAGGGAAGAGAATGACCCTGACACCAGATCATCTGCTTCTTAACTGTGGGCTGAAGGCTATACAACTTTTTTTTAGGAATTGCCATAGACTAAGAAGTATCTCAAATGACCTAAAAAGATATGTAAGTATATATGCATATGAAATATATATATACACACACGCACACAGAGAGAGGCTATATATAAGGACATATCCCTGCAGCCTTTAAGGCTTAGAGCCAATTCACTTCCTGCTGTGCTCAGTCATTGAAGCTCCCTAGCACTCAGGACTCCAGACTTGCTAAAATTGGGCAGCTCCAGATCAACATTTTAACTAAACCCTATTTTCTGAAGAGGCAGAATGCATCTGGGACCTCAGCTGAAGAGCCGCCTCTTCTCTTGGCACACAAAATAGCTCATGGGAAACACAGGCTCCATCTTGGATGTTCCTAGATAAAGGATGCACTCTACAAAATGGGATCTGTTGCTTAGATGAAACTCAATTTTGTGTTGAAAGCAGAGGCAACTGTCTTCTACTCTGTATCATAGGAGCAACCTATGAGCCCCCTGCAAGTTAGCTGATGCAGCCTTGCTTTGCGTGCGTTTCAGATGTCCCTAGCTCAGGTCATGGACATGTTTCAGGACTGGGGCAGCACAGCCACCAGGCTGCGTCCTGATACAGCTGCAAAAGGCCAAAACATTGAGGTCAGAACACACCCAGTCACAAACTCATTTTCAGTGATGGGCCTGCTGTTTTATTGGTCATTGCAAACCCCAGCTCCTTAAAGTCCAAACTGTTGTGATGGAGCCAAAACCATTCTACTCACAAGACCCATGAAAGACTGTATTAGTGGTTATTAACGGCACTGGGTCCAAACAAGGGCTACTGATGACATTTAGTTCAACTTGAGATTTAGTGAGACAATGGTGCCGTTCTGCAACCTTTTCAGGGTGCTACTGTCAACAGCAAGGGTAGACAGAGGAGTAGAGAAAAGAGCCTTGGAACCACCCGAGCCATTTCTTTATCAGCTCTGCCCTTCAGACATGCTGGTACTTTCTTCTCCAACACAACCCTATCCCACCCAACTCTGTCCCACCATGGGCAGAGGGCTCTTTCTCCCTCATCCGTCTCTAAGCTTCATGTATGGCCTTTCTTTCTCTGCATTTATCACTCAGGTGCGACTGCTCCAGACACACGTGGATCCTGTTGCCTGTGTGAGCCACTGTGATTCCTCCCTCTCTGAGAGCAGAAATCATGGAGCTGAGAGGGGATCCCTCCAAGCAAGCTAACACCTCCATGAGTGTCTTCCTCAGCAAAACCAGGCAGGTGCATCCCTGCATGTGTGTCTACTGCATGACAGCATCTTTGCAAGCACACAGCCCCGCCACTGCTCTTCACAGAACACAAACCCATTTTTTTTCAGCTCTGAGGGACATCCCTTCCTCTCCTCCTGTGAGGTACCATGAGAAAGAGTGAGGACCAGGGAAGACATATGAAGGAGGAGACAACCTCATTGGTTTTAAATCTGCAAATTCTGCAATTCCCAGGTCTAACAGGGAAAAGGGTCTCTTGTTCCCTTAGTTCACAGCCTGACAATAATACTGACATATTTTTCCACCTATATTTAGTGGTCACATTATCTGGCACTAACGTGTGCTGTCAGTAGCAGCTCTGTTAGATAACAGAACAGTGAGTATGTCAAGTTCTCCTCTGTTTGGGTTTTGCTTTTTTCTCCTCTTCCCTTCTCCCCAAAACACTCACACAATTTCGTGCAAAATAATCTTATCTCCCTCCTGGGCAATGCTAACAGCTGTCATCCAGTATCATGTGCTTCTGCCTTCACCGGATCGCTTACACACCCCACACCACTTTCCCCAGGTCTGTCACAGTTATTAAAACCTCATAACAAGCTGCTTTACATTTAATCCCATCTGTCATCAGATCCTGTTTAAACACCAAGACTTACCCCTTTAATGCAACTGCTTCCTAAGATATGACAGCTTTATTCCATTGATCTCAAAGCGTTCTGCAAGAGAAGCTGAGCATCCCCAAGCCCCTTTCTCTGTGTGATAATTGATACACAGTGAAATAGGGCAGCCCAAGCAAAACAAACAACCCAATGCCAGTAGACACAATGACCTAGTCTTGACTTGTAACATTGAGCTGCCTACAGTACACGAGAGCACCTCTCTGTCTCCATACCGCAGGATGCAGGCAGGATAATAGCATGTAAAATGTGGAAACACCACAGGTCCAAGTTTGATTGCATGCACCAGTGAGAAGACAACACTCTTTTCATATCCACAGAGAAGTTATATTAGCTCACATAAGCACTCCCATACTGCTAGAAAGTCCATCCAAAGCCTGCAACACAGGCTGCAGTAGCTAAGCCCATTTGGGACCTCTGCCCCTGGGGCAGCGCGTAGGGCAAGTTGCTGAAGAAGCTAATAGCACGTTCTTTTGTAAGAGAGGATGCAGGAAAAAAAAAAAAAATTGGGAAACTGCATTTGTTATTATTCATTAAATGTACTGGAGCTGCCTTATGTGCTAAATGTTCTTACCCTGATGATCTTACCAGCTAATTAAAGAAGACTGATGAAGTATGATAGAAGCAATGTGTTAGTACATCCAAACTACAAATGGAAAATTGAGGCAAAGAGAGCATACGTATTTATTACCTACATGAAATACAGAGAGTGCATGAAGTTCTGTACAAAAGCCAGCCCTGTTTCTTCAGATCAAAACACTCCTTCCTCTCTTTGAAACTCTGTGCTAGAATGACACATTAGCAGTGTCCTCCTTGCCAAACTAATTACCTGCTTTGTAACGCAGGCCAACAGATTTGAGGAGTCCAGGATTACTGATCAGTGAAACTGGTATCTGGTAAGTACTAAAGCTGGGAAAGTTTTGCCAGAAATACAGTAGAAATTGTCCCAACAGAAATGCTGGCCTGGGGCCACTTTCAGAATTGAACTTGAATCAAGATTTCTGGAAGGGCTTATTTATACTTACGAGACGATGACACCAAACACTGGGATACCATGAGAGAGCTAGTTCTCATAGAGTTTTCCATCCTACATTTAGGACATTCAGACTGTCCAATGGTCCAAACTCCTTTGAAGGAAATCCAACTCTGTACCTTTTGGGTTTCCTCCAGCAATCAGCAGGAGAAACAGGGAGAGCTCAAGTTGCAACTCCAGTTCCCGATACTCCATCCAGATGAAAATGTCCCAGTTATGTACTTAAAAGACTAAGTCAGAACCTGTGTATTGTAACTTCAGCCAAGGAAAGGAGTTCAGATTCATACTCAGCTGTTCAGTCCCTACCCTACTTACGTTTGTGTATTAATTACTATGCATACTCAAAATGCTAGGCACATAAGTGTCAGATACTACTGCAATGAAGTCCTTGGCATACCATACCACTGGACATAAATCTTGTGAACAAATTCCTTGCGATTTAGCTCCTACTTCCAGTCAGACTGGAATTCCCACAGGACAGGGACTGTCAGGAGCTTGACATCAAAAATTGCAGATGGTTATGAAAATGGAAACAACTTAAATAAAAACCAACCTAGGGTGGTGGGGTTTTTTTGATTCAGACTTCTCAAGAGATTCAGGTCAAGGCTGTTTCATAGGTCTGGGCTGGTTCCTGCTTTATCCAAATCTGTTTGTCCTAAGCATGGCAAAAGGGCTGGATCCTACTTTCACTGACTTCAGAAGCAGGAAGATCAAGCCCAATAGTCACATTAAAAACCACAAAACATGTTAGATCTCTAGATTCTGGTTCATCAAGCCACATCTTAAATAAGACTCCATCCAGCTTCAATGATGTTTGGACAAGCCAAATCAAGAGTTTGATATTTAACCAAACTATTTGATGGTTCAACAGCAAAGCTCCTCTGATTGCAAGCAACGCTGAGTTGCCAGGTTTTAAACAAGAGCGCGCTGCATCCAGCCCATCTAACACAGAGACAGGATGAGACACAACCCCTTCCTCACCACGCAGCCTTTTGCACTGCAACACCAAAGCTCATGGGAACTTTCCCTGCAGAGGAAACGACCCTCTCCCCTACTGAAAGGCGGGGAACCAGGTGGCACCAAGCCAGGAGAAGGATTTGGTGGAGTGGCTGTGGGGCAGGTTCGACCAGCTTGATGCTGAAAGACAGAAAGACGACCAGCTGGCAAGCATGCGTAGGTGGGGAGAGTCATGTTGTCCGTGTTTGCAAAGGGGCAGAGAATAGCATATGTTTCTGTGTCTCAGTAGAAGGGGAAGTTCCCAGAAGTTTGCCTCATCTCTCTTTCTATTCTTAACCCTTCTCTGGCACCCTCACAAGTCTGGGTATTGGTAGAGGAGCTGCTCTGCAGAAAAACAATTCTGAAAAGCCAGCTCTCCCAAGCCTGTCAGTGAGCAGGACTTTTTTGTCTCTCCACCACCGGAAGGGCGATAGCTGAAATGGTTTTCCCAGTATGATGCCATGTGGACCAGCCCCAAAAGCCTTGTTTACAGAGAAATGGCTATGTCTGTAAACAAGTCACAAGTGCTTTCAGAGCAGGGTCCTCGCTTTGGCCAGAGCTGGGGGAAGCTCTCTCCCCTCCATCATCTGGCTGATGGTCCACTTCAGGTCCCCAGCTCAGCAAGCTATCTCATGCATCACAAAGACCAATACAGTGTCTCAGAGAATGGAGAGACTTAGATAAATATTTACAAAATCAAAGGAAGGTGCACTGGCCCCATACTTCATCTAATCCAGTGCAGCATTGTTAAACAGAAGATGTTAAACTGCGCCCAGTGGTGTAAGAAAGCTTGTGTGTGAAGATATATCCATCCCCTGGCTCACAACTACCATCTGTAGATATCTAAAGGTCTGATTAAACGTGTTCATGTCCGAAAAGTCATTCTGGCAGCATGGATCCCATTCCTCATCACACTTGCTGCTCTGTTCCCTGGGGCAGGGGCGCTTTCACCAGACAAGCACAGCTCTCACTGACCCAGCTTTGAGCAAAGGCAGGACTCGACTGTCTCCAGAGGTCCCTGCCAAACTCAGCAACCCTCTGCTGCTGTGAATCACCTCCAGGTTCTGACTTGCATCAGTGCTAGAGGGATGCAAACCCTCAGGTCTGAGGTAAGAAATCCTAAAACCCATTCAAAATTCCCAGGGTAAGAAAGGCTTTCAAAGCAACAAACTTGAGAGGGATTTAAAAGAAGATTTTTTTTTTTCCAAGAAACAAAAATTCCTCTCTCTCTGCTTTCCTCTGCACCATTCCTAGGTCACTGCTGTTAGACACCATCATGACAGAGAATTAGACCATGAGGGCTGGCACAGTCCATGCTTTACTCCACGTCACGTTGGGGACAAACTGTAAATCTGGAACAGAGGCAAGAGATCATCGCTTTTTCCTAAATACCAAGCTGTAGTGATCAATAAAGCTAAAAAAAAGCCCTGGCAGGATTGAGGGGAAAACTTCACCTTGCCTTGGAGGGTAATTTGTATAGGAGCCAGACTGGCCTTTCGGAGGCTGTGATCTTTCAATATCTAGGTTAATCCCACCTTCTTTTTCAAACTGAATGGAAGTTTCCAGCATTTGTCATTCTGGCTTGGAAAATGTAAACTGATCCCTTGGTTGGTTTCTTCTAAAAAGCTTGGAAGACTTCAGCTTCCTGCAAATTAGCTACCAAAGCTGGGAGGGACAGGAAGATGGGGATGGCAGATTGGGGCACCATTAAAAAGTTAACAAATACAAAAGCCCTTTTCATCTCTAGATCCAAAGGAAGTTTACAACAGATTCTCTTCCTCCACTACAGATGGAACAAGGAAAACCTGGCAGTGCATTGAGGAGGGCTAAGCAAGGCAGTGGAAGATCAAGAAGGATACCTATTCCTCCTGCTCCCTGCATGCACTGCCCAAAGCCTCACCAGATCTAAGGAAGGAGCAGAAGGATGGCAACAAACAAGATAGCCATGGACTCAGAAAAGTATGTCAGAGGGAGATGGAAGCACTGGAAAATAGAAGTGGATAGATAGAGAGAGGGTAGGTTAAATAGTGATCGCCCTTCCTGTCCCCCAGGACAGCAAAACAAGCCATGGGTAACCCAGCAAGGCTGTGCAAAGGAACAGGCGAGGTCTGGTGTGCCTGCACTCATGCTGCTTGTGGGTGAGCGTGGCTGAGCGGAAGAGAAAAACAAGGTACTGAGGAGGGTACAATTCTCTCCAGGTTCACACGTAGCAACAGTGCAAGTTTCTATAGCAACGCTAGAATTATTTTTAGCATTAGTCATATTTTAACAGTAGCAACCCAACATGGAGCTGGGGTGGAAGGCTGCATTTCACCCCCTCCACCGCTTTTTCCTTTGCTCCGGGCGGTGCAGAAGCGCACCCTGACAACCCTTTAAGTGCATATGCACAAACCAACCATGCCTACAAATAAAGTCGAAAGGGGAGGGCATCAGGTGGAAAAGCCTTTTTTTCCCCCATGATACTCCTTTGTTGATGTCCCTTCGGTGGGGGCTCAAAGCCCTGGTAAGCTGCAGTCCCCAGTGACAGTGGGGCCAGACACCCAGCCCACAGAGGACATTTTCAGGGTGTTCTCACACCTGCTTTCAGTCTTGATTCATTCTATAAACACACAGGAGAGAACCACTTGTTATTTTTGCCACAGCGTGCCGTGGCAGCAGCATAGGGGCTGAGCGATGGCTGTTACAGATGCCTGTGTTCAGAGGGGTGCTTCTCCACCATGTTGGCTGCAGGCATTTGTGGGAGGAGCGGGTGAAGGCAGCCCCTAGGCACAGGAGGGCACATAGTGAAAGAAAAGATACAGAGCATCTTCCCCAGCACCAGGGCCATGGGGAAAAGATACCCGCATCATTGAAGTGCCCAGGTGTGAAACACTGGAGAGGGAGGACAACAGGATCAAGCGCAACCTATTATCTTTGATACTGCAGATATACAGGAGGTCAAACAGATACAGCTTTTTGGACCTATAAATAAGCAAACATCTTGCCAAACCCCATGGCTGTCATCAGGTGACCAATTCCTTAGGTAAATTTGGAAATTCTCTTTCTTGTTCTACAAAACCCAGCACAGCGCAAACGACAGCCTTGCTTAACTGTTATAGGAGCCAGCAACAAACAGAGCAGATCCATGACAGTCTTGGCCAAGCAAAAGCAGGAATACAAATTATAACATCTCCTAAGTATCTGTTATCCACCCACACACCCACAGACAGTTCCTATTGCCACTCAGAACAACCCAAACCATTAGCAATAAAAATGTGTGCAGTGATAATTAACAATTTCCCTTGCATGCAATTTCTTTAATGCAAAGAAAAGTCATTGGTGCTTCACAGTTCACACTGCCACTGAACTGCAAGCAGCTTTTCATGGGTTTTAGGCGTGCCCCCCCTCCCCCGCCATACATGCACACCCACAGAAAACAAGGCAAATGGCTCAAATGTCCAGCTATGGGAATGGAGTAGGAGTAGTCCTGCTGGGATATGACCAGTAAGAATCCTCAAGCCTTAGTTTCCTGACCTGAGGAACCTTCCCACAAGCAGGGTGGCGATAAGAAGGGATGGGAGAAAAGGCAAATAGGCTGACACAATTATTTCATCCCTATCAAGGACCACAAGAATTAGTCCACATGATAATTCCCACCATGAGAGACTCTGCTAACACAGTGGGTGTCTTTACATGCCCCAAAACCATCTTAATCACTTCAAGACATCTGCTTGTCCTGGGGCCCCCAGGCAGGACCCAGCTGAGCTTCCTCAAGCAGCCAAAAACATGAGGGTATAAGGGACTGACTGACATCTGCAGCACTGCCCTTCTTGGCTGGACAGCATCTACACGCAGTCAAGCCAAAAGAAGAGAATGGCATCTTTCCCTCTCTATGGGCCTCGACATCGCTTAAATTTATCACAAAAGTATTTTATTACACTGTCACTCCCAAGAGGACGTAAGCCTGGACTGTCCTCCAGACTGGGAGCAGATCGGATGGTTCCCAGGCTGCCTCTTAGCTGTGTAATAATGTCCTTTATGGAAACGGCTGCTAAAGCGACAGTGGTGCATGGGACTTCCCATCCTCCTAGCTGCCTGCCTCCTCATACTGCCAGCCAGTGAGTTTTTCTTCATGGTCCATGGATTCCCACCTATCCACAAAGTAAAAAAAGATAAGATCACCTACTATACAGCACCTTACATACCTAGCAGGATTCACTAAAGGAAATACCGTCACTAACAGTGTTTAAAAATACACAAACTAAACCACGTTTTAAACCATGATCAAGGGAAGTAGATTCTGATCATGTCTATGGAAAGCAATGTCTGTTTGTCTCTGATCTCGAGAAGACTCACTTCTGCTCACTCCTCAGCCCATACCAAACAAGGGTCACAGTGGAGCCCTGCTCAGAAATGCAGGGAACCAGTCCTGGGAACAGCCACATCAGCATGAAGCAAGTTTTCCATGTTTATTTTCTCTGCTGAATACAATGTTTGCCACACCATCTACACCATTGCATTCAAAAGGCCACCTTGCTAGCTAGTCAGATAAGACTGCTACTCATGGTCCCCAACACCACTAAAGAACATGATTGTCCCTGGCATCTCTTCCAGAAGAGTACAATGCCCAGAATGATTGGAGAAGTCGGTCCTTTTTTGCCCACCAGCTTATGCAATCTGTGGATCCCCTGCCTATTCTGGAACAGGCAGCGAGTACAAATGCCCCTGGGGAAAGGCCAAGTTTGTGTTGCAAGTTAATTGCCCGTATCCACAGCACCCAAAAAAAACACAGAAGCTCCTTAGAGACAAGCCTGCTGCCTTGTGAAATTACGGATGCTGTTTTACCACTTCAGCAAGTACTCAGTGTCCCCAAAAAAAGGGGAGGTTGATTAAAACAATTTGCTCTTCAGCTTTCGTCCATCTGCTAAAACACACTGATCTTTCCCCAAGAACGCTTCAGCACAAGCCAAGTCAACAGGAGCAAAGAAGATGGGAAAAGCTCAGATAATTGGGCTGTCACTGCCATAAGGGAACTGTTCAAGCTGGGAGAGGAAAAAAAAAAGAGTCCTTGTGGCTGCCTGCCAGGAGGGCTGTCATACCCACAGGTGAGCTAATATTAGACTCTGGGAATGAAGTCAGAATAGGCGGTTTGGTCTGCTCCTACACTGGCTTCCGCACAGCTCTCGACACCGGCTCGCAGTACTCAGCCCTGCGCATCACTTAGTGTTGGGAGCGTGTTATCCGGGAGCTATTTTCAGACTGTGACAATGAAAAGCAGAAAGACCTGTGATGCCCTGGCAGAGTGGCAGCCAGCAGAGCTGCTGTTGTCACCGTTTGAAATCATCAGCACCTGCCACCTCTGGATTTGGCATCCCTCCCCCGGGCTCCCTACCAGGATGATATCATCTGCTTTTCTGACTATATTTCAACATCTACCTGACACTGAGTTATGTAAAACCCCATGATAAAGAAAACTACAGCAGGACCCAGAGAATATAAGGATGCTCCTGCTCTGGAAGACAGGGATCGCTACCTTTGAGCCCCTGCCTTTGGGTATCATTCCTCATCATGGCTCTGGCTGCTGGTCTCCCATCTTAGGGTAGCAGGAGGCAGACCAGACCTCATCTGTGTTTGGCAAGAACTGTGGGCTTTTTGGTTGGAAACCACTGGAGGAAACCAGGCCTCCTTGTATTTACCCTTGACTTTCCTTGATTTCCCCAGGTCACCAGGGCTGTGCACAAGATAAAATTTGCATCTTCTCCCTGTTAGCCACAGACAGGTAGGGGCCTCTGGGTGAGGCTGCAGATGCACTGGGATGCAGTGATGGTACATCAGCACCCCACAGCTCTCACTGCAGGTTTATGCTTGGATTTAGTGTCATAGTGGGTTGGGTTTTTCCCATTGTTTTAAGTACTTAGAACTTTTTTAAGTGGTGGGGGCCATTTGAAAAGTATTTACTTTTCAGGCTTGGACAAAGATTTGAGCTGTAAAGGCATACTCCAGCGGCTGGTGCTTAACAGTAATTATTTTGGACTAATGTCAGAAAGATAGCTCTCACTTTCAGCCTGGCAGCTGAGACAGAGGTAAGTCACTTAGCTACCTGGGATTTCCAGGTAAGAAGAAATCCCCTGGCTGAGGAGCATTATAGAGCACTACCCACATAATTCCATGAAAAGCAGTAGTTTGTTTTAACAACCAGTGTGTTCAGGTCCTGTAGTAACTGTCCCAACATCCAGCTCTTGCTACCAGAGTATTGCAGTGGCCGAGTTTCCCTGGTGCTGACTCTGAACAAAGATCAAGTGCTGGGTTTCTGGGACTGGCTCTGAGCTGTAGAAGTGACAAGAGAGAGACTTCTCATAGCCAAAGCTGTCCAGGGGGAAATGCAGGAGAGCAGTATCAAATGTACTCGATGGGGCTGGGAGCAATAGACTGTGACCAACTTTCAGTCTCGAAGACATCACTTTGGTGGGTTTGGGAGATCCTTGCAAGGTTACAGCACAGCTGGTAACTCAGGGAAAAGAAAATGAAACAGCTCAAGTTTGCAGCATGATTATTCCTGTAAGATGTGTGGGTTTTTTGGAAAAGAGGACACTATGCATGCTGGCCTGAGCTGCTACTTGTAGAAAGGACCTGAAAGTACCATTGTGACTAGCATTTAGTTTGTTTACTCTAGGACTCAGCAAGTATGTTAGCCAAGGAAATTAATTTTTAATTGTTCTTTATTCAGTCCTCAATTATTTTACACACACTTAGGGTAAGGAGCTCTCTCATGAGTCTGACAGTATAAAAGCTATTTTCTACAATGAAAATCAACCTCTTGCTCAAACCAAGACAACCAAGAAAGAAGATCCTGTGGGCTGCAAGGCATCTGACTGCAGTCCAGCAGCTACCTCAGATACACAAATTCAGCATAAGCTCCCCAGTCTCCTGTCCTGCCCCAGAGAACAGAGGGCAAAAAAAAGAGCAAGAATCAGCCTGCATCTCTGGAGAGCTCTGCTCTCCTGCGCTGCATTTCCATGGGGATGCTGTGCTGATGAAGCACAGCGTGCCTGGCCTGCCCTCAGTTACTGTACGTTTCACTCTTCCCCAAGGAAACAGAGAATTTTTCTAATTAAGCATTAAAGTGATTCAATTATGAGGAATGCTCCCTTGTTGAGCTAAAATCCATCCCAGACAAGAGTACAGCAAGGCTTTGGACAATTCTGGAGAGGTTTTGCTGACTGGTGGGTCAAGAAATACTGCATCTCAGAAATGGGTGGGGTTTTTTCCTTATGAAAAGCACTGAATTGCGCTCTCTGCAAATGCAAAAACCAGTGGAAAACCAAGAGAAAATAGTATAGACAAAAAAAAGAGATGCACAGACAGGCTTCTTGAGCTGCAGAAGAGGGGCTAAGCAAAAGCATATACCCAAGTATTTCAGGCTGCTGGAGCTGTTAGCAGGGGTGCTGCCCCAGTACCTTCCAATCTGGCATGGACAGCAGGAGGTTGAGTTTTGGGCAACTAAACAGGATTGCTTTTGCCAACGCAGTCTTCACAACCAATCTCAAAATCCTTGATGAAACTTGCTAATTGGCACATCAAACCACTATGACTGACAGCCGTCAAGCCAACACAGCCCAGTGTCAGCTCTGCAAGGCAGCTGAAGTGAAAAACGTTTCACATCCCATGAAAGTCACATAATTATTTTTGTCTTGAAAAACAGTCCCCCTTCCCGCTGGGCTGCTGACTCTGACACGTACCAGCTCTACGGTGGCTGCAGCCCTGCCTGGCTGTGGCACTTGGTCCAGCCCCAGGAGGGGCTGCTGGTCCCAGTCGGATCCAGGCTGCCGGGGGCTGCCCCAGAGCCCCCTGCCCCACAGCACGGTGGGGTGTTTGCCCAGGTCCCTGACAGCACTCAGGAACCACCCACTGAAAGACACAGGCTGGATTCAGATGACACGTTCCTACAGGACAGAGCCACGAAGGGTGGGAAAGCCTCCAAAGAATGGACAGAAACCAAGGAGAACGAGAGGAAAAAAAGCTGTGAAAGTACTTTGTCTCCACATCCGAACTACAAGCAACTGTGTGTCCTGGGTTTAGGGGAAATAGCCCTTTAGGCTCTTTCCCAAGCAGCACTCAGCCCACCTCCTCTCCTCTCCAGCCTCACCGGAGGCGAGGGAGCGCAGGGAGAAGTCTCTCAGTGCCATCTGGCAGCTTTCTCCTCAGGAGCACCCTGTGAGAATGCATTTCAATTTGCAATGTCCAATATGGACTAGGCTTTGGGAGGAAAAAAAAAATATCACAGACACTGTCTAGACAAATGTAGCCACCTTCCAGGCTCTCCTTCCCTCCCATCTACTCCATTTGCCTTCACAACCTCCAGCTGGCCTGTCCAACATCCCCTCCTTGTCTGCTGCTCTCTGCTGATGATGTCCCCATTTAACTGTTCGGAGAACTCCTTCCAAGCCAGCACACCATGCGCTCGCAGGGACAGCTGCAGAGCAGCCAACCAGCAGCACAACGGCACAACTGCAGCTCAATGAGCCACGTCTGAGCTAGCTTTATGCTGACTGGAAAGGGTATTGATAAAAGTGGAGCTGTGGCAGGTTGGAGCTCAGTCCAAAATCTGGACAAGAAACTGAATAAATATTCACGCAGGCAGCATGCCACGAGCTGCCCGCTGCTGCTATATTGCTAGCAGCACAGCTACATACTGCAACGTGGACAAGAACCCACGACACGAGTCTGGCCCCATGTCAGATCCAGGCTCTGCAGAATACAAAAATGCATTTAGCCAACTGAGCCACAGTGTTGTGAGAGCATCTTCCTGAAGGCACTGAAAGCTGGGTGAGAGCTGAGGGACACAAACCAACCTCTGTCAAGGGTGAGCTCTGAGACGAGGGAGGTCGTTGCTCAGAAATGGGGTTGGACACAAAGCCACTTCCCCATGAGCACCCACCTGAAGGGCTAGATGTCACCTCCTCTCTGCTGCAGCAGCAAGAAGTTCATTCAACGGGAGAGCTTTGTGAACCCTTTGTTGCTGCCAGCATCCAGCAATCAATTAATATACATGGACTTGCTTTTGCATGCCAGCCAGCAAACTGTCCTTGAAACAGCTTGGCCTTCTCAGCAGACATGACTCAAACCAAGAGCTAGTACCACAATGAACGCCCTTCCCAAAGTCTTTCTCCGCTGTTCCAGTGAAAGTCAATGAAAAGAGCCATTTTTTTCATGTTTTCTGAACTATTTTGGGAAAATGGGTTTCTGTCCTGGGTGGTGGGCTGACACAGAGTGTCCCACACTCCCACAGCCTCGGGGCACCAGCTCTGATGGGAGCAGAGCACAGAGGGCTGTGAAACAAGTGTATTGCAGTAGGTGACCTTCCATGACCCAGGTAATTTGTGCCCTACTTAACTTAATCCCTGGAAATCCTGGACCATAACCTCAGGACCTGCCTGCAGCACACTATGCTAAAATTAAACCAAACTTTTTCCAATGAGGTTTGCAGACCTCAGGCATGTATTTTTCCTCCTCAGAAACTTTGCAATTTAACTGTTTCCAGCCCAGAAAGGTGAGCTGTGAATGGACCTGGGCAAGCGTACAAGAAGCACCTTTGTAGGAGCAGGGGTCTGTGGCAGCATCGATGTTGCCTAGTTGAAGTCTAGGAGGTGAAGGCCTCGATTTTGCAACCTGCAAATGGAGATCATGATCCCCATCTTCACAAAGTATCTTATGTACCCCAAATGAAAGTGCGAGGAAATATCTAAGGATTATTATTCTAAAGTATAATTACAGCTGAAAAAGCTGATGACAGAAGAGACTCTGAGACTGTCATTTGGCAATAACCAGAGATCATTGCTGATCCATCATCTCATCTATTTCTCTTTGTGCCCACACACCTCTTGGCTGGCTGCTCCCAGTTTGTGCCTTTGTGTCCCCCAGGCCAGGCCAGAGATTGTTTTCCTATCCAGCTGGAGAAAATCTGCTGACCAAGAAGCGCCTGTTCTCTTACCCCACCAGGAAGCAGATGCCATGTTCTCAGGCAGCAAGATGCATCCTCAAAGGGATCAACCATATCAAATGAATAGTTAGACAAGGCACAGTTTGGCCCAAGTTCAGCTGACCTAAATTCTGCCTAATTTCCCAGCCTAGCATGGTCCGTGGGAAGACCCACAGCTTTCAGCAGCATCTGCCAATAGCAAACATCAGACAAAGGTGGAAATTAGGGCATCTGAATCTGGGCCAGTGCTCTTCAGCCCTGGGATCCCACCCTTCATTGCTGTCCTGTCCCCACTGCTGGGATGGGAGGCCAGCAGCCCAGCCATTTGCCATCCTGAGGATTTGGACTGGCTATTGTTTTACTTCTCATACTAGACTGACAGCAAGAAATGGCGAGGTGCAAGACCAGCCTTTGTGAGGGGAAGAAAAAAGGAAAGGGAGCCCGTTAGCCCCAGGAAAATGACACCAAAAGCTTGGTAAAAGAGAAAATGAAAGACCAAAACCTTATTCACTCACACTTCATTAATAATCTCCTGCCATGATGTTTAATCTAGGCTGCAGTCCCAGCTGCAAAGCTGCTCACATCCATAGCTGCTGCAGTCGTGCACATGTATCACAGCACGTGCAAACATGCAGCAAAACATACCGTGGGGAGAGGTGATCCATCAGCCAGCCAGCACGACGCGTGCATCACTAACGCTGCCTGTGCGCGGGCTTCGTGGCTGTGCTCATCTCCTCTCCCTGTGCCTTACAAAGCCAGACCAGCGTGTGACAGAGACCTGGAACTTCAGCTGAAAATCTGGGGCTACAATTCACAAGCAAACTATTTCCCCATTCATTATTCATCCATTCCAAGGAGTGCATGCTACTTTTCCTGCTACTTTTCCTGCCACTTTGCCACATTTCAATCATTTGCAGTAAAGCAAATCAATCATTTACATGACTTACTATTTGGTTCAACCTACACACAGCTAAAAAAGACAAGGGCTCTCCTTGAATGAGGACAGCGTGTTACTCAAATGAGGCTGACAAGAACAGGATCTCTTTGGCTCATCTCCTGCCACTCACTGACAGTGATTTAGAAAGGGCTGTTTGACAGTAATTTCCTCTTTACATTCTTATGCTGCCTGACTGTAAAACTACCAGTGCGGAAACAAAACCGTTCAGAAAAAGACAATCAACTATTTGAATTGGGTGCCTCTCAATTCACCATCTGAGACTTTTGAATAATTTTTGAGTAAAAGCAGGGAAGACCACAGGCTCCATGGCATGCTTGCAAAACAGGTCATGCCTCCTGGGCATCCTCCCCCTCTTCCCAGAGGTGCTGCAACTTCTAAACATACTGCATGGCCACGATGTCCCTCCTGCTTGGGAGGTACTGGCAGTACCAAAAAGCCACGTGGATGGGTTGCACAGCTTGTTTGGGGGCATGCTCCACTTCTTGGGCCAGCTGCTCAGAGCATTCTCAGCCCGGGGCTCGGTTACATGTGGGGGATGATTTTTGGAGCCCAACACATATTCCACAGATGCATCTCCTTGCTATAGAGCCTTTCTGGTGCTTATTGTTCTTGAGATCTCACCTCTTGCAATCTTTTACCCAGGCACTAAGCCACTCTGCTGCTGAGCAGCCAGTGGATTTACTTATACACGTCTTCTCTTTGGAACAGCCCCAAAATCCATGTCAGTCTCAGTCATGATCACACTCAAACTCCACATCAGGCAGCTTTCCTCACCTGCCTGGAAATATTATTTTAGCCTGCTGCCACAAAGAGACAGATTGGCATCAATTTTAGATCAAGCTATTTAAAATATCCTGTCCTCCTTTTCAAACCTAACTGCAGGCCACACACATACACACCATCGAGATGCCTGAACTGTTGGTGCAGCTCGGCAGTATAAAACCCGCATCCTCTACAGGTTGCACCTACAGAAATGAAGGACTGCGTGTAAAAACTTAGCTCTTGAGTTGTGATGTTTCAACAAGGAGAATTACAACAGGGGATAGAGATGGCTAAGATGAACAGAAAGAACATAAAAATTAAGGATTAGACAGGAGGAGAGGAAGCCTTGCAAGAGGTCAGCTAGCTGACAGGCGTGCTGCCGAAGGAGTGCGTGCACTGCTTGAATGCAGATAAGGAGAAGCATGAACAGGACTTGAGAAGCCAGTCTGTTCTAACACAGATGAGAGAGGCAGGCAAGAAATCCCTTCCTAGTATGCTAGAAATCATCTTCATCACAGTTCTGGCTGTGCCTGTATAGCCCAGCAGATACTCAATTACTTACGTATACTAATGAACACATGCTCCTCACTGGAGGGAGAGAGTCCTTCAAAGCAGCCGTCAGGACATGAGAGCCTTCACTGCATCTTTTATGATACACTTGGGGGTGAAAATCCCTTCTCCTCTGCCTACACCCCACATTAAGCAGCTTTATCAGACATCTATCTATAGCTGGAGAGGTTGTCAGATTAATCCCAGCCTTTTTCAAAAATCTGCCCACTGAATTTTCCCCTTAGAGACTTCTGTGTCTGCAAATCTTCTGTGTGGCTGCAAGTTCCCATCCTTGAAATACAAGCTGCAAAGGGCAGAGACATTGCAGGCCTGATCACACCGCTGACACCATGTTACCTGTGTGGTCTATCAGCACGAGGGACCTTCCCTTTTGGCTGCCATGTTTCATCTCCTCAGCATTGCCCGAAAATTTCTTGGAAGTCCAGAAAGAATCAATCGACAACAGGAGGCTCAGCAATGAGGATGAGAAAGTACCCTTCACACACACACGTGCATGCACAGAAGGAAAAAGGAAGAGAGCAGGGGATGCCTTCCTCACTGGCTTAACTTCAAGACAGACAGTCAGGCTAAAGAGATTTCACAATATTATTCTTTGTCCTTTTCAATGAAAATATTCTGGTTTGCTTCTGACATTCTCTTCAGAGTGCAGAGAATCGGGAGTACAACCATAGCACTTTGTCTTCCTTACTCAGGAAAAGCAAACAGGGAAGAAAAACTTTAAAAAACATGCACATTTTCAGACTTCCTATATACACTGCGAAGAAGGGCACAAGAGTCAGCGCCTCTACTCTTTCCCCAGCCACCTTCAACATGAAGCACGCAACACGCCGTAGGGTTCAATCCCAAGTCTTGCATTCATTAGAGGAAAACTGATTTATGGGACTGTAGTATTGCTTCTAGGCCAAACACAACTGGAGCCCCAGCACTGAAATGCCTCGTAAAGTGTTAGCCTGGCTTTCTTTTCTGCTGGCCTTCTGTTTATGCAGGCAGGAGGCATTTCCTCTGTGCTTTGCTGTGCTTGGCAGCGTCTTGGGAATGCTAAGTCAGGCAGATTGCCTTTCAGGCATGGGAAGATCTCTGTTGAAACCATAAATAGATTGTGCGTCTTCATCCGCTGCTTACACTGAGCTTATCAGCACATAAACAAAATGAGAGAAAGCGCAACACATCACCCACGCCCCAAAGGAGCTCTTCTGTAGGACCTGCACGAGCCCGCACAAAACCTGGACCGCCTGGCTGCTTCCACAGAGGGAGGCATGCCACAAGCTGTGCAAACCACAAGCTGCAGGGCCCAGTGAGGAAGGGCCAATCTCTCCAAGTCCTGAAAAAGCACTAATAGATCCACTAGTATGTGATTAGTTTTGCAAAGGATAGTGCTGGTAAGACCCCAAGGGCTAACTTTACTCCCTAAGAAATTTTATGTACTTGATGCATCCATTTTCCTTGGCAGCATGGGAAGCCTGGAGAGCTTAAATATCCAAGAGCATTCATGCGTGTGCACTGTTTCTAGAGGCATTTATTATCCTCAGATCCAGGCATGAAAGCAAGGCTATTTATTTTTGACTCTTTGGGTAACGAATTATTACCCATGTCTTCCTCCCTGCTGACAGCTCATCCTGACCTGCATATACAGTACATGGTGTCACCCATCTCCCACGTCACCTTCTCGGGCCCAGTTGAGGCGTTGGGATCCCACAGTTCACTGCAAGCCAGGCATTTACCAATGGACTATTTCTCTGCTGCAATGAGAGCTTTTAAACTTCAGAGATTACCAAGTACTCCTCAGAGGAGCTTCATGTTGAGAGGGACTCAGTGGTTTTCCAAGGAGTGATGGTGAGAAGGGGGTGGGAGACGAACAAAGGAGATTACACAGAGCACGTAAAGGCTGGATACTGCAGAAGCACAGCCATGGCAGGGAGTCACCAGAAGCAGCAAACTCCCTTCAAAGTGTTTTTCACCTTTCCACTACTTTCCCTGGTCTCATCTACCAGCTCCTTGCATCCAGGCCAGGTTTCTCATTCCCTTGCCTGGTGTTGCATTTTGCTCCTCCAACTTGTCCCAGCTCTTTCCCCAAACATTCCTCACAAACATCCTTTTCCCCTTCAGAAGGTATTGAGAAAACACACGAGGGAAAGGAGAGAAATCAAGTCTAAACAAGAAACAGGGCATTGCCATCTGACCTTGAGATCACTGACACTTTGTCATTGGTCTTTCCAGCCTCCACCCTTTCAGCTGCTTGCTTCCATTTCAGCTCCAAACTCTTTGGGGCAACAACTTCTTTTTTTTTTTATTCTGCTCTCGACACGTTCTTTGGGAAGTAATTAAAGTCTGAAGGGGGCAGGAACACAGACTTTTTGGCATACACAAAAGCCCAACATCTCCTTCTCTCATACCACATAGGCGACTTTGTGAATGGTTGCATATGAAACGCCAGGAGCAAGATCTTGAGCTGAGCAACTGGCTAACTAGGGGCATGGCACACACACCATCTGGAACAAATCATAACAGCTTGGAGCTGAAAAGTCCAACTGGCACAAACTTAGACACAGTCCCGAAAGCCACAAGTGCAGCACTGTCAGTCAAGACCCAGCAGTCAGGGGAACTCCCTTGGCTTGAGCTGGATACACCCTTCACACACACCATAGGCACAGCAAAACACACGGACCCACCAGCACAGAGCAGCCCCACACAGACCAGCTCCCACCTCTCCTTTCCTCTCCAGCTGATATCAACCCCAGGAACCCTATTGCAAACAGAAACATTTTATGGGCAGACCTGTGAGTTACAGCTTTGGGGCACTGACATACAGATGCGTGTGCCCCTGTACATTCCTCCACTGCCTCAGAGATGATTCACAGATATCCCAGTAACCATGGCATCTCAGAGGTGGCAGCACTAGGAGCCTCTGTCCTAGGAAGGGAAAGGACCTTTGCATCCCAGCCTGATGCTGGAATCCCAGGGCTAGCACCACTGGGAATCTAGCAATAAACAAACTACAGTACGAGGCTTTCTTGTGGCTGCGGCTAAGCATGAACTCCCCTGAAGGCATGTGCATGTTCTTTGTAGGGTGCTTGATGCTTGATGTTTGTGAGAGGTCAGCTATGTAACACAGCAAATTACAGTGGCTGAAGAGAGTTAATAAGTGTTTTGCTGCTGTCAGCAAAGCCCCATCTAATAGATACAGCTCTGCTCTTTACTAACGAGCATCCTTCCCAACTCACACACAACCTAAACCTCAGCAGCTCCATCAGCCTGTCCTAGCACCCACTTACCCAGTGGATTCCCTTCAAAACCCTCTCAAACTGGCCTTCTGTTTGCAAGTTTGACATTTTGTCCTCCCGGAGCAGCCTGAGTTTTACACGACACTTGAGTTCGTATAGCTTTTGCATTGTAAATCAGCCGTGTATGTGTGTGCCTCTCCTGCAAAGCCCAGAAGAGCAGTGCTGTCACTCAGGGAGCAGTCCACCCCCACAGCCTCCCCCTTCCAACCCCAGGCAAACCAAGCCCTGGCCCAGTTGACATGCAACCACAACACCCAGCAAGTCTTGTCCTCAGCCTGTCACTATGACCACGTCACTCCTCTCCCTCCATCTAGGTTTCCCCCGACATGAAGCATCAGCTATCCAGCTTCTTACTCACATCCCCATAGCAGCTCTCCTCTCTTTCTTAGTTCTGATCTGGCATTGCTTTTCCCCTGTTCCTTTTTCCTGGCACTTGGACAAAACACCTCAGTGTTGATTGTAACATTTTTTGGTTTATTCCTTCCTAGGAGGACAACCAGTCATGTCGCACTGACCCACATCGCACAGTTATTTCTGTCAGGCAGAAGTACCCTTTTTAAGAAACAAATGCTATTTTCCCCCTGTGATCTCAAAATTGATGGCAGTCCAGATTCTTCCCGGGCAATATCAACTTTATGAGTTACTTACACAACCTCCCTGGCATGTCAGATGGAAAAAAAAGACAACAGAAAATCTAATATTTGAGTAGCATAAAAATCCCCAGCCCACTGTAAAGCTGCTCTTCCCACTGTTGGACTATACTGGCTCAGCCCTGTGTGCTACAAAGGGCAACCAAGCACCAGCAAGTGCAACATGGACCCGTTCCAGATCTCAGCATGACAAATTATGCCCTTAACAAGGGGACCAGAAGACAATAGTGAACTTGTGACATGCCAGATCCTAACCAGCTTTGACAGGACAATAGAAAAATTCATAAAAGGAAAAGCAGAATCATTGGACTGCATTCAGTTTGTGAGAAAGTAACAGAAGATTGAGTGACTTGACCCAAAAGAGAGAGGAAGTCTGGATCCAGGACAAGCTTTAGAAGGACTTGACAGAAGATAGCCCTGGTCATCTGATACAGCTCCAGCCTCAGCTGAAGCTGGAAGAACCAAAGCTTGTGTGGAGCATCTGCCTGAAACACTTTGTGGTGAGCAGTCACCACTTTGGTGGGAAGGATGGTTGGGAATCCCATCTCAGACACAGGGTAGCATCAGAAGGTTGTTTCTTTGTATTGCTTTTGTAACCTTCAGAAACAGGCAAACTGCTCCAAACCCCTCATCCTAAAGAAAAGAATATATTCATCCTCATTCCCCTGCAAACACTCAGAGGCTCTTTAGTTTTCCCAGAGAAGCTACGTGTTTAGTGCCACTGCTTATGTTATTTTGCCTGTAAAGCCAAGATGATCAAGAATTATTTGAATTCAGACCTGTTAGAGAGAAAAAATAAAATTCATAAACTTCTATAAAAATCCAAACCAAAATAGATCCCACACACAGAGGATATTTTCAAGATTTAATTTCCAGTACTCAGAGAAAACTGCCATGCCCAGTTAACGAAGGGAGGTTCCCAGGTAGAACAAAGCACCCAACTGGACCAAAAAACCCAAACCCAAGCAAACTAGATCTTAAATTTACCCTACACATTAGGTTAAATTTGTCCTATACATTAGGTTCAATCTGACATCCAGGAAAATCTCAAACACCCAAAACCAAGTGCATTAAAGTATTTATCCCTGCCATGACAACGAAGAAAAAGCTGTGAAACACCTACAGTCTGAGGCACACCCACTAGCTGGAACCAAGCATCAGGACTGTGATGAATTCAGTCATTTTCAGTAAGTGAATTAATGTGCCATGGATGTCATAGTGAGATGGTCTAAATTTGGAGAGTTAAATACACACTGCAATACATCTTGTGTTCACCTCCACATTAAATTAGAAGCCAATAATTCTTGATCTATAGCCTTGTATTCAATTTGCTCAGTTAATTTTGTAGCTTAAAAGGCTATTGAATACCTTGGGGAAAGAAAACTACACAGACAAATATAATCTCATCAGATCCTTTGCCCACTGGCTGCAACTGAAGCGTTAGCACAGCCAGTTCAGCTATTCCCACTGTGAAGTAAGCTCAGAGTGGGTTAACCAAGCAAAGAACTCTTGTATATAACTTCTCCAACCAAACCTAAAAAAACCCAAAACCAAAACAAACAAAAAAGTACCAAAAAAAAAAAAAAACACTCAAAACCAACCTTTGCTGTTTGTTCACATCTACCTCATCCTTTTGCTAAGCAGCATCCTCCTAAGGGAAGCTCTGAAATACCTGCTGCAGAGAGACGGGATTATAAAATGACACCTACATTGATGCACTTTCAGGCATCACCAAGCTGTGATACCGAAAAGCTGCTCAGGGTGAGTAGGCTCCAGCACCCTGTGTAGACATCTGTCACAGAGGTGTCCATGACATGCTCTAATTGTCTCCAATATCCAGGACACCACCAGTAGCTCCCTACCAGGGACTGGTACAGGATTTAGTGGACCAGTACCAGCAATTCCAGCAGGGAGCTGGGCACCTACACCTTAGCAAACCTAGACCTACACCTCTTCCCTATGTATCACCCGCAGTCTCTTGCACAGCAAGACACCAGCCTTAGCTCTTGCGAGTCCACATGAGTGCTTTACCTAGTGGGCCACCATTGCTCTTGAGGAAATGCTAGGCATATTTCCCAACTAAGAAAACTTGAACCCTTAGCACAAGGGAAAAGAAAGAGAGGCAGCTCCCACTGGGCTTGGGGTGAATTCTTGGCAGTGGTTGTGTTTCTCATCGCCAATGCAGCCACAGCTAATGTTTCCTTTAGTGAGTTATCTTTACAGCCAGGAAGTGGGTCTTTCCATCTGGACAGCGTCAGTCTTTTGGCTGATTCTGCCTAAATGTTAACAAATCCCTGCTGCTGCCTTTATTTCCCCTCCTCAGGGATACTTGGAATTTTTATTTTTCTTCATAACATTTCAGTCCCGTGATCTTGTAAAAGGACTAAAAGAGAAAGAAAAATCACACTGGGTCTCAAGGTTATCTGTTTAGCCTAAAAAAGACATAATGCAAAACACAAAGACAGAGGTTGCACAAGAAATTTGCAGGGCCTTAGGGGATGAAAGACTCATTTACCAAATGAATTTCACAGAGAAATCCCACGAGAGAAAACAGACATAACTAGATATAAACATATTTGCACAAACAATGTGAAGGTCATGTTATGAATGGATATTTACAGTTTGCAGAAAGTGAGATGAGAGAAGCTTATGGGCAAAAATAAGAGCCACGGCTGAGCTGTCTTGAGTAAAAACCACTTCATCCTGGGAGGAATTCAGGCAGAGGCTTCACCCCTCTGCTTTATCTGCAGGCTGCACAGAGGTGCCACCATGGGATGGACAACTCTCTGGGTCTCGCACAGCCTCAGCGAATACCATCCGTCATGCTTCGCAAGAAGAGACGGCCGAGTGAAGCAATGCAGCACTCAACCAGGGACGATATCCCTCTCTGTCACCGCTCACACAACTCAAACAAGAATGTTTTTCTTCACAAACAGTGGGCTGTTCTCTAGGGACTTTGCCTGGTCTCATCATAAGTGAGTAAAGCATGGGGACACCCAATACCTTCCTTCAGTCAAAAGCACTTTAGATCTTCTGTGGCAAGAAAAGTTAATCTCATTTTAACCCACTGCCGTTCTGACACCCATTCTCTTCTCCTTAATATGGTAGGGATCCAGAAGAGCAAGGATGGAAGCACACACGCATCGTGCTCCTCCTGGCAGGACTGAGGCAGCAGGAGGGGAGCACTGTAGGACCATGCTGTTGGTAGCACCACAGCTCCTTTGGGTTTGGGAGAAGAAGCAGCTGTGCTTGAAAGCTACAAGTAATCACAGTATTTAGGGATGTGCCAACTGCCTTTGCTGTCAGCTACAACTCAGCTCCTTCAGAGCAGGGGACTGAGTATTTGCACCCACAGCCCATCACTGCAGCTATTTCTTTCCCACCCAGGAGGACCTGAGGTACTAACTCAGGAGGTCACAAAGGCAGAACCACCAAGCTTTTTAAAAAGTTGAGGAAAACTGCTCGGGTATAACTCACATCAGGTGGTAGCCTTTGCCATGAGCATCTGTGAGAAGTTCTCATCTCCCCCACATCAGCTGTCATTTAGCCAAATGATTCTCATCAGCCTCCTCTTAAGTCTTCCATCCCTGCTGCTTCTTTCCACTGGTATCCCTCAATATTCAGAGGATAGCCTACACCCCCCACCTCTCCTACACTAAGGGGAAACAGTGACTCTCCAAACCGAGATTTAACAGGGCTGCAAAGTATCCTAAGGCACTCGAAGACCATGAGGCCTCTTTTTCCTCCACCTTTCCTACTCTGTTCATGCATTGTAAAATAGGGCTGTGCAAATCAGTAGTGCTTTGCTCTGGCTCCTGCAAACAGGGCCAGGAAGAGAACCAATTTTTAAGCAGTGTAATTTCAGAGTCACCCAAAAGTATTTTATTTTCTCCTCCTTGCTGGACTGAAAAAACACGAATTGTTAATCTGGCTCAGACATGATGTTTTGTTTGACCCCGAGCAAAACACTTGGGGAACTTTGGCAAAGGCAAACAAAGAATTGGACTCCAAAGGATCCAGAACAGCTGGAGAAGTTTCTCTTTTGTCTCCCAACCAAGTGGTTAAAGAACTTACCTGAGAGATGGTCCCATACAAACACATACATGTTTCAGGTGGACCCCTTCACAGGGGATCCCCTCCCATGAGATCCCTGTCAAAGCAGCTTTTACTCTAGAGGGGCAAGGGAACATCCTTTGGGCAAAAGATTAAGTTGCAAAAATGCATTGTCCTCCATGCCATGGGCAAGTCCTCAAACCTCTGGATGAGAGATGAACATCACTCAGTCCAACCCTTAGTTTCAATCCAGCTGTCACAAACCAAAACATTTTAGAAACATCAAGAAATGTCCATTGTCATCAAATTTGTGAAAAGTTTAGTCATACAACCAACTGCGTATTTCTTCAGTGACGAAAATGACTCAATAGGGGCAACATATCTATTTTTAAGCCAAGTTTATCTTCTCCACAAAAAATATTCAGTTCAAGACAGGACCTAAGAGGGCAGGTAGTTGCTATGCAACTCCTGACAGAGGATGGCAAGTCAGAAGGGTTCTTTCACAGAATTAAGATTTTTATAAAGTCAAACCAATCTCAAAGTATTATTTTCACTGTTTCGTGTTCTATTTAATAATTATAAAAATCTGGCAAACAAACCCAAATCATGAAGAGAGGATGTTTCTTGGAGCAGATGAGCCAGGATGTTTAACTAGGGAAATTCTGTCTTTATGGAGAAAAATCTATATTTTCACAAGATAAGAAATGTGCCTTTCTAAAGGAAAAAATACTAAACAGCCAAGAGGACTTTCTTGCCAAGTTGGAGTGCTTTACAAACCCACTCCAAGCATAGGGCAGTCTGCAACACTCACTCTCCGTCAGCTAGCACAGCCCAACCTTTGTGGATGCAAAACCCTAAAAACATGTTCCCATTGCACTGATGTTACTGAAGGCACTTTGGGTCATTTTTGTGCATGGAAGCCGCTAGACCTACCAGACTTCAACATCAAGGAACATAAAATACCCAGACACAGTTCCATAGAAACAGAGCTTTTGGTCGTGGTATGCTTTTATACCCTAATGGGTTTGCTTAGTAAAGGAGCTACTGTCTTCCTTGTAGGGGAAGATAACCCATCAGTGGTAGGGCAATTCTGCCTGCATAGAGCACTGTGAGGTTTCTACACACAATTTAAGTCATGGCTCTCCCTTTCAGGGAGTTTGTGTTGCCCAAGCCTTCCTGCAGCTCCCCAGCTTCACAGAACCCTGCTTTGCAGAGGTTTCAGGCAAGGTTACAGCAGAGCGCTGTATACTGCACCTTCACCCAACAAACCCTCAGGGAACCCATAAAAACTGGTGCAGAGACTCAGGCAGCTGCTGCTGAGAACCAGAGGTAATTCAACAGGATTTGGGAGAGATAAGAGGAATATGCATGTTTAAAAGAAAAAAAAAAAAAGAAAAAAAGCAGAGTGGATAGTGAGATGGCAGTGAGGTTCAGCTCCCCAAACGGCTCAGAATCAGTCACGAGCACATAAGTGTTCCCCCAGATTTACTCCAGCTAGTTTGAGAACACTCCTGGACTCATCCTTGGCCATTCTGCACAAGCAATAATGGATGGATATTGGATAGTCATTGCTGTACGGTGGAAACGGGACCACTGAAGATCTGCAGCAACTGGGCACCTCATCCATCTCCAAACACTGTTCTGAATCCAAGCTGCCCTGTAGGCAACAACTTCCCATGCCGATTACTCTGATTCAGGGTCAAAACTGTATTTGCTCATTCCTGGGCATTTCTGTAGTACCTCTATGCCGAGTCCAAGCTTTTAACTTTAATCGCTTTTCTTACTCCCTTCCATGAATCACAGATATCTCTTCTCTGTCATTTCAGCAGTCAGGCACAACGTGGCAGCTGTAGACGTGACAGTTACTAGAAGGAATTCAGACTGATTTTGGGACAGGCTGACCCATATGATTCATGTCCTGAAGCAACATAACCCCCCTCAGGGAACGCTGTCAGCAAAGGAGAAAATAATGCCAGTTACAGCTTTTTAGCTCTCCAAGAAGCATAACCACATTGATACTAATGAGAACCTGTGAATAGATCAGTCTCTAATGGGCAGTGAGAAAGCTGTTAATGGATGCAAAATGGCTCAAAATATGCAGAAACTTTTGATATTATCACTTCCTAAGACACTGCAATGGTGCCACTTGGGCAGGTAGTGGGCAGGTGCTTTCAGCCAGGTAAAAGAAAGGGGTTGCTCATCTGATGCAGAGATGCCTGAGCATAGCTCAAACAGCCTGTGTCAGGAAACGAGATTTGCTGGTTTCTAATCATCCTCCAAGACAGACTAATGCACTATTCCTATCAGTCCATCATGATGGAGTGAGTCAAAAGCCTCAGCCAGGTCCCACCCAAGCCAGGAGCTGTTCTCCAACTCTGAACAATGCGAGCCCTTTGCCAGCTTCCTCCTCCAACACAAAGAAAGGCAAGAAGATCCCAGCACAAACACCGCTGGAACCAGCCATGCTGTCTGGCCAGCGGCAGACAAAATCCCCTGCGCAGTACCGTCTGCGGTACAATTGTGTGCCTTATCAGGGGTTTTCCCCACAGCTCCAATACACAGAGACACATGTGCACACATGCCAAAAATAGCAGCTGTGTTTTAAATAACGGCATCCTGGAGGTGCACATCACGAGCAGCAGGGGAGAGCAAGTCCGAAGTCCAAGTGCCAATTTGAAGATGCAAAGCACTTTCCAAGGGAAAATACAAGGGCACCTCCCAGTTCAGCCCACCAAGGATTGCTGGGGTTTGCTGGGATTTGTCTTTACCCATCTGACACTGGTCCCTGAACAATGAGACCAATTGGTCACTCCTGTTATTTGGTTGATGGTGACTATAACTTTTTGTGCCATACATTGGCAACACACCCTCTGCTCCAGAGTCTGACATAAACAAGTATTTGGACCAAGAATGCACTTTTCCCACCTCCCTGTCTAGGAAAAAGAAATATTAGGAGTGGGAACATGGATACATGGTTCTTTTCTTTTGTCTAGTGTTTCCCCAGAAGTTCCCAGCAGAATCAGCGACTGAGTCCCAGG
Organism: Aramus guarauna; assembly: GCA_013400195.1. Taxonomy (NCBI): domain Eukaryota; kingdom Metazoa; phylum Chordata; class Aves; order Gruiformes; family Aramidae; genus Aramus; species Aramus guarauna. Next base: position 222,548 of record VXBL01005992.1, on the reverse strand, counting down.
TCAGTCCAGCATCACCGCGAGCCTGTCACACTTTTCTGCTGTCTCTGGGAGAAGGTGAAGTGTTAAAATGCAGAGAATGGGGAGAATAGGAGAGTGCTCTGTGCAGAAGACAAAAGCAGCCAACCCACAAATCTGTGCATCAGCACTTGCAGCAGCAAAGAAAACCACCACATACAATTATGGCAGGTAATCTTATTTTCAAGTTTGAAATAATTTGTCCTGGTATGGAAGATGGGAACCACAACCACTTACCCAGTAAACCACATACATCATGGAACAGCTGCTGGGAGGGAAGGGAGGCTATAATAATCTTACTTCTATTCAGCAAACCATACCACTCACATACAAATATTCCCACAGACTTCAGGATGTCAGTGCAGGGGAGTTGCACATTTTTTTTTTCCCTGCAAGGTTCTCAGCAGAGAAAACAGAGAGGAAAGCAAGACGACTCAGCCCAGCCTGGAATACATCTCTGATAGCTGCTCCCAGATGGGTTCCCAAACCTCCCAACAGGATACTGTTGTGCATTATCAGCAAGGCACAACGTTCCATGTACATTAATGAGAAACACTGCTGTGCTACCAATTTGTCTGGCTTGGTCTTGGCAGTATTTCTAGGTTGGAAATCCCATAGTTCACATAACTGGTCTATTCACCCCGCTGCTTAATCTGTCTTCACTTGAGGAGATGAACTCCATATATAAACATGCAATGCTGTATATAAACAGCCCCCAGGCCTGCGGACAGCAAGAATTAAGCATTGCTCTGTGTGTGTATGTGTACATGTATATGTGTGTGTCTGGGAAAGAGGCTGTTATTTGCTTGTTTATTATAGTATTCTAAATTGTAAATGTAAAGTTATCCAAACCTCAGGCCAGGCTCCAACCTCAGAGATAAGCCCTGACCAGAGAAGGGCTGACAGGGGTAGACTCGCAGGCGACAGGATACTCAGCTGTTTGTTGTGGTTGGCAGGTTAGTAGAGATTTCACTCATTCTGAAACAAAATTAGGGGGAAAAACAACTAAACCCATTCTTCTATTCCAGAAATCAGGATAAGAGGTGCATGGATTGCAGGGGACCGTGTCGGCTGGTGGGGCAGGGGATGAACAAGCATCCCAAGAGAGCGAGACTCAGCCTGCTCCCGGGCTTCCATCTGCCTCTGACCCAAGGAACTCAGCTCCTTGATGCTGAGCCCCCCAGAAAACACACGTCCCCCATGCATGCCCCACAGCATGCCCCTGCTCATGGGGCCCAGGCTGTTTCTTATAAAGAAATGACAGCAAGGCAGATCATGTTTTCCTGCTCATTCTTTACAGAATTTGCTAACCTAAATGAAAACAAGTCTCCTCTGATTCTGTGAGATTTTTCTCATGCTTTTTGGTTGGTGGTTTAATTCTTTTCACAGTGTTAACACTGGCTTCTCTCAAAAATGTCAGAAACTATCAATACAGGGGTGAAAAAAACCCACCAAATAAAAAACGCCTAGAAAACCTTAAAAGGGGGGAGGGAATTCCCACATGCATCACTGAGCAAAATCGTCTGCCTTCTCAGGCAATAAACGTGGCTGGCTGACGGCAGCAGGCTGGCTGATGGATGGTGTGTACCAGCAGCAGGTCTGGTTTGTGCAGAAGTAGCAGAGCACACCGTGTGTCTGCAACACGCACAGGCACTGCGAACACCTCCACCTTCGAGGTCAAGCCCCTGAAATAAGAAATGATCGAGGCAAGCGTGGGACTGGGGGTCCAAACGGCCGATGCTCTGCACAACTCCTGCCGCTTCTCCTCCAGCTCACTGACTCGGGGCAGGAGGAGAGCTCAGAGGCAGAGGTTCTTGGACAGTGCCCTTCGAGGCTCACTACATCTCGCTTTTTTCTTGAATAAAGATTGGGAGGGGAAACAAAAGGAATGAGAAACTCCAAATTTGGCTATTTTAAATACTCCATGTTTTGGAGGAGGGGTTATCACAGGCAGCATCCACTATACCAATACAACTCTGAGAAAATCAGTGGGTAGAAAACTCTGATCTCCAGCTGATTATTATTCTAGGGACAGAAAAGAACACAAATATGGAAAGAAAAATGTGATGCCTGAGTGGGCAAGCAAAGGTTTTAAATTCACAGCCTACCCCGTATCATTGCATGTTGCATTTCACTGGTCTCAGCCCCTGCTGGCTGTGACCAGATAACGAATTCACCAAAAAGAAATAAATTTAGTTGGAGAAATTATGTTTATCCTGCATCCGAGCTAATCACCAAGCGCACAGCATGTACTGTGCTCTTACTGATTTGTTCCCAAGTGTCTCCAAACAGCCTTCAACAAAACAAGAAGGGAATAAAGAGAACCCAGGGAGATGACTGAATAAATTAAGACACACGTGGCCTCCTGTATTCATCTCCCTGTTTCTTCCTGAAAGGAACAGAAGCTGTGCTGTTACCTAAGCCCATACCCACAACAGCGAGGCGTATGGTTGGAGCAGGTGCCTGCAGGCTTTGGGCGTGCTGTGGGAGGTACACAGTGAGAAGAGTGCCTTGAACCTCTCTCCGAAACGCAGACAGCTGGCCTGCCTCCAAGCGTATCATCGCATCGTTAGAAGAGCTGCTTTTGTAAGCACGCGGTCTAAAACCGAAGCGCTGGTTCTGTGTGTGAGCCACAAGCCCTCGTGAAGTGGAAGGAGCTGTGCCCTCAGCCTGGGCTTTGGCACACGATTCCCAACACCTCTGCGGTCTCTGTGCCTTCTCCCCTCTGCCGCTACAGTGGAAACCACCATCAGCTACAGAAAAGCTGCAGGAATTAATTCTGGAAAACATGTCCTTGGGCAGGTGCTCCCGAAACAAGGACTTTTGCTTTCAAAGGGATTGGATGTGTGCAGAGTAGTCCTGGAAAGCAACCATGGTGCAGAGATCTTTTGGAGGTCACCAGTCTTGTAGTCAGAAGGAAATTCCCGCAAATTACAGTTGTGCATATGGAGACAGGTGCAAGGCTTTGTTAACGATTTGAAGGACACCTTCGTCCTGGTTATTCAGGGCTGATGGAAGCATTCAGCTGAGGGAAGCAGCATGGTTTTTCTTCAGAATTTGAGCTTTCTTAACAGAGCTTAGTGTGCCAAGGTTGAAAGGGATTTCTTTTATGCTGTCCTGCACACAGAAGCCTAGAAAAGAGCTCCAGAAAGGACACACTCACCATCGCAGCAGAAGTGCACATGGATTCTCTTGATCTAGGAACGGGTGGGGGGGGAGTTGATCACTTTATGAATCCCATTGTAATGGCCTGGAAGGCAGAGCATTTCAGAACTGCATGTGTCTATCTCCTTTTAGACAGCACTTGACAAGGCGCTGGACCAATGCTTATTTCTCACTTTTACAATCACTATGTCTTAACACAAAACTCAGTATAAGCCATGAATATTAAGTGCCCTAACCAATGAACCATGGCCCGGCTACATTCTCTTCAAGTTTCTTACCATGTCCATCACCTGAAAGCCAAGAAGGCTCTTCTGCAGCAAGATGATTATCAGGAGGGAGGGGTATCAGAATTGCTGAAATCAATCACAATAAATTAATTCCTAAGTGTCTCCAAACAGCCTTCAACAAAACACAAATGGAGTAAAGGGAACCTGGAGATGACAGAGCAAAGAAACAGGACACAAGGGGCCTCCTCCATTCGTCTCCCTGCTCCATCCCCCAGGGATGGGGAGGCTGCAGCCCTAACTGCATGTGCCCGTTTCCTAAGCCACAGCAAGATGAATGGTTAGAGCAGATGCCTGCAGGCTTTGCGTGTGTTGTGGGTGATACACAGCAGAACCAGAGGGGCCTGAACTTCTCAGAAATGCAAATATTTGACCTGACCAGGACATACTACAGGAAATTTCTCTTGGTCCTAATAAAGCATGGAGCGACTGGCACACTGCAAAGAAACCGGGCTTTTCTTTTTTTTTTGTGTGTGTGTGTGTTAAATATACTAAGACAAGATCTAAGCATCAGCAATTTCCTTGCAGGAACCCAGAGCACGCTGGAGAAGTTGAAGAGCAAGTAGCTGGGCCCAGAGGCCACAGTCTGACAAAATGCCACCTCATTTGCTAGGAAGCAGACTCAGCTTAAGAAACTGGCCCCGGTCCAGAAAGCATCCTGCTCAGAGCTAGACCTTTCCACGACTTGCAGTGCAGCCAGAACCCCAAGCAGTGCCGGGGGAGGAGAGCAGGCAGAGGCAGCCCAGGCTTTCTGTAGAAGCCAAAAATCGCATGTTCCAACCTTGCCAGCCTAACCAGTGGGGGAAAGTGCAGGTTTTGCCCCAAGGACTGATAGTCTAGAAATAAAGCAACCCAAATCGACAGAGAGTCACATTGCCAGCTCCTGCAGTCAGTTGAGGTGCATCAGACTACCAGAGGGATTTTAATTCAGATTCATTACTCAGCTCGGAGTGCAGCACATCCTATCCGGAACGTAAACAGTGACTTGTACAGTCTGTCTAGCCCCTTTCATCACAGACGATTTTAATGCTCTGAGAGGATTGTTTTATCCCCCCAGTACAAGGCAGTTGCTACCAGAGCAGAAGGCATCAGCTGTTTTAGCAACACACAGGCCAACTGCAAATGGAGAAAGCTGCAAAAACCAGGAGAAACTATGCAGTTTTTCTCTTCAGACTCAAAAGTCACTAAAATTTGTCCAGAACACCAAAGCCTTACAGCTACCATGAGAAAAGATTACGGGGGGTTAAGTACTTTTTGTGATTGTTATCTGACTGTTCTGTACCTTCTTTTACACGGATTGCACGTATTCCCAACACAACAGATAACCACTGTGCCAAACACCTGGATGTGCTAATTACAGAGGTTTAGGGCAGATTTGACATTCCTACCTTGCAAGCTGCTGTACTTCCCTCTCTTTGCTTCATTCCTCAGAGACATCATGCCGTACATGCCCAGGTACCTTCCTACTTCCTCAGTTGCTTATCGCCAGAGGGCTGCTTCCATCACAGAAGCCAAGAAATCCCCCCGTGCTCTCGCCTACTCTCCAAGGAGCAGTTCAGACTCTGGCAGCAGGTCCTGGCTCTGGTTTCAGCTCTCAGACACTGAAGCACCTTCCCAGGGGCTGAGCAGGCAGTGCTCCTGTCCCTGTGCCTCAGCCTCCCATGGGGAAACCCAACACCAGGAGCAAGAACAGGATCAAATCCCCAGTGGCAAGCCACAGCACCTGCCTACCGTATGGGTATGGAGGGATTAATTACAGCTGTGACAGGTGACTGAGTATTCATAACCCAAGCCAGGACACTGGCAAGCAGATTTCTGCACTGGGGGGATCATCAATTATGCAAAAAGGTACATAGTTAGTGTAGCTTGACCCACCCATGGGTTATTAATTCTTCATCTCATTAATTCCACTAGAAGGGCTGCCAATAGCTAATTCACATCCCTTGAGATCCCTCCTCTGAGCTCCTTTTCATCTGTTTATCTAAAAACATTTGGCAAGTACTATGAGATTTAGAGAAGCAGAACTTCCATTTTATAAGTGGGGAAACAGAGGCATCTTTTTTCCACAAGCAGCTTCCACTAATTCACAAAAAAACACAGAAGCCAGGATCTAAGGCAAGCACTGTCAGCCTCTGTGACCGTGCTGTGCTAACTGGATGACATGGGCTTGGCACTCGTCACGGGCAGGAAGAGAGAAGCAAGTTGTGAACCGCGCAGAAGTTATGGAGTGAACCAGCTTTAAACCATCACTGCAGGAGATAATTCATCCCTGTACTGCATCAGCTGAACATCTCTCATAATTAATAGGGAACAGGAGATGCAGGTGTTTTTCAGTGCAAGAGAATGTCTGACACATCAGCCTTGGAAATGAAGCTTTCCTCCTTATAGTGTTTTTCCTCCCAAGGCTATAAGGACACCAGAATTTCATACTGACAGCATCCAAGCCAGACTTCTACCCCATGTCCTGTGTTATTTTGTTGAGGGTATCTGCCAGGAGGCCAGCAAGATGCTTTTGGTGGCCTTTGGGACCAAGGAAGAGCAGAGACATTTCACACTGGCAATCACGCGGTTACCCAGTGGAGTTTCAGTTGAGGTTACCCAAGTCTCATTGGAGCTGTCTACAATTAGGAAGCTCTAATTCAGTTTCCCAGTACAAATACTTATCCACCTCAGAGGAGAGGTTCACAATAGCCATTAGAGGTTTTCAGCTATAAGAATAATTCTTAATGGCCTGATGGAAAGGCTGCAGAGTAACTTCTTATTCTTAACACTGAACAAATAGATGCTGTTTCTGCTGTGCTATGAATAGCTCTTAAAAATAAAAGTTACAAACCAACTTTCCAGATGTACTTAGAGACATTCCTCAAGAACCAGACTTCATACTGCCTCAGGAGGACTGGATCCAATCCCAGCCCCAATTAATTCCCTCTGACCTCAGGCAGTTCATCTAACTTGCTGCTGCTCACAGCAAGATCTTTACCAGTCTCAGTGGAGCCGTGAAGGTTAATTATCTGAGGCCATATATGTTCGGAAAGACATCTACATGTCAACTGTTAAGCACAACAAGATTGTTTACACATCAAGCTTAAGAACAGGTTTAGATGTTACTATCATGTCAGTAAAGACTATTCTGAAAAAGTGTGGGTTTGGTTTTTTTTTAAATCTTAATTGAGATACTTAAAAGCATAACTCATTTTTCTCTAACTCACATGGACGTACTTATCAGGCAGATAAGCAGCAATGCAAAGAAACTTAAAAGGAAAAGCAACAGGCACATAGTCAATAAGGCAGACAAAAAAAAAATAATCCCAAAAATCCAAGCTTATCCAGAGGTGGCTGCAGTGTTCCAGAAACATTGTGAGTGTCCGTCTCATATCCTACTCCAGGAGCAATGATCCTGCTGCTGCTTCTTTACAGCCTGTGCTCAGAGAAGTGGTAGGAGTATTGCTATTGACTTCAGTGGGTCAAGAAAGTCCTACAGATTGGCAACTGTTTGCTAGTCAAGTCATGTACTTTGATAAATGAACATCCTGCAGAAATAAGCCTGTGTAGGCCCATTCAGCTCCAAGCAGGCAAAAGACTACACGTCCCCAAAAATCAGCATCGGGATTAACTAACTCAATTACTTGGGCTGCAGTCTCAGAGCTTTTGTTCCTTGGAGTACTTCAAGCTGAAAGAAATGACTTTGCTTTTTTTGCATGCATGCAGCACTCCAGCACCCCCATGAAACCTATGCTAGAGCAAACCACAACAGACCACTGTCCAGGACAGTCAAACTCTACGTTGCTTATTCCAGTAGTGAGAATTACAGAGATGTCACAGCTAAAGTGTGATCAGTCTACCAAAGTAAAGAAAAAAAGAAAATGTGTGCATTTCTTCTCTAATCCCACCGTTTCACACAGCTGTACAGCCAAGGCAAGAGCTGGGTTCCTGCTTGACAGCTCCTGGTCTCAGGGCATGACCGCACACATGGTCATGTCCTAAGCCATACCCTACAATAACTGTGGCATCTTTTCTCAGGCCAGGTATCGCTAGCAAATACTTACCTCCCCTCCTCTCCTTCCCCTTCCCTCCACCCTGCCCAACTAATCACCAGCAAGGCTTTTCATCCTCTTAATTTTCTGTTTTGCTTCCCACCACCCTGTCAGTTTTGTGCTTGTTTCCTATGTGGGACCGAGGCAGGAATCCAAGCCAGAATCTCACAGCAATATGTAATTAATTGCAACTACTCTCACAGAGGCTACAATTTGGGCTGTTCAGCCAGACACATACACTCTGCAAGTAACGGTTCCAAATCACTACTCCTATTTAGCAAGCTGTCAAGGTCCTGGCTGTTCTTTAGCACATTAAAGCTGAGAGCGTAACATGGTTTTTAAATCAGTCTATGAAGCATACTATGGGTTTGTACAGCATGTAATACTTTATCTAGAGCAACACAACCCAGAAGGGCTTTTCACTTTAGAAGTGTAAACCACTATTGCTTGAACAGGAGAATTAAATCCATTAGAGCTGACTCAGAGGCAGGTCCTTATCCAGAATGCCGACCGCCCACTGGTAAAGACATGATCTCTATACATTTAGCATATGTAGGTAGAACAGGGAGCGTGGCTGACTCTGGGGCTAATCACAGTACGTTCTCCTGCTGCTACACAGCATACAATTTAATTAAAATGGTAGCCCAAAAAAAACCCAAAATAAAAAAAATAATTTAAGTAATTTAGGTACTTGAGCCCCATTTACTTTTAAGGTAGATTTAGGATCCTAAGACACTTTTGAGACCAGTATTCTGGTTCCTCTCAACATTTAACCACCAGTTAAAGAAATAAAAGCCATGTCACAAACAGACTTTCAATATCTAGACCTCCAAGGCCAGTCAATTATCTAAGAGAAGATATTCCTTTGAAAAAGCCTCATGTCTTGAGTTTTGAATTAAAACCTCATCCCAATAATATCACCACCAAGACAGAATGATACTTTTATCTGTAGCAATATCCATCAATAGATACAGTACTTAAGGAATTACACCAAGGCTAGTTAGCAACTAATTTATGTTTTTCATCTCATACAATTTCAAAGTGGTCCACAAAAGCTGGTAATAGCTACCAGAATTAGCATTCTGTGGAAGAAATTCAGTTGCAAGGGATACATGACTTGTCCAAGATCACGTACTAAAATAGCAGATCTAGTTTGTTGACCATAAAAAAATGGCCAAACAGAAGTATTCATTCTTCTTATGTGTGCTAGACAATCTTACCAGTAAACCTTTAAGATTAGCTACAGCTGCTAATAATTTATAACGAATCAGAGAAATTGATCTTAAGAGACACCACATGCCTAACACTTGCACACAGGAAACAGAAAAATGCCCAACTCCTATATCCTTAGGAAAACTAATTTTGAGAAGCACAACTGCCCAAAACCCTTGCTGGCTGATCACCCGACTGGACAAAACACACCACTGAAGAGACTCACTTCAAGAATCACAGTTTCGCAACGATTACCTATTTTCAAGTAGGAGAAGTATTTTGTTGAGAGGGGAAACAGCATTGTCCTTAGTGAGGGAGAGTGAATCTTCTTTTCAGTGCATGTTTTATTGATGCAGTTTGCTTTTCTAAATGTTAAGGATAAGACTTGGAAGAAATATCTCGAGAAGGAAAGGGTCCAGATCTCACGTACGCAGGTAAGAGGCTGGAGTCAGTGCAGTAGTTTCGCTGGTGAGAAAACAATGACAACACAGCACTGAGGAGGTTAGGAGTTCCTGGGAAAGCGATAGCAAGGAGAGCTGGAGCTTTCACTTAGTTTTGCACCACTGCTATTACTAGAACAGTGATAACATCGTGCATTAAACAATTAGCAACTTCCGACCATGCATTCCCAGCACCAGTTCAGTATCAACCAACCCCTCAGGCTGAAGTGGGCAGCTGATAAGAAACTCTGCTTGGGACATAGACTGGGTGAGCTCACTGCCCTGCACAGCATCTGGGGAAGGAGCGAAGGTCTAACTCACACCTCAGATCTAAGGTTTTGCCTAGAAAAGGCAGATCTCAGTGAGGTGGAGTGCCAGCGCTTAGCACAGCCCTTTGGCTGCCCATCTGGAGATCTCCATTTCTATCTGCTCAGGTCAGAGGCAAAATGAGTTCAGCAGTCTCATTCCTCCCAAAAGCAGCTGGTACAATATGACACAACTGAGTATGATGTATAGTTCTCCTGGGCCAAAGCCCAGAGCCAAGAGCAGATGGAGTGCAGGTGACAATTACAACTTACTTGACAAGCTGGTGGAAAGCCCATGGCCAGAACAGATACACTGGCCAAGCTCGGGTACCCAGCTTTTTCTTTTGAATTAAGAGAGAGTTGAGATTTCTGGAAGGAGATCAAATCTTCCAGAGGCTTTGAGGGTGCTCTGGACGGAGGGTCTGGGATTTTTTTTTTTCCTTCGAAGATATAGCTGCATCCAACAGTATGAACACCCTCCAACTACCTACAACACATCTTTCCAACAAGTGCTTTTCCCATCACTTATCAGAGGGAAAGAAATGCTCACCAGTTGTATGGCTGTGCAGTGAAGTTCTGGGGAGTCACCATGAAGAACTGCAGGAAATACAGCAGAAGACATGCAGATATAAAGAGAAGATAAATTGAAATGAGGCAGCTAGAAAAGTCATGCTTTCTGCCCTGAACAGTAAAAAAAAAGCAAAAACAAAGAGGAAAACCAAGACAAAGCAAAGGCAGTTCTGTTCCCCATTTTTCATATATTAAATATCACCAAAAAATAAAATGAAAGAATACCTTACTGGTGACCTGTTATGTGTGTGTCTCATTAAATGTGTCTGGACTTTCCTGCACCTCTAAGTGAGCCTTGTCTCATGCTTAAGCTTATTATTGCTGGATTATTCTGGGATAGCCACTTGCCAACACCACCTTCGTCTGATGACACTGACAAAGAAGATAAAGCTGAGGCCACCGGTGTGTGTTCCTTCAGATATGCAGGCGTTGGTATGTGCCACTTCACCCCACATGGTCTTTGTCCTAGTGGGGTCACTCCAAGGGTTGCAAAAGAGCAATAGAAGGGTCAGCAGCTCAAAAATAATAATGAATATAATTGATGGATTAGGTCCCAAGAGGGGTGGTACTGCAGTTATTTTACAGGTAGGAACAATGGGGCACAGGTTCTCAGCTGGGTGCTCCAGCTCCTCATTTAATTGATCACAAATCCCTGTCCGCTCTGACAGGAGCAAGCTCTAAATGAGGCCACATGGCACACTAACAACAGAGGCACTTGGTGCAGCTCTGACCACTGCTTACCCCCACCCATGGACAGGCACTGCCATTTCTCTCCTGCACCATCACCCATTCCCAGTCGGGGGATAAACAGGAATGTACTTTACTGTCCTGCCTTAGGAAAAGGCACTTTAGGAAAAACTACTCCCACTGCACAGGAGTCTCTTTTGTTAGGAGACCTAAAGATGCCATGTGGCCAGACATCCAAAAGAACTAAACAACTGAAATTTTTTTAGGATGGGAGAGGCATTATCCCCCACATTACATATGGGGAGAACAATGTGACAAGAAGTTAAGGGAGTCACTGCAAGACCGAGCTGCACCATGGTCTGCACTCCTATTACTGCCCGGAGCACCCTTGGGTTGCACCAGCCCTGGGGTGAGCGCCCCAGCTGCTCAGCATGCTCTGTGTCTCCTCCACTGAACCCTAAGGCAGAGACTCAGGTGACCCCACGTTTGGCCAGGGAATACGATGTCCTGCAGGCTAGCATTCCTTTTCTCCAAATACATAAAGCTAGCAGTTTGCACATTTATCAATGGACCAGGTTCAAGCTTGATGCAAAACTCATTGTCAATAGAGCATCATCAGGAAATAACCCTGCCTCTCCTCTTCCACTGCCTCCCATTGCCGACGGGAGAAAAGAGCTAAGCATTTGGAACATTATTTGTTTCACACTAATGCTAAAGTGGCTGGAGCGGGCACAGTTTTATTAACGGATGAGATCTTTCTAAAGCTCCCTCCCCAAAAAAGGAGGTAGGGTGAAGGAGACAAAGGCAAAAGAAATGGAGGTGGAGGAGGGTTGAAAGGAAACATCCATTTCAGAGGGCTCACATCAGAGCATAAAGCTGAGCTGCAAAGAGGACAAAAAGCAGATATGAAAAGTCATCAAAGCCTATTCATGAGCATGACCATCTCTCCCCAGGTCTCTTCCTCAGTCTGCCTCTGACTTTCCCTGGGGAATGCAAGAACAGATCCCAGCCTGCACAGCAATTGCACTAGGGCTTTGGGGTTATTTTTAAAATAGTCATTATGGCTCTTGTGACTCACCAACTTGTAATGATGGAAGTATGTTGTTTGATCTGCACAGACACAGGCATACAAATAAAAAATTGAAAAAGGGATCCTGAGGGGGAAAAAAAAAAATATTCCACAGAAAATAGCAAGACAAAAGGAAGATGGTTCAGTGGAACAGGGTCTTATGGTCACCCACAGGCACAGCACCAATTCTACCTTTTGTTTTAACAGCTCTTCACCCTTGATGTCTTTGGCTTCCCAGGGCCCATTACAGGGCTGGTCCAAGCCACTGGACAGCAGTGTAGCAGAGGATGTACAGGGACTGAGATAGATTGGGACGGTCTAAACAGAAAATAAACCAGAGAGGCCAACCTCTGAAACGCGCTTCCTTCCCCCTTACACAGCTCCCTTTCCCCGAGGACCTTTTGTGAACCCAGTTTGTCCTGGTTCTCCTTCACAGCTCTTTTTCTGTGGATGGTCTTGGGCTGGTTTTCCTGAACAAAAATGGTAATGGGAGACAGCTGGCACAAAGGGCACCCAGAGCAAGCCCCCAGGATGCTGCTGGGTGTGCAAATGCCAAGGCAGGATCAAAGTATTGCTTATGTGATAACCTCCAAGTGACATTCCTAAATTAGAAGCAGCAGTGGCACCAGATGCATTTCAGCCACAGCATGACTTGAAGGCTGATTTTCTAATGTAGGCGTGAAGAAGCCACTCTGGTGACTTAGAGACCACAGCAGTGCTTTTTCTCTGATGCTACAGAAGCATCCAGAGCTAAGCCTAGAACAAGGATTTTCACTGGTCTTTCACTCTTATTCACTTACATAAAACAGCAAAGCCAAGCTGCCCTGGTTTCTGCTTCATATAAATCATATGTCCAGGGAGTAGGGATCATTTTTACAATGAACTAATATTTCTGGGTTGCTATTTCTGTGCCTTTGTTTGCCCAGACACAAAGACTCAGCCCTTTGTAGTTCCCACATGACAATGTCTATGTTGCATGAGATCATGTTTGTGTTTTTGGACACATCTTTTTTTAAACAGCCCCTATTGAATTCCCTCAACTCAGCTCTTTCCTTCCTCTTGCTTTCAATTGATCAAACAATATCAAATGGAGCCCAGGAGCCATGCACATACATATCTCATGTTTTTTAATAAGGCTAGAGGAGATGGTTTGCACCGTGGTGCACTTTTGGGCAATGAAGTGAAAGAGAGAGGAAGTACCTGACAAAAAGAGGCAGCCAGAGCAGAGGTGGCCACAGCAGGAGCTGATAAGATCAGAGACAGGTGAAAATAACAGTATGGCCAAGTGAGGCTAAGAGTTTGTCTAGGCAAAGACAATTAAGTCCTCACTTCGTGCATCACAATCTCCCCATGGATAACACCAGACAAGGGATAACATCACCAGGTTGGGAATACAGAGCAGAAGCAGCTCAAACTTTTAAGGAGAAATAATTTGCTTCCAGGTAACTGTGGAAAAAGTGCACAGGGATGCTGGGAACATGCAGGTAGTGCTGGCACACGCTCGGTGCTGAGCACACGGTGCCCACAGGGCCAGGAGAGGAGATCCTAGCCTGGAGGGACCCTGACCGGAGGATTTCTAGATATTCACCTCGACCCCCTTGAAACCACAGGGCAACTAAACACAAGAGACCCCAGCCTTGGAGACTGCTGACTGTTTGGGATGGCCTCTTACTGCAGCAGGAGGTTCTCCCAATGCTGACATTGCAGAGGTGCAAGGCAGCAAGCCAAAATAATACTTAGGATGCAGCAAAACTTCTAGAGAAACAGATTTTAGAGAGACAGACACTAATTCATTCAGTCAGAAACAAAATCTCCAATTTCCTGGTCTCCCCACAGCTGGAGTTTTGAAGAGGAAAGAGGGTCATAAAGCTCTGAAGGAACAGAAATCTCCTCTCTCCATGCCAGCTCACATCCTCCCCGTAGGACCATAAATACCATATTCCTTGAACACGCTGGATGCAAACAGGAAAACGTTAAATCACGAGAGATAATTAGCAGTCTTTATCCAACACGTTCTTTACAAAGAGGGACTCCCTCAAGTCCACTTCTCTCATCAGCATCTCCCCCCTTTATACCGAGCAGGAGCCACCCAACACGATGGTCCCAGCAGAGGAGCAGGGTCCCGCGCAGGGGCTGCCACCAGCTGCTCTGGCACATGGGTCCGGCTCAGCTGTCCCACAGCAACAGAGACCATCTATAAGAAGAGCTGACAAGACTTTAAACAACTGCTACCAATAACCATGCCTCACTCCAGAACTTCCACTGACAGACATCTTGAGTTTGTTTTCATTTCTTTAATTGATATCTTATTAAATTCCCTATAAATAGAGCTAGCAAGCAAAGAGCATCATGCAGGTGGGTTGGAAGACCAGTGCTAGCAGCAAGATGCCCAAAAGGAAGAGAGACAAGGAGCCCACCAATTCACAGGGGAAATGAGTCATCTCCAACTTTCCACAGAGACCAGGCCAGCCTGGCATGGGGACCAGTGGTGCTACACCAGACCTTCTTACCCTGAATTCACACCAGCGTCACCAGTTCAGCCTCAGGCCCTATTTGTGCTGCGATGCTCTAAGAGCCAAGCTACCGTCTTTCTGAGTGCATAGACAAGTCCCACAGCGCTCATCTGCGGGAAGATTTTGGCCTCTTACACACACACGTCACTTGTGTTGGCAGAACTCCAACTGACCTCGATGGATGAGAGACATAAAACATCTGCACTCAACCACACTTTCCAGCAAACATTTTCTTAAGAAAAAAGGCAAGACTGAGTTGCCCTGTGTTCCCATGCTGGTCACCAGCATGCAGGGCTGAGGTGAGAACATGGCCAGGAGGCATCCTGTGGGCTGCCCTCTCCAAAATAACGAGGGACTCCAACCAGTTCATAACATTTATCCCACCTTGCTGTCACCACACCATGTCCCAAAAATCTTGTCACATCAGCTCCGTGCTCTGGACAGGTCACTTGCAAGAAACCAGCTGGATGCAGGATAAGAGAGGAGAGACTTCATTTCATCTACTCCTTCTGAGACACGTCTATGGGGCTGATCTCTGAATTTGAGCATGTAAAGCTGGCAACTGCTTTATTCCCATTTTTAAGATGGGAAACCAAAGCCGAGCAGGAATAAGTAATCCATCTAAGCTCACACTGGAAGCAGGAGGCAGAGAAGGGGCAGTCCTGTAATGGAACAAGCACCCTTCCTCTGCCACCACAAAAGGGCTGGCAAGTAAATGCAAGACAGACCTCCAAGGAACGCACCCGGTGTACAGCCTTCCAAACCAGTGGAAAACCGCAAGGACAGCACAAGGGATGGATCTGAAGTGCTCATCAGGTGTCAATGTCCCTGCCTGAAAACCCGCCCAGGCGCAGTGCCGGGCACGCTCCCCAAATGCCACTGCAAGAGCTCTCCATCAGCTTCCCACCCTCAATAGGAGTGTGTTAAAAATAAGGTGTAAATAAAAAGGGATTTTTCTTTATTACTTTGCAGGCATATCTTTCATGACACTGATGCCCAGCCCCACAAGCAGAGCTGGGAGGGCACAACCCCTCAGGCAGAGAAGCCGCAGTGTTAACATGTCCCAGGAGTGGCTTTCTTCTAGTAACTAATCACAGAGTTTATGACACTTCTCACAAGACAGTCAGAAAGCTCCCCATAAATAATCACACGGAACATTAACCAACTGCAAATTACTTTTATTATCACTAACCATTGTCACAACCTTTGTTAGTTTTGAGGTAGTAGAGGGATTTTTTTATTTTATTTTTTTTTTTTTTACAGTCGCTATCTGATAACCATATGGAAAACTTGAGAGCATTTTCCCAAATAATACTATGATGCACTCACTGTGAATTGACATTTCCATTAAAGTTGCACTCAAAACTGAGAAATAAATTAACATTGTGCCTATTTGAGGCGGAGAACTGCAGCAGAGCAGGAGGCTGAGTGACCTGACCAAAGACTCACAGTAAATGAGTGTCAATGCAAAGGATGCAGTAGGTCTACTCTCAGCTGTACAGAACTAATTCAACTGCACAAACCTAAGCAATGCCTTTATTAACAAAATACTCAATGATAGAACTGTGCTTAAAAAAAACCCAAAACATAACACAAATTACTGACCACCCAGTGCCCCAGAGCATTTTGGACAAGGTGGGACCTCTTGTGCCGTCCCTACCATTGGCGATCCTGCACCGGGCCCACTGAGCGATCTACCTTGCAGCACAGACACGTATTGTTACTCCATCAAAGGAGGAAGCCAAAACAGATGAGGATTAATTGCTGCCCCAAAAAATCATCCTGGGAATCTCTCTCAAAGCCAAACACAACAAGCAGAGCCCCCGATGCTGTGCTCAGACAACCCTGACCTCCTACTGCTGCTTCTATATGATAAATTCCATAGTTTTGTGGTTTGTTACTTTTCTAGGAATGAAAATAATCTTTGCATAGATATACAGGGATCACAATGCCATCTCCAAACAAACACTTCACTTGCTGGCAAGGAGTTTTGTTAAGACAACTGAACGTGCTGAATTATGCACACAGTTTGCCTGAACACATGTTGAAGTCACAGAGATTGCCTGGAGCCCTCAATCCATTTTTAAGCCAGGTTCTTTGCGGGCTGTGTTCCAACCATCCCGCCCATCAGCACTGAGCCTTGCAAGGGGCACCTCTAGCAACCACACAACAAAAAGGCCCGTTTGCCAGCCAGCCGATCCAGGGAGCCGGCTGCTCCGCTCCGAGCCCTGCCAGCCGGTGCTCGCAAGGGGAATCTCTTGGATTGCCCCGGTGCAGTTGCTGATAGAGGGAAAAAAAAACAGGGAAGAAAATGAATCATGACAAAAGCTTTGACCAAATGATTTTCTTCTGCCTACAGTTTTAAAGGTCCCTAAACTCCTTGTGCTAAACCACCAGCTCCTGAGCTATGGCTCCGTCTTACACCAGAGCACAGAGAAGAATCAGAGACCCCTGCACATTTTGGGGGAGTCACGCTGTGTCTGTGGGGAGGTATTTTAAGTTTCCTCTGACCCTTTTTCTCCATCCACACCCAGCACAATACTTTACTTCATGCACGAAGAGGGGTACGCTATTCCAACTCACTTATCTGCCGATTTTCATTTTCGATCATATGTCTTCCAGCATTCCCAAACTGTTATCCTGTGTTTCTTTGCCTGACACATTGTAAAAATAACCCAGACTGCAAAGCTTGCTTGATGTTTGTAGGACACCATGGAAATTTACAGCGCAAGATAATTACCTTTAAATAAAAGGTTAATCTACAGTAAATACAAAATAGAGGACGGTTTGGGGAAACACTCTGAAATCCACTGGTGGAAGTTAGTGCACTGCAGGTACAAATTAGTAGCATCTATTAATGGGAGAATCTTGGTGGATTAGGCAAACTAACAAAAGTAAAAATAATTAACAACATTAGTCACATAAAACATAATTGACTTCCAATTGCTTCTAACATTATTTTTCTAATGAAGTTGCTAGGAACTAATCAGAGCTGGCTGGATAGCTTATCAGGGGACAGCCACAGTCGGCAGGATTAGCTGCTTAGCGCCGGAGCGTGATTCACCCTGAGGAAGAACCGATCGTCCTTTGCAGCATCAGGAAGGAAATTTTCAGCAGTTGACTCTTTGCTGCTCTTTCATCCCCTTCCCTGCTCAGTCTGGGGCAGGCAGGACACTCGGGGGACCCGTGCGTTCCTGCCTGCCAGGAACAGTTGTCCTTTTTATAGCTCCATACCGATTTGCTTGTGGTCATGAGCAAGGGCCTTACCTCCCCGTTTTGGGGGATTTCGGTTGGTTTGTTGTTTTTTTCCTTCCCCCTGTCTTAGTGATGTTTACATTTGACATCTACTGAGAAAAGCTTCACTTTGCCACCCTGGCACATGAAGATGTACATGCCATCCACTCAAAGCTGACTGCTCTGGAAACCAGACCTCTTCCTCTGGGTTAAGTGCCTTTTGCACAAAACCTTTCTGCAAACAGCAACTTATTTCATATTTTGTAAGAAGACTTTCAAATTCTGAAGACAGTCTAATATTGCAACCAGTCAGTGACACCAGCCGCACATCTTGCTGGGAAGAGAGGAAAAGGGTCCTGCAGAAACCACCACTTTCTGTCCAGCAAAGCTATGGGGCAGTCACAGGCTCCATTGGGCAGAGACTGAAAACAAATTTCTAGACAAAGTGAACTTTTCTTTTGCAGCAGTCTTTCCCAAGCCTGAACACACGCTATCCCACCAGCTCCCTGGCTCCTGTCACCCCCCCAGTATATCTGTCCCTGCAGACCCACCCAAAAATGCATCCAATGGGGTTCGCAATGCTTCATTAGCCCCCAAGGATCCCACTCACTCCTTTACTAGAGCATCCCTTTCCCCAGCAGGGTGCTAGGACCGTCCCTTTCAATTCCCCCATGCCCAGGTGCTCCTTGAAGGACCACATACCACCTCAGACGTGCTCTCAGCCCAAAATGAAACAAAACGAGCATGTTCAGCCCACATGCAGGCTAGTAGCGGAGGCTGCTCGGCTGTGCCCATACTGCTCCATGCCTGCCTGACACATCAGTCCAGGCTGGCACAGGGCTGCCACCGCCGCGAAGCCACCCAGGAGCCACCCCCGGCAGATGCTGTGCCATCGCCACCAGCGACAGCACCAACGGGTTCTGTTCCCAGAGACTGCTGGGGGACCCCAGCTGGAATAACGAGGATGATGTAGATAGTCATCTGTCCCTCCCTGAGGAACAATACAGCTTTTCAGCAATAACAGTTAATTGAGAATTAATATTCTCTGTATGGCACTGTGTCACAGTGTCGCACGCCCCCGCCCCCCCGCCTGGTTGATGGCTTTCATCTGACATCACCGTTTTTCCCCGCTCAGCAGTAGTCAATCAGCTATAACAGCAGTGGCCTTCATCAACTTCTCCCAAGAGAACTTGGGGAGGACGTTCCCACCCACCCGTGCCTCTCCACAAACTGCCCCTCATCATCCTCAGGGACTGGGATGGCTTGGACTTTCCAGTCATTGCAAAAATCCCATTCACGCTGGCTCGGAGAGCCTCTGGGAGATCAGACAAGTTTGTTATGGAGAATCCAGATCACATTTTTCCACCCTGAACACTATCTTGTTTGTGCCCTCTCCACCCGCCTGTCCCTTCCTCCCTCCCAGCCAAGCTGGCAGGAAGCTCCAAGGGGTTTTTTTTTCCCCCCTGACCAGATGTTTCATCTGCTTTTGTTGCTACAAGACACACCGGTCAAGTCCTGGCCACATGCAGCAAATCCTGAGCTGCGTAGCTAATGACTAGCATCTGCATCCAAGATTAATCAAGGAGGTGGGAAAAGGCACATCCAGCAACAAAGTACAAATCCCCATTTCTAATTGTTTTGCGCTACCAGCAAAACATTTATTTCCCAGGATTTCCGAGAGGCGGAAGAGGTGAGTGGATTGCTCGGCGCCTCCTGTTTACCAGGCAGAGAGGGGAATAGGGTTAACAGAGAATTTCTTGTTCCACGCCAAAACATTACGTTCTGGAAGAGATCCAGAGAAAGATCCTTTGTCTTCAAGAACAAAAGGCACCGCTCCCTGTTTTCAGGGAAGCTCTGCACACCGCGACACAACCTACACTGGCAGCATCACCACACAGTGACCTGACACCTCCCAGCCACTTGCCCACAGATGATGGAGCTTCTGCCACTCATCGCACACCACCACCACCCCCTTTTTGCCATGGTTGTGCCCTGGACCACATGCCATGCACCCTTCCAGCCTGTCTTCTCCGAGTCCAGAGCTGCCCCTGTACTTACTGCTCCAGCCACCCTGCTGCAACACACTTCCTCGTCCCCCTTCCAGCACTCTTGGCACCATCTTTTTGATGATCTGCAGCTTGAAAGTGCTGCATCGCAGAGCAGCTTTGGCCATCCGAGAGGCAGCCAACGTGCCTCCATGCAGCCCACGCTGCGCTGAAGTCTGTGAGCCACCAGGAGGGACTGGAGCCAGCCTGTTCTCATCCAGGCTCCATAGCGTCCTAGTATCTCCAGCGATAACAAAACCTCCAAGGAAAAACCTGCTCAGCTGCCCACAGAGACATCAGCGATGGCAGCTGAACCCACACGCTTCTTGTCCAGTCCTCGCCTGCCTGCAACATGTCCTGTATCTGGAGGCCCAAGCACAGAGCTGAGGATCCTTTGGGCCTTCCACTGACCTCTTGCCATTTCTTTTTCCCCACACCATGTTCCCAGGTAGCCCCAGAGATGGATCTCATGCCATTTTTAGGGACGAGACTCTCAAAAGTTGCCCCACACAACGCAAGAGGAAGGCACCTTAGAGGCCTCACAGCCAGCTCCCATAGGAGATGCATTCCCAAAAGCAACATCTGGAGCCTCACCAGCAGCTGGCCTGCTCCCTCCTGATGGCCTGAGGAGGTCTGGAAGTATTTAACACCAAAAACTCAGGTCTTGTCTACCCTACCCTTTTTCCTCGAAGTCTCTGCAAACAGGGAATTAGTACAAGGATATTTGAAGAAACAAGTCCAGAGCAACTGCTGGCTGTTGCTAACTCTCTGCTACACTTTTTTCCTTAAGCTCTCATTTTACACTCATGTCTGTTGTTTTCCTCATGGAGGAGAAACGATCTGTTGGCATCCTCAAGGCAGAGGAATTTCCCAACAGGCAGCTCTTCCTGAGAGACTGCAACAAAACCAACCTGGCATGGCATATTTAATATTTGTAAGGTTGAAAAGTAAACATGGAGAAAAAAGCAGTAGTACTTAAAAGAACCCCAGTAACTTTCAGGTTTAATAACAAAGCAGAACAGCAGACACAAGTTACCCCACAAGTCACCTTTAGGCTACAGCCATCTATTTTTAATGACAAGGCTTAAAAATTATTTATCACTGTTGTCTTAATGTAACTATCAGATTACAAAGCCTCCTGGAAATAAGAGGCAAGAGGGAGCGGGAGGAGATCCCAGCCACCCAGGATAATGTGTCTCCCATGCAGGCTGCTGCTACGAGGTGTCTGTGCTGGCTGTGACTTCCAGCCCTTTCCCAGATGCCGGGGACATCCATGGAGCTCCCAAATTCAGAGGCATGGTTTGTAATGGCACCAGCATCCAGCCCAGCTCCCACTGATTGCACAGGATTAGCGTTACTTCCCTGCCTCTGCAGGACAACTCCATCCACGAACATCTGCAGAGTGCTGAGCATGGAAAGTTCATTATACCTGTGCTGAGCAGGGAGAGCAGACCCCTGCCAAAAACGATTGCCTATCTGGGCTGTCTTCCTTCCTGCCACAGCAGTCCAGGGCCAGTTCACATGTTTCCCAGGACGGGGTCTCCCACGCGGACATGCTCCTGCCTTGTGGCCCCACCAGGGACCCCGAACTCCCCTGCCACTCTCCCACACTTTCTTCTGCCTGAGCCACGCACACCAGCCCAGGTAGGCATCCCCGAGGCCACGCACAGGGCTGTCCACTCCGATGTCTGTAAGGAGACGTCCACTTCCTGCCTCTCGATTTTCTCTATTTACAGACACTAAAAAATTCGCTTCTTCATGGAGCTGGGCCAAAACCAGCAAACTACCGCTCCTTCCCCCTCCTGAGGGCCCAGAGCCCAGCGCACAGAGAAGGCATTACAACTATGTAACATTTCACCCCGCACTCAATTAGCAAGGGTTAAAAATGGAACGAGTCTTTACTTTCCCATAGGAAAGTTGTTCTCTGTTGCCCACTGCCTCCACTGGCCTTTTGGCACTTCTATAGAAGACAGCAGCATCCTCAGATCTGGTTCATAGGGATTTTCCCAAGAGTGCCTTCTACACTGACAGCTCCCCAGCAGACAGCCCCAGTCCAAGCCACCACATCCTGGTCATGCGGAGCATCCCTGGGTGACTGGTCCTGCTGCTGGGGGGAAGCATCCGTCAGCCTTCGCACAACAGCAGCACATACAGCAAACTCACCACAGCCCTCAACCCCCTCTCGCACAAATGGGTCAGATAAGGAGGAGAGAGATGATTTCTGGTGGGAAAGGGAATTCAGGAAAAACGCCTGTAGGAGGACATCACTGAGGCCAGCAGTTTGGCACTGCAGCCGTATCAAAAACCCTCTGCTGAGAGGCACTACTATCTTGCACCACATTTTACTCTTTCCTGTCCCACCAAGACTCATCCACCTGAGGAAAGGATGACAAATAACACCAGAAACCATTGCAGATCTACTCACGGGAAAGCCCTTGTACTAACACCAGCTCATGCGACCAGGGAACCTGTGACTGTGCCAGGTCACATCTGGAAACGCAGAGGGAAGCCAAGACCACCCATGGGCCACAGCAGCTATCCCATTAACTGTCCATGTTGCCCAAGCCTTTCTTCTCCCCTTTCCAACCTTGCTCTGGAGCAAAGCTTCATGCAACGTGACCAGGGTTTGTGCTTCCCACAATTGCTATCTTGTCACTTGGCCGATTAGATCACTTGTCCCACGTCCCTTGCTGGCCTGGGGCAACCCAATGGCCAAGCAAATGCTGTCCAAAGTGCTCTCCCATTGACAAAGCATGGAGATTGCCTGTCAGGCAATCAGGAGTGTGATAAAGGCTTAATTTTTCCAAATCTAACCCCCGGAGACCTCACAGTGCATGAGCTGCTGTGGGAGAAAAATGAAAAGAAAACTAAAAGCCTCAGGGCAGCCAACACAGAGGGACAACACCCTTCAGGCCCTGCTTCTGCCCAGCACAGGAGGCACCGGAAGGTGCCGAGAGGGCACATGCAGCCGCAGCCAACTCTGGCTCCTGCAAGAGCAGTACAGGGAGGGATTTTTAAACCCACAACT
Organism: Aramus guarauna; assembly: GCA_013400195.1. Classification (NCBI taxonomy): domain Eukaryota; kingdom Metazoa; phylum Chordata; class Aves; order Gruiformes; family Aramidae; genus Aramus; species Aramus guarauna. The sequence goes on along the minus strand of VXBL01005992.1, from coordinate 199,947 downwards.
TGCATATAAGTAGAGGAAGCCCAGAACACGCCGAGGGCCGGCAACATGCATGCAGCAAAGGATAGGCAGTACCTCATCTGTACATACAGCTGCCTCATTGCCTCAAGCCTCTTGGGACAGAGAAGTCTGTTGAGCAAGAATTGAGCAGCTGGCAGCCTCCTCTCCGCTTCCCCAAATACCCAGCAGGCTCTCAGCTCCCTGGAACACTGCGATCAGAAGCAGAACCAGCACATCCAGCTACCTGCTCATGTTCAAAACCTGCCCAAGCCACGCCAAGCAGGTGTAAGTGTCCCAGACAGAGCATGGGCTGGAAATGAGGAGACCTAGCAATAACTGCCGCCTGGCATGGACTCGCTGTCTGTGCTCAGGGAGGCCACTCAGTCCCTCAGCACCAGCTCCACGAGGAGCCAGAGTGGTGCACAACCTCTTCAGACGGTGGCAAGGGCCAGAAGCAGAGCTCTGAGCTGACAGCAAACTACTGCTGGCATCCCAACCAGCAGGGATGTGAAAATCACCCCCCCGCAGAGCACAGACAGCATCTTCATCCAGCACCTTCACAGCTGCCTTCAGCCCCAGTGCAGGTATTGCTCCTCCAAAGCTGCGTGCTCCAGAAAGACACATCCTCACCAACACACCAAAACACAAGTGCATTGTGGTTTCTATACATGGCACCACCCATTTACCCCCCACCGCTGCTCTTTCTGCATCAGCCAGGTTGCCCCTAAAAGCTTCAAGCAACATGACATGCATCAGAAGAAAAATGAGATAAATGTTTTAATAGCACAGCTGTTGGAAGCAGAGTGAGAAAATGCAGCAGCCCTTGGACTGGAAGAGCTGCACCACAGTTTGGGAGGTTTCCCAGCTGGGCTGGGGGACTCTAGAGCCGCTCACGCACAATGCCTGGGCAGAAAGGATTACCTGTGGTTAGGTGGGAGGAGTCTTGTGTAGAGACTCTGCTGTCTTCGTCAGTCCCCGTTTAGCCCGTTAGCTCATGAAGTCACATTGCTGCATGGAGCTGAGGGAGCCCACTTGTGCCCCTCACAGCCCACCCATGTGCTGTAAAGCACCTCTGCCCCATGGCCACCCTCCCCACCTCATGCTGCTCTATAGCAGAGCCCTTTTCATGAGTCAGACACTCTCCTGCTGGCGAGGGCTGGGACAATCCGTCATTGCAGAGGTGCTCAGACACCCACGCCGTCACCTAAATGCATCCAGGCAATGCAGAGAGCAGAAGGGGCAGCACGGGGCTCCAGCACGCATGGCCCGCGCTCAGTTGGGCAGGATGGGGACCAGGCCTGCAGATGGTCAACGCTTGCTGCAGGGGTCAGGTTTCCAAGAGCTCTCACTAGGACACATCTCCAAAGAGCTCAGCATCCAACACAGGAGGGGGTTTCAGAAAACCTTGCCCCCCAGAACGCAAACCCCATGATCCAGAAAGCTTCAGAAAAAATACACACAGCAACATATATTCTATCTCCCACACACACTGCAGCATATATAATTTCCACCGCAGCAAGGGGAGATATATACATCAATGATCCTCTTTCATTTTTCTTGCTGAAAGCTTCTGGCTACAGAATTTGGCAGCCAGGGAGCTGGTGGTACAGCTCACACAGCCGCCCCAAAGGCGATGCATCAGCTCCACGTGCAATCCCATCCCCTGGCCTCTGCCCTGTAGCAGACCAGGCTCCTTTCTATAGCTCATTAAAGAGGGATAAAAGTAACCTTTAAAGGTTGCTTTCATGCGAAAAAAGTCTAAAACCAAACAATGACTCTGCAAAGAGTGAACTGGATTTTTAAAAGCAATGAATTTCACTGGAAGTCTTATTTCTCTTTTCTTCTTCTGAGCCTGATGGTGGATTATTTTTCCTTGACACAATCCCGCCTCCGCTGTGATAGATGACGGCACATTTAGCAGTGTTCAGCCAAAACTTTTTATCTCCATATGGAAGATGGATGGATGAAGACTCTGAAGCCCGCATCAATTCCTTCAAGAGCAAACAAGGATCCAGCCCAGACCCCCTCCCAGGTTTGTTTAAAATACATAGAGCACGGGGCAGAGGATGTGATCCTATAAAGCCACATCTGGCACCATCTGAGATGTTTATGAAGCAAAACAGAACGAACACTGCCCAAGACCTCCGGCCATCTCACTGGAAAGCACGAAGGACAGCTGTAGCTTGGATGGGCTTTATGCTGGGGCCCGGGACTGCCTGCGCCTTCCCGCGCCGGACATGCTATGTCAAGCACTGCTGTGTGCGGCAGGGTGGGAGGTCTGAGGAGCGTCCACAGCTCTCTGAGCAGGGATCACACACAGCTCCTTGGGGGCAGAGGCTGAAAGAGCCAGAGAAGCCACCGAATGGCTCTTGTAAAAAACAAGATGCACTGCATCACTGCAGCAGTCCTCAGTAGGAACAGGCAACAGAGGAGAGTCATCCTGGATAAGCAAAGCAGAAAAGGAGATGATGAGACCCAGGAGCAGCTCTGGGCTTTGAAGGTTGCTCACCAGCATGAGTGACTTCCTTGCATCAGCCCAGGCCAGATGTCATTTGCTGAGGTGAGGGAGCAAGCAGGTGATGTGTCAGGATTCCAAATGAGTCAAGGGAAACTGAGGAAATCCACTGCTATCACAGCTCCTTCTTTGTCTTTACATGTCACGACACATGGGGCCACAAGCCTTCAAGAAGCTCCTCTGCAGCTGAGCTACAAGCTCAGGAGTGCCACATCCCACAAGACCAGCTCCCAGTCCCCTAACCACTTTCGTAGTGCCCCTTCCCACCCACACTGAGAAGTACAAAGAGCAGAGGTTACAGGTAAATTTTCCTCCCTGCAAGACGTTAGTAAAAATCCCAAGAAAACTTGCTGAGGGAGCACTGACCTGAAGCAGGTAGGGTAGAAAGGACAGCGCAGGATGGACACAAGGAATGAAAAGGGCCAAGAGTTGCACACCTGTAGGAAAATATTACAGCTACATCCTCACAGCAGCAACAGCCGTTACACGAAACACATGCACCACAGTGCACACACACCTCATCAATAATGTCTACAGCTCCTAACACAACGTGCCAGAAGTTACCTAACCAGCAATAAAAACTTCTTTGGCCCCATCTCAGGTACAAAAGCCAACACTCCTCATCTCATAAAATGCAAAAAGCCCCCAGATGTTTATAAAACTCCCCTGGGCAGCTCAGTACAAATGTTGTTTACCATTGAAGCATTAGGGATGAAAACTGACCATCCAGCTGACAGGAGCTTTGTAGCTGCAGTCACGTAGCAGCAGAGCGATCCTGTCCAGCTTCCCTCGGCACTGGAGCAGCATGTCCTCAAGCCCACCGCCTCTTGTTACTCCAACCCATGGAACAAACACGTCTGCTTTCAGTGCAACGCCAACACCTACTATCCAGCAAGGGTAGCAGGCAGGAGCTGCACACACACATACATGCACGTATGGACATATCTATATGCCGCTGAGTGGAAGATGCTGCCCACATGCAGCACATCTACACGGACATCATGGGAAGGTGAGACCTGGGCTTGCTGCATCTGCACGGCTCCTGTGGTTTCCTGGGGACTCTCAAAGCATGGAGTGCACACGGGTGCCCTGCGGCACACACCTGCAGGACCGAGCACAGAGGCTGCCTGGCATTGCTCTGTGCCGCAGCCGGTCAGGTAAGGTACCAGGGCAGCACGTGATGAGGCATTATGTGGAGGAGCTCCACAGGGATCTCCCAGTGACAAACACCACCCCAGCTGAATGGCTAAGTCCAGGCCATGTAAACACAGAGTATATTTATCGCTCCTAGGAAATGCTTTCATTCCCCCCTCCCTTCATGTTCGCTTCAAGATAGCAGCAGCGAGCTACGAAACACTCCCTCCATGTGGTGCTGTTAACATGGGAAGCAAACGCAATAGTTTGGACAGATCATTATCCCTTCATGCACTAGGCTGAAGAAGGGGGTGGTAGTCTATAATGACACTAATTAAGTCCTTAAGTGTCTTGGTAAAAAGGCAGGTAAGACTTCAGCACAAGGCAGAATATTCCATTAGGGCAGGCTTCACCGTAGACACAATGCTGCATAATGGGATCCTGTAATTATGCCTGCACTGCAGAGACTTTTAAAAAAGGAACCCTGTTTTACATTCTCTAATGCAAACAGCATGAAATGATGTTGCTTAGAAACCTTTACACTCCTACAGTGTGTGCAAAAAAGTTATTCCAGACATCTGTATTTAAAATAAAATTTAAAAACAATCCTACCGCACACACTCACATGGATCTTGGCTTCACGTTGAGTGATGAAGCCTATGAAATGTCAGAGGAAATTTAAATTTAAAAAAATGACATGCATTTAAAAACTTCAGCAGCTTGTTAAGTCATTTCAGGTTATGTCTGGTACTGTTCCACCTCACCCCTTCGCACAGGGCTCTGTCTCAGTGGATTGATGGTGCCATTCGTACCAATCCAGACTTAGAGGCTCATAATCATTTCCCCAGTCATGCTGACCTCAAACAGCTGGAAAAGATTTTCTTTTCCAGAGAAGCCACCTGAGGTTTTACTCCAGAATTGGTGCACACAGAGCAGAGCACAGTCCAGGTCCCGGAGCCACAGGAAAACCCACACAGTAAAGCTGATACGACAGTTTTATGCACAAGTCACAGTGCAGGGCACAAGACCCAGAGCTCCACTGCTGGTGACCACTGCTCATGGCTTACATCAGGCAGAGCAGGGTGGAAGGAGGCTGTAGTACCCTGAAATTTCCTACACCAAAGGCAATGCAGTCAGATCTGCAGCAGCCCATAAATAGCATTCTACCAAGCACCATCCTGATACTTCCTCCTGTAATTCAGACATCACATCCCACAGAGATGGCAGGTCCCACTGGGGAAAGCTTCATCTCGATCCAAGTAAGCAGGCAGGGATGGGGCTTTCTGCACCCACGAAATCAAGGAAAGTGGGGAGGAACTGTCGGCTTCACTCCATGCATCCAAACCCCCAGCCCTGACCTGGACACACCCCACCCCCCGCACAGCGCAGCGCCGGGAGCCCCCTCCACGGCTGCCACTGCCTCCCACCCACCCATCACTCTCCCCACCATCTCCTCCTCTCTGAAAAGGTCACCCCTCTTTGCCTGGCAACGGGAATGAACGCTCGGCAGCAGGCATGGCTGATCAATGCGTCACAGCTGCCACCACACTGTCACGCTGCCGTGCAAAGGCCAGCAGTGACTGCAGCAGGAGCGGCTGGGGATGTCACAGACCTCAGATGCAGGGACGAGCCCCAGCCGGCTGCGCTGGGTTTGGCACNAGGTTTGTAGTTTTCCTTGTTCTTTCCTGCTGGCAGAGGGGAATGGAGATAAGAGATTGAGCCTGTGTACCCTCATCAACAGAGAAGCAGGAATATCCTGAGGGATGGACAGAGGTGGAATCTCATCTTTGAGCCATAGGGAAAGTCTGGACTGATGGGAGACGGGGCAATCAGCTGCTGTGCCCTGATACAAAGGCCAGACTCAGCAAGATCATCTGAACTGTGCTAACGAGAGCCCTGCACATGGCAATTTTTTTCAGCTCTGCTGGTACCTGCTCTCTCAATACTCTCCCAAGACTCCCTAGAGCCTCAAGACTATAGTGTCCAGAAGTCATTTGGCTCAAAATCTCCCTTCAGAAATGCCACTTTTCCCTCTGTCTACCACAAAGAACCTCCTCATAAGAGCGTGTTAACTATCACAGAATTTTAAATGGCAAAGAAAGCAATTTCTCCACACATGCTTTTCTGCTGATACCCGAAAAGGTCCTTAGGCAGCAACACGGGTGAGCTTCTGCTCAGCTATGTGGCACCTGCAGGTGTTTCAGCCTCCTGCCAGGGAGGTGGTGCAGGTATCTACAAGCTTGCCTCTTGCTCCCCACAAGCTGCTTCACCCACAGAATGCTGAGGATCCAAATCTGGGGTCTCACTCTCCCTGCCCCGAGGCTTTGCAAATTCATTTGTATCGCTCTGAGGCAGGAACCATTGCCTCTTTGATCATCAGCCCTTCGCAGCCCGGGTGGGTTACCTTAACTGGTTATTGCAAGCAGTGAAAAGCCAGACCACGGGCAAAGGAAAATAGAAGTGCTTAACTTTTTGGTTTTCTGCTGCTGTTACAAGCCCTGTTGCAATCACAGGGTATGGATGGGTCTGGAGGCCAGAAACACACAAAGTGCTGTTCCCAGGAAGCAGCTTTGCCTTTATCTCCTCTGGCTATCACAGAGTTGCCATCACCAGCGTGGAAGTAAGGCTGAAGGATCAGCATCTGCACTGAGCAATCAGCTCCCAGCAAGAGGGCCCAAGGTCGGTCAGAGAAGAAAAGGTGGCAGGAGGGAAAGCCCTACGGTGGAACTGCAAAGACCATCTCTGCCCCCAGGCAAAGGGCTTCGTCCGGGGCAGGCGAGAGCTCTCAGCTGTCAGACAGCACCAGGAGCTCATGGAGGGGTCAGAAAGGAGCTCACAGCAAAGGTACAGGGATAGCCATGGCCCCTTGGGGCAGTCCACATCTGCTCTCTGTTTCTCTCGTCCTCCCTGATGGCACACAAATTGACAAAACTGATCTCACCTGGATGCAAAGTAAAACGGAGGACTGAGATGCTTTAAAACCTTCTGGCAAAAAAAATTATCAAGTTGTGAGAATTTTTATATCATGCAGAAGACAGATGTTGGCCAGCTGCTGAAGACAGAAGGTTGGCAAATTCCTCACTGCACACTGCTCTTCTCCAACTGGAGCAAACTGCAGAAAATACATCCTTCCTGGGGGAACATGCACAGAGCAACAGGCCTGGGCAGCTCTCCTTCTGCTGGCTGCTCTCCTCCTGCTGAGACAGGAGACAACTGCCGTACAGGCACATTCTTCTTTTATCTTTGATTGTTGCTAAAAATAATCAATACGAGCTACGTGGCTCAGGCTGTTCTCACCATTGTTCGTTGTGGGGTGAAGTCCAGATCAGATCGAACGTAATTCCATGTGGAGAGTGCCGCTGGCCTCCCCGGGGCTCGCACCGTGTGGGAGCGCAGTCGTTATCTGTCCTGTCCGTTAGAGACACACAGTGCTAAGGGCACGAGCGTGCACACCAATACGATGCACCAGCTGGGCCACCAGCAACTGGGAGATGAGAGGTCATGCATAGAAATGAAAGGTGGAGATAAGGAGCTGAGTCTCCCCCCCCTGTACATGCAAGTGAGAAGCTAGAAATCCTGTGGTCTTTGAAATAAGAGAATATTCAACCCATTGTACCCATACATCATCAGTCACCTCCACGCTGGTACCTGTACAGCCACCTGAAAACTCAGTGTTGGCTCCCTGAATCTTCTGTGCATTATCAAAGCGCAAGTGTAAACCACAGCAACTACGCAGTTATTTTTTTCCTAATCCTAGTATGGTGAGACCAAATAGTTAAAGAATAAGCCCAAAGTCAGAAAGATAACCCTACAAAATAAAACACACAGGCAACTTTCACACGTGCTCCAGAACAAACCTCAAAACAGCACGGAGGTCCCATCCTGCGTGCTCTTCCACTTTGGAGGGGCCCAGAGGACATCTGACTTCTTACAGACAGTTAAGCAAAGTACAGGTTTCACCTGGCTGTCCTCTGCATGAATAATGGATATTTTACAGAGGGTGGGTGAATTACTAAAGAGATAAAGTGAAAATCTAAAATTGCTAGCAGAGATTGGAAGGTGGATTAGCAGCACCTGCAGAGCCCACGGGATCACTTCACCTCCTGCCCCAAGAGATCAAGACTGTAATGCCACTTTGGGCTATTTCTGCTGCATATTTAAGAGCCAGTTCAAAAGACTTAATTCAATGCCCACAGCAATGTAGAACATTTCCCAACCAGCTCCAGCAAAGAGTTAAACACATGCAACCTGTTGATTAATTTGCAGGCAACAAGCTTCACTAATAAAGCCCCAGGGACCTTAATCAAGCTGTTTGCTGGATGCCAGACCAAAGCAGGAAGATGGGCAGAGCTGTCAGGATAGATTAGTGTTTGCCCACTGGCAACATTTCTCCTGAACGAAAGCAAGCCGGGGGGAGAAGCACACACACATAAATGCAGCCGCAGAGCACAGAGGGGAAACGATGCGCCTGGTGCTAGCCGGCAGCGGGTCCCAAGGCCGGACAGCTGCGGGTGCTCAGCAGCCTTCACAGGGGAGTTAATTGCAGGAGGTGATTTTGCATCTTGGGTTTTACATTCACCTCCATTGTTTGCAATTCCTTCCAAAAAGCTGGGAAGAAACGATTTCTTCCTTTTTCTTTTTAAAAAGATCTCGTACTTTTCCACTCAATAAATTTTCCTGGCCCCCAGTCTCCTCCTTTTCCATGGAGTGTTGAACAAAAAATTGTTTATAATTGACCTCATTTTGAAGAGTTTTGGTGACACAAATTGGGGTGAGGACATTTTGCAAATTCAGCTTAAGTTCAAAAAGGATCATTTCCTTTCATTATTACAGCAAGGCTCAACTGGGGTGCCTTTTTCTTCCTGCAGCGTTCACTGTTCTGACACAACACCTTCGGGTCAACACAGCCGAATCCAAACGAACCCACTGCCTTCCCATCCCTCAGCCAGCTGCAGGGAACCCAACTGGAATCAGTGCCGGAATAACTAAGAATTACAGATCTGAACTCTGTTTCTGGTTACATGCAGGGAAACTTTTCATCTTTTAAGTTGCTAAACTGTATTTAACCTGGCAATCCTCCTCATCAGAAGTCCGCCCCTATGTGCTGCCAGGGAGCATCTGTCTTGGGTACCAGTTCAACAGGCTGCTGTGTCCAAGTGGGTGTACAGAGCTTGTAAAACACCTGACTATGCGGGAGTAAGCATAGAAGCCCAAAAGATTATTTTAATTTTTTTTTGCTAAACCTTAACTGACCAAAACAAAGGAGCAGAAAATTGCTCAGCTGTGTGTCTTATGTCAGGTATGGTTGAATAAGGCCATTTTCCCCACCAGATTTCTGCTGCTCCAGCCAGCAGGATTTAAATACCCTGCAGACATTTCCACAGCTGGTATAAATTGCTATAGATTCACTCATATCAGCACAGTTTTAATAATTTAGACTGGCCAAAGATCATCATCTCCTGTGTTTACAGCTCCACCAAGCAGCACAAGGGACACAAGCAGGACGTTGACACCTCATGACTTGTACCCATGGATGAAGGTAAGCACTAAGCAAATGTAGCAGAGCATTAGCAAAAGCAATTATGAAAAACAAGTAGTGGAAATAGTGATTCATCAGGAATTGAATCAGATGTTGGGCCCAGTCCTGCACTCAGTGGATTTGGTGACGGCAGTGAGGATGCTAGCCCTATAGAGATATTTTTTGAAGCTATTCAAATACAAAAAACGCCCAATGCTAGTTTTGCCACACCACCTTTTTGTCTACCCTGCCTGTCTTTCAGAAAGGTCAGGTCCTTGGAAAATGTCTGTGGCATCCTTCTCACCCCACAGATACCTCTCTCCCTACCAAAACTTAGAGTCAAGAAGAAACACTGCATAACATGGAACGCACATAGGAAAAGCAGTGTGAAACTACAGCTTGCAGCAAGCCAGAGACCAGTCTGAGTGCTGACAGTCCCTCTGAACCAAGTATACCTGCATACATTATTTCCCAGCAGATCTCAGAGAAATTTTGATATGCTTTAGAAAACACTGGCAATGTCAACACTATCCCCATTAATAGCTGGAAAACATGGAAACACAAAAATGTAGACAGCCTTGTTCAAGGTCACATACACCAGCGAGGCCACTGGATGCTCTCAGCCACCACCTCCTCCACCTGGAGGAAACATGCCAGGCATCACACAGAGCACAACCTCAGTAGCCAAACGTCATGCCAGTGTTAGCCAGCGCTAGAAGGACGTCCTCATCAGGTAGAGAATATCAACAACAGCCATGTTCTTTCTGTACCTTGATCCAGAGAGAACCCGATAACCAGAAACAGCCTCTCATGAAATAATATTTCCATTGCTTTCCCTGGGAACAGGATCAGATCTGAAATTGGGCAAGGGCTGGCACAGAAACCTGACAAGGACTATCAAACCCTGGGTTAGATCTCTTCACACCAATTGAGCAAAATGACCTTGCTCCATTAATGTCAGTTCTCCATCTGCAAAGTTTCATGTTAAAAGATCACAAATGAAGAATAAAGTCAAGTGTCAAGTGAGTCACTGACATAGCTGAAATAAGAATCCTCCCACCCCACTCCAGGGTCAGCAGCCAAGACATTCTCCATCAGCTGCAAACTTCCTGGATTGCCAGTGAAATCACAAGCAAAAAGTCAATATAGGGTTGGGTTTTATTTTTCCCCCCAATGTTCAAAGCATGTGCAGCAGTTTGATTCCCACAGGCTGTAAATCCACCACCCCTTAGATAACACAAACCTCTGCCAGAAATACATTAACGCCACACTGACACACCACATCTGCCTGGCTGGTTCAGCTCTGCTGAGCCCCTTGCTAAGGGGCCGTGCTAGCTTGTGCACTGGAAATAATTCATATTGCTCTCCCTTGACTTAGAGGAGCTGGCAAGGAAGGGTTGGTCATATGGACTCAGTTTTTTTGCCTATCAACAGGTCAAGCAGAGGCGGGTGAGCATCCCAGAGAGCAAAACACGGGCCCAAGTACAACAAGGGAGGGTTTTATGGCATAAGCTGTCATGTAGCAAAGAGGGCTGTGAGGTTATGCTGATGAGCAAACTACATAGCATCACCAGAAAATGGGCTCCCTAGAGCTCCCTCACCTCCTTATATTCCTTTGATGAAGCCACTTTCAGGATCTAACCCACATTTGCAGCCCCCCTGGGTGCAAAGCTGCCTGGAACAACCTCTGGGAAGGAGAAGAAAGAATATTCTTCAGGATATTCAGGACCTTAGGAGAAGAACGTGGCACCATGCCAGGCAGACATGGACCATCCAGCAGTTTTGGTACCAGAGTCAACAGCACAGCAGCCAGTGCCACCAAGACCCTCAGCATCTGAGCTCCCAGTGCAACCAGAGCAGCAGGGTCCATGCTGCAGCCAGGCAGGTGGCAATCACTGATGAAAAGCAAACTTTGCTCACAGGTTACCTCAGCCCTGAGCTTCACTTATCAATCCCCTCTTGTGGTCAAATTATTTGTTTGTCATTAAGACAGAGTTGCCAGAGCTGTGGGTAGGCCATGGGAAAGAGAACTGCTCTTCCTGTTCCAGCTCCATTCCTATTTAATAGTCCCAAGGGTCATAGTAAGTCAGTAACAAAACCCCAGGCAACACTCTGCCATCAAAGAGGAGAAAAACCTGGTTAACCAAGAGTAAATCAATGGCAACAACTGAAATGCAATTTCCCAGCAAAAAGAATATAAAGATTGCAGAGGGAGTGCATCATAAGAAAGATAAAGAGGATTCAGGGGGGATAATCAGTAGGGAAAGGGGTGGGGAAAAATCCAGTATTCAGAGCTTGGATCACACAAAAAGGTAAACAGACAATACACCTGTATTTCTTCTTCACTTAGTGTAGCAGAAAAATGATATAAAAAATATAGAGTATAATCTTACTGAAGCCAGTGGAGCATGGCCATAAATTATAGCCAACAAATAGCTGAAAACAAAGTCAAACCAGTAGATCATTTGCAGGAGAATTTCAGATGAGACTGTGGGTCACCTCGATCTCCAGCAGTTAAGGAAGAAAAGGAGGGTACAGAGGAACTAAAGTATTTATGTTAGTCAAGCTTATCTATCGCAGGGCTACATCTTTCCTACCATAGCACATTTCTGCGATTAATGATCGGGCACTATCTGGAACTGGGCATAAGAAGAAAAGTTGAAGTGATTTGGTTATTTGGAAAAAAAAAAAAAGAGACACATTATCCACCTCAGCTAACAAACACTGAATTTCAGAGGAATATCCTCCTGAACGAGTAAAAAGATGCACTTTGTGATAACTAGAATACCGAAGCACTACAGGATAGCAAGAAAAACATCTCTACTGAAAAGTGCATCCAGGAACAGCAAGTCATTTAGCATGGTGCCGACGGCCGATAAACTAATTAAGATGCTAATTAAAAGCAGAGCACTTTCCCATCTGGGGTTCACAGTAGAGACAGGCTATACCCAGAACAAGTCTCACCAGGGAAAGGGGATGGGTGAATAAAGGAGGCAATGCAAGAGCGCTGATTGACAACGCAGTTAAATTTTCATGCTGTCTCTGATGAGACCCTTCACAAGAGGCTGTTAAAGAAACCACATAGTCATGGGAAATGGTAAAAAAAGAAAATGAGTTAGGGAGGGGATAAGGAGGAGAAATAAACAGTCTCATTAGGGCAATTTCTTCATCTTAAAAGACCAGCTCCCCATGCTGATCACTGGTTTATCAGCCTGGAGAACAGGCTGAGTGAAGAGGGGGTTAAAGTCGCCTCTCTTCCCCAAATTATTCCCAAAGGAAATCTGGGCAATCTTCAGAGGAGCAAGACAACAGCAGCTGTTGGGTAGTGGTGGCTACTGCCAAGCTGATAAAAGTGAGGGGAGGGAAATCACATTGGTTCCCCAACCAGCATGGTCAGCACCTGCACAGGAAGGGGTCTGGGCAGCTCAAGGACAACCCATGCCCAAAATGGGTAAGAGCAACCTGGAAACAAAACAACTTGGTGATGTGCCCCATGTGCAATAAGGCTTGCAAGCCCAGTCTATCCCCATAGACGCCAGTCTCAAAGGGATGAAAGGAAAGCATGCACCTTAAAAAGGCAGAGCAAACAAGTGGCAGAATGAGTCCTAGCTCCCCCTTTCTTGTCTCTGAGAAAGTCACCGATTGAAACATATACTGAGGTTGTAAATTGAAGGATCCAAAAATCAATTCAATCAAAATTTATGCTGGCAATCTTCATTCAGCCTTCCTGGATGCTCACTCTGTCCAGATAATGGAGCAGGTGTCTGTAAGGAGGGGTAAAAAACATGCATTTAGGGGTAACCTTTATGACTTTATCTTTGCAGCCTTTCAATATGTTTATTTCTGTTTGGGTGTGGACAGAGTTGTTAGAGGAAATGATTTAAAAGACACTATATAATTGCACAAAAGCACATTGTGTTTCATTGCAATAATCCTCCCATGAAATACAGCACTCAGTGCGCCATCACCACAGGGCTCCAACAAAAAGCTTTCCGTGCAAACTGCAAAGGCTCAGCCCAACCTGCGCAGTCGTCCCAATGCTGGCTTTCACCTCGCTCATGATGGCATTGAGGGCCACTTAGCTTAACATGGGTCCATGCAACCAGCTCATCCCCAGGCAGTGACAGGAAAGCTGGCTCAGATCACACACAGCACCAGTTGTGGTCACATCTTCATTAAGAGGGATGGCAGAGCTAAACATGCGTTAGCTGGTAGCAGGAGAGAGCCACCAGCCCAGAAGAAGGTCTTGCAGAAGAGGTGGTAGCAGTTGAGGTGGGTAGGGGATATCTTGGATGGCTTTTCTACCCCCTTCCCAGGGGCCGAGCTGCAAGTGCCACCAGTGCCAAATGGGGCAGGAAAGGCACCCAGGGGCCATCTGCTCCCACCATCAGCTGAGGTGCAACAGGTCCTTCGCACAGCTGAAGAGCCAGGCAAAGCTGATAACACAGCATCATTCCCCATGGCAAGCAACCAGTGAGGCAGACTCAAAGGGAAAAAAAACCTGCACAATTCTGTAAATAGTGGGATGATCTGGCATCATAAAAGATGCTGATAATGAGATTTTCATAAGTACTTCTAGAGCACGTTACTACTGCCGTTAAGATAATCTCAAAAGGATTAAAATGACAGTTTGAGAGTTAGGGGTGCTTTATTCCACCTGGAATTTTACTGGGGTCCCTTTTACCATCCCCTGAAGCAACTGAGACCAGCAACGTTTTGGAGAGGGCTCTCCTGGTCCATGAGAAATGATCCCTGCAACAGTCTCCCAGTGCCTAGGAAAAGCTCCGTCCCAGTAAACTACTACACTGTGAAAAAGGTGGGTGGAGGGCGAAAGCAAAGGGTCATTTTTGGTTTCCACTGGCACCAATTATGCTTCTGGCACGTTTATACAATTTTTTCCATAATCAAGATAATGAGGTTAGGCTTTTTTTAATTTAAATAAACAAAGCCCTATAATGGGTAGTCTGTACTGTGCCATGTCTGGAACCTCCAGCTTATCAGAGCCGTCACGGGACACAGAATTTTTGTTCATTTTATCTGAAAAAAAAAAAAAAAAAAAGTCACTGAATCCCACAGGCCCAGCCCACAGGGGTGGAAGGGAGGTCCCCCTTATCTCCAGCAGATACTGGATTTCGCATGTCAGCTTTGACCAGAGGTGACACAGGGGCAGAGACCGAGCAGTTCGCAACCAAACAGCTTCTGCTGCCACCCTGAGCTCTGCCAGAGACTCAAGCGATGGCTAGCAATTCAAAGTGCAGAGGGAAGCCAGCAATACCCATCTCCAGCTGCACATTTCTAGACCCAAGAACGTACTTTCCCCAAAGATGCAGCCCAGGGCATTTCTCGGCGTCCCTCCCCTGCTCTCTCATACCCTTGGCCAGCTTAACGCTCAGCCTGGCACTCCCTGGACGCAGCCCGATGTTTCCTGTGGCTGGATCTGATGGCCACCTGGCCCCAGGCATCCAGCATCCAGCTGGCTGAGGCCCACACAGTCCTGTCCCCTCGGAGGGGCTGGGACCGAGGAGGGACGCGGGAGGGTGGCTGGCAGAGGAGGGCAGCCCGGGCTCTGTCAGGACTTGCCTTTCCCAGCCTCGCTCTCCCCGTTTATACGTTACTGGGGGAGTGAAGATACTTGACAGCTGCAGAAAAGCAGATAATTCTGCCTGCTGTGGATCTGTTTACACAAAAGCCACTGGTTTATGAGGAACAGCTTAGTCAAAGCACACAAAGAAACACCCTGCAATATTTTTGAAGGTTTGTTGGAGGTTTTTTTTTTTATTGCTTCGAGAAGCAAAAGGTTAGCTACAGAAATAGAACAAATGAGGCAGCTTTACAAAACAACTGCTTCTTGTTTCTCTTATTCTGCATCTCCTTTCCCATCCTCTCCCAAACCCCGTTTACCCTCAGCTCGCGCCCCAGGTGCTCTCCACAGCTACTGCCCAGGGACCTTCCTGCTCCCACCCACGCTGTCACACCGTCAGCATGACAGACCCACTGCCTTCAAAAACAAGCAGCTGGAAGGGGAAAAACTCCACAGGGCACTTGTCACAGCATGGCCCAACAGCATGACCAGGACAGCTCAGTTTATATTTGTTTCTCCACATCAGCGTTAGGGAAATGAGAGAAATGAGAGATCCTTCCTCCTCCTCCTCGCACTCCAGCCTTTTCCATTACCCAGGCTGCTCCCTCTGCCCACACTCCTCCTGCCACATGCAAACTTCACCAGCTTCAGCAGCTGCGTGGCAAAGGTCCTGGCCTCATCCTGCCTCACTTTATGGCAGATATATTCCCCCCTCCCCTTGCTCTGCGCACAGGCAGGTATGGATATGAAGTAAACCTGGAGTTAGCATCCCTGGCATCAGCAGGAGCCCTGAAGCATCTTAAAATGCCTGTTGAATGCACTGTTCATAATAGAGAGGCTAATAGTATCCAGCTATCTAATCCACAGCCACAATGAGAGGTCCAGTTAATCCCTGGTGAGTTGTGCTCAGGATCTGCCCCCACCCCACCCCCTCAGCACCCTCCAAACTGGAGGGGCTGTAACAGCTCAGTCCTGAGGTTTCACAAGGCTGTGACAATCCAAGCTGTTCCCAAGGGACAGGGACCAGGCAGCACCCCTGGACACAGCCCATGGCAGGAAATACTCGAGTTATCGTTGCCATGTTGCATTTAAGAGGGTTATTTGGCTCAGCCCCGTTATTTGTAATCGGCTGAATGCAAAAGAAGAAAAAATTACGAAGAAAAAGAGTAGCAGCTCACAGGCTCCAACCAACCTGCTTTACCAGTTTGCAATACAGACTTTCATTTCCCAAGAGACAAACCACATTATCCCAGTCTGGGTAAGGTAAGAAACAGCTTCTCTCCCTCCAGCATCCCACTGCCTTCAGCTTCCCTCTGCAAGGCACAAGCAGAGAGAAGGGAGAGCTCCGTATCTCACAAAAAAGTGTTTTTTCCTGCCCAAATGGAAGGTGTTCAGACCATGCCTTTCCTCATTCTCATTGTCAAGGTCATGTAAGGCTTGAACCCCATCACACAGAGGGGTCTCTGAGCTGGGGTCCAGAGCCATCCCTGCTGGGTGCATCCAAGACATGGAGGGCTGCGGTTCTTCAGAGGGTTTTACAGAAGATTTTAATTTATTGGCACGGGAGTGCCACATGCAGGAGGAAAGATGCGTGCACATTTCTGGGAATTGGATTCTCCCACTCGTGAGGCTCAAGTGAAAAACAAAACAGGTTTGACAGAGAACAAATTAATTCAGCATGAAGAATTTCTAGAAAAAATTATCTTTGACACACAAAAAATAGATAAATCCTTGCAGAAGATTACTTTAAGAAGGCCAAAAATCCATCACAATGCTGAAGAAAGGAGGCACAGATAAGGCTTTAAAATGTATGTGATGTTTTTATACCTCTAGGCATTGGGAAGGCAGCACAGTTCAGAGACGACAACAAAGGATCCTAGCCAGGACTCCTGAAGTCTCCCAAGCTTTGGGAGATTGCTGCAACCAGGAGAATAGAAGCCCTCTACCCACAACAGGTATTATAAACTGCTACAGATAAGTTTTATCATCTCATGCCTACTTCATCATCTAGTTCCAACCCCCTGCCGTGGGCAGAGACACCCTCCCCTAGACCAGGTTGCCCAAAGCCCCATCCAACCTTGAACACTTCCAGGGATGGGGCATCCACAGGTTCCCTTGTAACTTCTTAAATACACACACTTTACTCTTAGAAAAGCACAGGGGCACATGTACCTGTACCAAAAAAACACCCCAAAAAAATACTCTGCCCTATCTCCTCAGCAAAGCTCTTCAGATTTTTATTTTTTTTTATGGACTCTCCCCAAATCCTGCTCAGTTTTCAGGCTGTCCCTCCACTCTGCAACAGGCTCTCTCCAGCAGGTCCAGTATTCAGCCAGGTTCTCCCTGCTCCCACCAGTGCAGCACAACCCTGCTAGCTGTAAGCTCCAACACATCCCTCTGTGCTCTCCTTTCCTCCCAGGGAATTTCCAGCCTCCCTCCCGTGCCTTGTCCTCTCAAACAACTTGCAACAACCAGTTCCCTTCAGCACAGCCTTTAGCAAGTCCTTTCGTTGTATTCATCCTATTGCCAGAAGACAGACATTCCAGGTTAGCAGCCTCTGTGGTAGTTTTGTAGCTGCTTTCAAGCCCGGCACATGTTGTGACGCTTTGTGTTTATGTTTATAGATCTCAAAGTGTTTTACGTATATACTCCCAGCCCCATTCTACAACCGAGGACACTGAAGGACACCACCAGTGTAAAAGACTCATCCAAGATCCAAACAGCAAGACAGAGCAGAGCCACGAGTGGAAGATAATGCCTCAATTTCAGACCCAAAAAGAGCACCCAGGAACAGGCTGTACAGGTTATTCTATTGTATAGGCTGTAGTATATTGTGTACACTGCATCCAAGGACTCTTCCATTGTCCATTTATACTATTCTTTCTTACATTACAGAAATACAAGTTAACTTGCGTCAGCCAAAAGCCTCCATCTCCCCAAACTCAAGCGCGCACCACATCTGACCTTTGCATGCATTCTAAATATGTACTTAGAAGTGCACATTGTATTTCACTAGCCTTTTATATGTGTTTTCCATAGACACAATGACACAAAAGCAGCAGAGTCTGTGAGCCAAGCCCTGGAAAGACGGGAGCTTTAAATAGCCTCTTTGTCTTGCTTTTCCTTGCTGAAATATTGCACGTTATTTAGAATTGGGTTTTAGTTTTATCAGAGACCCAGAAATAGAGACAATAGAGGGCTGGGTGAACTTTAGCATCATTTTAGGACCTAAAGTTTCTCATTCCTTTCTACCCTTACCCCATCTTGCCCTCCACTGCAGGATTTGTGCCCACATCCCAGAAGCCACCAGTACACACTCCTTGATGGGCTCTCAGACCCACAGGAGTGATCTCTGCTGGAAAGGGAAGAGGTGCACGGAGAAGGTGGTACAGGTGTGAGAAACTTCACCTCTGCAAATTGAGGGCAGATTGATTGTAAAACCAAAACTACTGTCCTTGATGGGGAAAAAGTCTACAACTTTAACAGCCTTGAGGCCGGTACCTAGATGAAGTCAGAAATGGAAGCGGTTCTCAGCACTAAATTAATGGGAAAACTGTCAAGAGAGTAACAGAAGTAATAAATATTTATGTTCCAGTTCAAGGCAGGAGCAGGCATTCGTAACTGTGCTATTTGAATGCCAAACTCTGAAAACTGGAGTCCTTTTAGTCAGGGCATGTGGATGCTCCTTTTTAGGTATGTGTAGCTGCCTGCAGAGAAGATAAGATGTTTGCCCCCAGTGAAGAGCCCCAAATAGGGGTGTAAAAGGTGACATAATGGGAACACACCCACAAGGGGATTCCCCCCCCAGGCTGTGATTAGTCACTTCATCTGGGTCCTTATCCTTGTTTTTTTAAAGCAAACAAATTTTAGGTTCCTTTCATTTTCTAATTTCCCAGAAAAGCAGCTGCAGGAGAAGCCAGAGCAATGTGTGGAGGTGAGAACTGTGTGGGCATTAACCCAAGGGTACAGCCTACAGCGGTGGGTTTGCAGTGAGAGTGATACTGGGAAGAGAAAGGCTGAGCCATACTGGAGTGTGCAAGGACAGAAAAAGCAAGCAAAAGGTACTTTTGTGCTTGTCCCAGAGCAATGCAAAGGCACCTACCAGCAAACACCTGAACCAGAATTACCCAGATCTGCAAAAAGACATCACTACTAAGCACCAACTTTTCCTGAACCTCACAGCTCCGAGCAGCCGCAGGACTGTGGGGAATCCCACATGCCCAGGCTTCTGCACTGATTTGAAGCGGCACCATGCATTGAAGAGGAAACACAACACATACTTTCTATCATTTCCTTTGTGATAAATCCACATAAACGTTGTTCATTTATCAGTAAGAAAATCTACCTGGGGCTATCATGTACACTACAGTCCCAAGACACTAAGCGAGCTGAACTTGGCACACTCTACGGCATTTGGTAGAGTGCTAAACTGCAGTTCTGCAGCAGCGATTTGTTAATGAGAAAACAGACTCTATGGTGCGAAATGAAAGTGTCTGCAGGTAAACCATGCTTAACATGAAGAGAATGCGCTATTTTCCCTGCAGCTAACTGAGCCCCATCTAGAGCCTAATGTGTGCAGGTTAACTCAGAAATGTAACTACTGTTAATCCATGCATGACAGGCAATGAATGCCAACACAGCTCGTGGGAATTTCCTGTGGTACAGAATATTTTGGCAGCTGGCTACAGTGACTTGGAGCAAGGAGGACAGCAGTAAGGACAAAACATGTGCAAATAAGTTCCCAGCTGTGTGAATCACAAGATACCAGCCAAACGTGACACTTAAATCTACAAGAGAGCCAGTTTCGCCTCTGCTCACCATCTGCATAAGCCACATCGGTAAGGGACAGGCTGAGCCCAGACCTGCTGCTCCACACGCCGAGAGGTGAGCAGCAGGTGAAGTGCTAAGTCCCAGGGCCAGGCTGGAGCAGAAGCCCAGGGCAGTGCGAAGCCCAGCGAGGTGCTTTCTTGAGGGTTTGGCGCCACCTAAGCCCAGAAATGGTCTCGGTCATCCTGCCTGCTGCTCTGCAGAGCAGAGGGAAAACAAAACCTTTCGATAACAAAGTCGTCTTGCTCCTACAGCACCACGTCTTTCAGGAGACCCTTCCACAGAAGAAGAAATCTGGGAGCTAAGAGCTGACAGAAGGCTAGGAAAGACGCTTTTGGAGAAACCCAAGCACTTACTTCAGATCAAACTCAAAGAGCTGGGGGACTTCAGAAAGGTTGTAGGGGCTTTTCCTTTAGCTGCCCAGATCCCAAGAACTCTCTTGCCACATATCAGACAATTCTTGAATATTTTCTCATCACTATCCAGTTGAAAACTGAGTGCAGGAAAGCTTTTCACAAATTGAAAGTTCAATTGTCCCAAAGTTGCAGGAAGACCAACTCAGGATGGGCAAGTGGTGCCCCCAAAAGCCCTTGCAATATGGTCACGGGACTCAAAAACAAGTCTCAAAGACCTGATGAGCCACAAGGAACGGGTTCAGAGGGGTACTCTCGGAGCTGCTCACTGGCAGACCACACGCACTGACAACAAGTATTGCAGCATGCCGGACAACCCTCGCAAGCTGGAGACAGAAGCATTGAGATACGGGGTTAGAGGGGGCTTCTAAACGAAGGATAGGAAGGAAGGACAGAAGCTGCATTCATCAGACACTGCTGCTGTGGAGGAGCTGCTAACCAAGTAGAGAAAGGCTGAACAAGACAAGAGCGATGTACATGCCTGCCAACATTTGCAATAATTTTTGTGATCTGCCCATGAATACAAGCAACACATCCTGCACTCCAGTCCAGCTGATGCTTACCTGGAGTTTTCAGACCAACAGTCAAAAAGTAACTCAGCGCAGGGCCCTGTGCACTCTGTGCTGACCTGTAACACACTCTAGCGTTGCAATTTGGTTTTACACTCAAAGGCCATTAACAGACTTCAGTCAGGGAATGATTATCCAATACAGACACAAGTGAACTGGTATTATGCAAAGCAAACTTTCAGCGACTTCTGACCTTGTTGAGCTGCACAGGATGGAAATAATTCAGAGCTCCTGCCACACTGAGAGACTTTTGCTGTTCAGAAGGATTTGCATTGCTCCTGGAGGGGACTGCATTTGGTCAGTTGTTCTGAAGGAAGACTTAGACAAAAAGAAGGAATAAAAAAAGAAAGGTGACATAAGGGAGCCAGAAGGTCTCCTTGGACTCTCACTGAAAGGAGCACTTCTTTGCATCAAAAGATAATTACCCCTTGGAGACTTGACCATCCGTTGCAAACTTTTCCAGAAGCTAACACAGACCCTGGGATTTCCAGCCATCCTGTATGGATCTCAGGCAAACTCTCAACTGAAGCATCTCATCCAGGCATCAGCCTCCATCCACATCCACATCAAACCATCCCAAGCAAGTGTCAGCCCGTTGAGATGCCAAGGAAGGCACTCACGCTCTGAGCAGAAGAATTAAACACCCATCCAGATATAACAAGTGCTCGCTCACACTATGAGCACAGCTGAAGCATCACAAGCCATCAGCCGGTACCAGATCTCTAAGCGAAAGGAGCTCACCTTCCCCCTTCCGCAGGGGCACGTGCACATGTGGACATTTAAGGAACAAAAACCTACCCTCTCAAATGTGTCCTCCTCAGCTACCAGCAGAGATTTGCTCTCCTGAGGACCAGCTGCTGCATGGTTATTTGCTTTTCTTTGGACAGGCTCAATCCCTTAAGCAACTCACTTCACAGTGTCCTTTTCCCGGCATTTACTCAGCTCCCTCCCCTGCAGCTGGAGTAGCAGTGCTGATTTTTGAATCCCGGCTGCCCTCTAGTGACAGATGCCCACCCCGGTGCCCTTCTGCCCACCCCCCGCTCTCCCGGCCAGGACCAGGACCAGGGCACCTGGGGACAGCCCAGCTTACCTTGCTACACAGCCCCAACTCTGCTGCTCTAAAGTAACCCTCATAGCTCAGTGACAGTACCAGCTTGGAAGGATTTACTGATTTTTATTATTTTTTTTTTTTTAATTCCTGCCTTCTGCCCAAACAGTGGTATTTCAAACATAGCTAAGAAGAAAAAAAATCTCTTGGTCCCCTGCTCCCTCAGAACCAGAAATTCACAGCAGTGGGTGGAAGTCAAGTAGTTAAATGTTTCCTCAACGTTTCTTCTGCTTTAGAAATATCCTAGGACCAAGGAATAATAATACTTTACTCAAGTCACTACAGTGAAAGCTACAGATAAACAAAGTTTGTAGCCACAGCAGTAGCACTCTTGTTATTAGAGAGATTATATACTCTCTTCTCATCCCAAAGAGATTAGCACTTCCAGCCAGGATTACTCTACATCAGAGTCCTACTACAGGTGGAGCTTACACAAACTGTTGGCCTGAGCATGTCTTTGCACACTTTAGTGCAGACCAAGAGTGATACCAGCAGCACAGGATTCCAGCAGAAAGGGTGCTCAGCAGCTTGGATTTGTTCATGTTTTGTAATCCCTGAGATCTCCCTATCCCTGACAGGGATGAGGCTGCAGAGGCCACAGCACGCAGCCCCATGGAAGCTGTATTGGAAAAGTTGGGTGGCTTGAGCATGGGAAGGGGGCACAGCTGAAATGTCAGCAATAGGAGAAGTATAGAAATCAGCTTGAGTTTTTGGAATTGGGACACAGGTAGGGCTACTGGCTTTGGAAAGTGATTTCTCTGATGTCTGATGACTATACTGTGCAAATGGAAAAAATACTTCACATTGAGAGCACGCTGAAATTTTATAAATTTTATATATATTCTCAGTCCTTGACCATTCTCTCTTGGTTCAAAACCTTGTATCCAATACTGGAACTATTAACAAATGCATTTATTTACCTTCTCTCTTAAGCAAACAGGAGTGCAGCAGTAAGCATTGACATAATGTATTATTGAGGTCTGACTTGCTTGATAGTGCATTAACTTTAAAAACGTTCTCAGGTACTGTTTTGCAGGCTTGATAATCAAAGAATTGATGTTTGGATTTCAAAACAAAAATCAACATTAGGGAGCATAGTTATGCATCAGTTAAAATAATCTTCCATTACATAGCAAACTTGTAAATCTGATTATGACTGACTACCCCAAAACCAAACACAGCATTAGCAGCTCCCAGGAGAAAGAAATACAAGAAACATGAGAACCTGCTACAGCAGAACCTTACCTGCACCCAAAGCATTCATTCATTCATTAGGAACACAATCAGCCCTTAATCCACTGGGGCTAACAACACACCACAGAATAGCAGAGGCACTCCCTTAATGTACATACACTCCTGAACTCAACATTGCCCCGCAGACCTGAGAGCAATAGCCAGTAGGAAACAAGGCTCAATGGTCGTTTGTGTCGAGTGTTTTGGGGTTTGTGTTTTGTTTGTTTGTTTTGTTCTGCCCACTGCCTGCAATTACCCATTTCCTAAAGTGAGAAGTATTTATTGCAGATTTAGACACCCAAGTCCTACTTTTCATTGCCCTGTATCCCTTTTTCTTCTGCAGTAGGTCACACTCAGCAGCAGTGTGAGCCTGCTGGACATGGGACAACTCCAAAGGTCCCTGGCACAGCCCCAGAGGGACCTTTCCATCCCCTCCATACCACACACACCCATACAGAAGCTCAGGCAAGAGCATCTAGCAGTGTAGCTTTACAGGTTACCCTGCTGCACATCACAGTACTGAATTTACACATTAAGCAAATGACAACATTAAGTGAATGACAACACTGTTATACTTCCGCTAGCAAAATATTCTGGGTTTCCCCAAAGGAAGAGAAAACAAAACTAAATACTTAAAGCTTTTTGAAAGAAAGCATTAAATCAGATCAAGCTATAAATGCTTGAAAAATCAATCAAAATTCTAACATTGCTATTAAGAATTGGGTGTGAGGAATGACAATGTTTTATTTAAAAATGAAACTGTAGCAGGTCACATGCATCTGAAAAACACTATGCAGATCCCAAAGGCCTGAAGCCAAGGAGAGGTTAACAAGAAACAAGTTCAGTCTTGTTGAAACTCAGTACTATATAGCAATACTAGTAACGATGATGGTAGCTTAGATGTTACCCAAGACTTTTCTTATTCCCACCCAGGATTATTTGTATTCTGGAGCACTGGCATCTCATACCGGTTGGCTGAGTTCAGTTATCAGCTCCCTTCAAATCCAGCCAACCAGGCTGCTGACTGTTGGACTTCTTGGACAGGCACAAGACACATAAAAGGCAACAAGAACCTGACACCCCGCTGCATGGCCAGCGCAAACTCATTTGTTTTCCCAGTCTGCGAGCTGGGATTGGCAGGCAATTTTGGAGCAAAGGACTTTGAATTACAGTGGGTGGATTTGGCAGGACTGCTGCCCGGGCAGTAACTCCAAAGGATGAAAGTGCATTTATTGTTACAGTTCTTGCTTGAGGAGGGGAAGCAAAAGAGAACCCACACACGGCAATCCCTGGAGCTCAGTAACCGGCGCAGATGACTGCAGGAGTTCAGACCACCGGGTACCTGCCCTCTCCGCACCGTGACCGTAGCTCACCTGGTCCAAGCACTAACATTTTACCTGCCCCGTCCACGCGTGTCACCGATACCACTGTCACATCCTCCCCCACCCCAGGGACACCAGTTTTCCACGCCAGCCCACAGCACAGCGAAGCGCTCCCCGCATGCGGCAGCTCCAGCGCCGGGGGAGCGGCCGGGCCGGGTCTCTCCGGTCCCGGAGGGCCGCGGGGAGAAGGGACGCGCCGCCCCGCACTTACCGATGCCGGCGGCACCGCGCGGGACGGACTCGGCGTTCCCCATGGCCGGGCGGAGCGGGGCAGGAGGAGG
>VXBL01005992.1:121335-172386 GCA_013400195.1 Aramus guarauna | reverse complement strand
GAGCCCTGGGGAACCCCACTAGTGACTGGCCACCAGCCTGATGTAACCCTGTTTACCATAACTCTTTGGGCCCGACCCATCAGCCAGTTGCTCACCCATCGCACCACGGTTTTGTCAAACTGTATGCTGGACAATTTGTCCAGAAGGCTACTGTGAGAGACCGTATCAAAAGCTTTACTGAAATCTAAAAAAATGACATCAACTGGCTTCCCTTGGTTCTATAGTGTCTCAAGCAGGCAAAGGGCTCTTTAGCATCACATTGCCCAAAATAGCCTCTGCATAATTCTGTACTGTTCCTGTGTCACTGTTGTGCTCTGAATGAAGGCCTGATTAGGCTGTTTTCATAACTTTTTTTCCATTGTTGCAATATCACAAAAAGCACAGATTTCCCAAGCAGATTTGGAGCCAAAATGCATCAATCCTGACCTGAAGAAAGGCTTTTTTATTCTTCCATGCTTATTCAAGCTATGAATCTTCTCCTGTTGCCAACAAGCAGTCTGGCTAGCAATGACCGTGGTAATGATTTTTTTAAAACATGAACATCTGTCTCCACTGGGAACCAAGCTGAGGTTCACCAGCTCGTTTCATGCCAAGACCACCAAGCAGCTGTCAGGCAGCGCTAACCCTCTGCATTTGTTATTGGACTGGAACCAAAAGCCTTCAGCAAAGAAAGCTTTAGCTCCCATAAACTCTCACACCTCAGCTCTCCAGGGACACAGCATCTGCACCACGAGTCGGCCGGCGCAGCTTCATGGTGCAGCCCACAACTTTCCCAGGAAGAAATGAGGAGGAAGACACTGCTCTGCAGTCCAGCCCCAAGCACAGTCCCTTAACTATTTCTGCAGGGGTAGGTCCAGCCGGGGCCAGGTCAGCCTTGGCTTCATTGCTGCAGAAGTGTATAGAAGGATGTCATCCTTAACTCAAAAGCTAAGCACTGGTCTAGGCACAGACATCAGAAGAGGTTACAGGAGGCCACATCCTCTCAGAAACAGGACAGTGAATTACTTCAGTGAGTAACAAAACAGGCCCTTCACATTCCTCTCCCCATGAGCCCTTGCTCTGGAAGCACTGGAAGAGTAACTCAATACGCCGAATGAACAGAAATGAGAGCAGCCCTTGCACAAGCAGAGCACTGGAGCTATTGCCCAGGGCACTGGGCTCAGCCAGGTCTCTGCATACGGTGCAGTTGTGTTGCCAGTCCTGGGGTGCCCATGCACTGGCAGTGGTTATGGAGAAGGCCTCGAGATTCCCTGTCCCGTCGCGCTGCCAGAGAGATGCTGGTGCAGCAGCTGGGAAAGGTGCAGACACACGGGTGCAGAAGACACCCTGGCTAAAGTGGTGTGTAGTAGTAAGGATCAGGCCCTCGCTAACGCAGTGATATTTTTCATTCTGGCACAGTGTGATCCTGGAAAAAACATGTTTTCATTTCTGAAACTCTTATAATTGCAGCAATAGTACTAATGCTTAGCTGCTTTTGTAACAATTTTATGAGCAGATCTCAAAGCACTCCACAAACCTTGGTCCCCAAAGTGCAGAAAACCCTGTCCCCAGGGGACAGAAGGAATCATGTTTTCATCGCAGTTGCTCCATGCCAGTCCTGGTACAACCCCCCACATTTCCCAATATTCGGACTGGTTTTGTATCCTGCAGCATTAGGGCATGCCGTTGCTCAAAACTTGGGCACTTCTCAGTGCCCACCCCCCCCCAATTGAAGATGCTATTGAAGAGCAAAGAGTTTACAGTTAATCACTTTACATTTTTCAGCATACAACTCTTTTAAGGGCCACTTGCAAAATGACAAAACTTTATTCTTTCTGTGAACAGCTGAGTGATGTGACGGAACAGCACAGCTGATTCGAGTGATGCTCCCTCCAGCATCACTTGAATCCTGACCTCAGGTGACTTCACCAGGCAAGGTCCTTCCCCTGTTTTTCCAGCATTTTCTCCCTCTGTAAAAAGCAGACAACAACAGTGCGGAATTCTGCCCTCAGGATGCTGCGGGAATTAAACAGTCACTTATTGTTAAGAAAATAGAGGGAAGATTAAAAATCTTTGCAAGCACAGTTCTAAGAACTTGATAGCTCAATGACATCGTTATCGTTGTTCTCGTTACAGACGATATAATCAGCTATGGACCCCCTTGTGCTGGTTCTGCATCGATATGGAGTAAATGCCTCTGGTTTGAATTCGTCACAGCCTTCGGTGTGTGAGGCAGCGCCTCTGGTGCTGCGCTCGGGCTGGCACTGCTGGGGTCACCCACTAGAGGGGAGCTTTTCCCTGCGAACCACCCGGCCGGCTGCTGCGGCAGGGAAAACTCTCCCAGGATTTGCAGGGATGGATTTGCATCGACAACGCTCCTGGCCAGCACTCTGTGGAGTGGAAGAATTTCTCTCTTGGTTTAGCTTGTGTCACTTGAGAATGGGCTTATTGTGTCTGCCGGTGGACGCGCGCACCCCCACGGCTCTGCGAGTACTTCAGGGTTCACCTCTGGAAGTAAACATTGGCACTCTGGATGCAAAAAAAGGATGTCAAGACAGCCGGCAACAAATGAAGAAAGGTGACATGCTTCCACTGAGCTAGTCCAGTTTCATCCCCAGACAAAGCTGAACACTTTCATGTTGTTACAGTGTTTTGCAAGATGTCAAAAACTCCAGGAAAGATTTCAACATAGGGTAGGCTCTCTGGAGTAACCACAGACCCCACAGGAGGAGGGAAGGGAGATGATATCACGCCTTCCACTGCTGACTTCTGCAAACAATCTTCCCAAGGACCAGAGTGGGCAGGAAGGAAGGACATGTCCTTGCTGAAGCCAGAGCAGATTTTTCAGACGTCTCTGGCAGGTCATGCATCAACAGACACCTAAATGTCATCTGATAAGAGTATGGAAAATGAAAAGAAAAGAAAAAAAAAACACCAAAAAAACAAACCACGTGGCTACATGCCACATGAAATGAAGTCACTGGCTTTTCCACACCCCTGGTCCCAGGGCTTTGTCCACAGAGACCAGCCAAGCCAGCATCTGCCAGCCACAGGAAGCCATCCTGTCTCATGCCTCAAAGCCCAGCAGATGGCAGAAAGACATACGGCGCTGGAGAACACGCTATTAATTACAGACACGGTTATTACTGGTGGAGCGGTACCTGATACCTCCCAATCGTAGCTCCAAGTTTTATTGGGTTGAGCATGATGGGATGATATTTCTATGGCACTTTTCACCCTAGAGATATTTCAAGGCTGGACATGCCTATTTCTGGCTTGGTGTGTATACACTGTGAAATAAATGCTTTTTATGTTCAGTGGACACAGTCAAGCGTACAGGCACTGCCCTGAGGACTCACGTGCACTCTCTGCAGCCTGTCCATAGTGAGAGTCGCTCCTTGGACCCATTCATCCTGTCCCCTCACCCACAGGAAACCTCTCGTTGGCAGCTCCCAACTGCCCACAGCCCGCTTGGATAAAGGCTGTTCTGGCCTCATGATATCCAGGAATTGCAGATGAATGTCCCAGTTCCTTAAATTCACCATGGAAAAAGATTTCTATGTAGGAAAGAAGATACTTCTAGAGAATGCAATGAGCAAGGTAGCCTTATTTAAACTCCTGGCAGCTATTTATTTATTCATTTTGCTTTAGCTATTTTTGAGGTTGTCATATGAGAAGCAAACTAAAAAAAAAAAAAAAACCCTCTTGGCCAATGTGACAGCAAAGCTGGACAAGATGAATATCTGAAGGTGGGATTGTGTCTTCTGTGGGTGTGCTGGCTTATGCCCACCTCTCTGAACAGTGGTTTGACAGTGACAGCAGTACTGTACAACACTCTAAGGCAGGAGATGAAAAACCACAAGTCAAATCACATTTATTAGGGTTTTCACATATCTTTCTACCAGATTGAAAATCAGGTATGACATTTTCTCATCACACCCTGAAGATACGTTGTTTACTACTGTTGATACATCTCTTAATGCCATGTAATAGCGGGGTAGTGTTCCAGGTTTCAGAGCAACCCTGAGAAGTGTCAGCAATGGCTTGACATGGGGCTGAAAGTCCAGATGTGTAAGGTGTCTGACAGCAACTTCTGCTTTGGCTTAGCATGAGTCACTCCATCACTCCTGTAAGTCATAGGATTTAACAGCCGCTCCTTTCAAATGGAAAGAAATGGTGGAAAATGTGATGGGGAATATTTCAAGCATTTCAATGTGCTTTTATCAGCTGATAAAAGCACTGGCAGCCAGTGCCTGGGACCTGGCAGAGGTACTCAACAGACCTGAGCCCCATTTCTATGTCCCTCTCTCTCCTTCATTGACTTTCTGGATGATTTTTAACAAGTTACTTCATGACTCAGTCACCTCTTTCTTCTGTGTAAAGATGATGGAGAATCACCTTGATAAAGCACGTCAGAATCTAAAGTTGATGTGACTACTGTCTGAATAAGAGCTTGAGATCACTGAAACCCGTCATAGCTCTGTGGTGGTCATTGTGCTGATGCAATGTCTAACAGAGTGGCGAAGTGTTTAATCCACAGGTCGCTCAGCAGTGCCTTTCTGGGTTGACACTGTTGGGCTGGGGACCTGCCTCCTAGAGAGAGGCCGTTCACATGCGCAGAGCAGAGGTTTCCTCCCCAGGTTGCACAATTTTGGTTGAAGAGAGGGTTTTTTTGCTTCATGCACGGGCTCCAGGTGGCCTGTTAATGTTCCACCACGGCTCTGGAGGTGCAGGTCAATAGCCACAACCTGCTTTTCTCCTTCCTAGTTCTCTCTGCAGTCTGCATTTGCTTCTAGGTTTCCTCTGTGAAAGCCTTGAGCTTGTCAGAGCTTATGTTTCCCAGCGTGCTGGGAACACACAGCTCTACGACTACAAAGAGCAGAGCTCTTCGGCTACTCAAGTGACACAGCAACAGCACAGATGGGACAAACCTCACCCAGGGCTGAGAGCACAGGCAGGGAGGGGCCTTGCTTTAACCAGCAAACACCAATAAAGTCCAGAGAAAAGATCAAGCAGCGAATAAAATTAGCACTGTGGGCTGCGTTCACCCTGCCACAAGAGCTCATTTAGTGTGGGAAGGGGAAGTGCTGGAGGTAGCATGACCAAGGTATGTAGGAGGAGGCAAAGAAGGAAAGCTGATCTGTCCCACTCCTTTGCACAGCTTCAAAATACAAGACCCAGCAGTCAGAGGTGGAGGCTATAAATGGCCGGTCAATTGAGGAGCAATAAAAGGACACGCTGTGTCCTGCAGCACTTAGTAAGCTTGAGAATATATGGCCAGAATGGTCAAAAGAGCTGAATTGTGCAGGCGGATTTTTAAAGGACTGTTTTTTTCTAATTATTAATAGCATTTGAAGTTATGATAGCATTAACCTCAGCCCCAGCTGCAGGGCAGCAGCTGGTCCATCAGGACTCCCTCTGCCTCCCTCCCTGCCCAGCATCCTTACAGCCAGCCATGTTGATGGTTTCCATCCGTGTCAGAGGCAGGACACTGATCTGAGCAGAGGACACGATCGGGTGTGAGGGCTGCCTTTCCTGACATGTCCATCCGCACCCACTCTCTCTCATCTCCCAGTTTTATCTGTCACCCAAAATGCTGCTCAGGTTCCTCCCAGAAGCACATTGTACAAAGGATGACCAGCTTCCCTGTGCCAAGTCTACATGGGGCCAGGGACCTCTCCTGCACCGCTGATCCCAGTTTCCATGCACTGGAAGGAGCACTGGTATCTCTGGGGTGGCAGGGACTAGCATGAGGTACGAGGCAAAGTGTCCTCAGGAAGCCTCAACCTCCAGGAAGGCTGCAGGGCTGAGGATGGTGGATTAGAAGGGGGGGGTCATCTAGAGCACAAGGACTTGTCTCTCTTAGATGTAGGTCTGGAGCCCCGCTTCTGAGCTCCCTCAGTTCAGGATGGTCAGACACAGAACACCGGTTTTTCCCACTATGGAGACAGTCAGCAGATGTGACACAGATGTGGGTTCACATTTCCCTGGAGTTTCCTGCAACTTTGCCCCCCCCTCCTGAAATGAGTCCCAGGACTCAGAAACCCCCCAGATCCAAGATCCAAGCAGGACCTTCTCCTGGGGCAGTAACTAAGCCTTTCACTACTCCCTGTGATCCTCAGATGGCTTCAGGGGGACAGCAAATGCCTTGAACATGCAGCAACCCCGCGACCAGAGGCTCCAAGCCGTGTCTGAGTGACGGTGAATGGGAGGTCAGTGCTGGGCAGGCAGCGCAGAAGGCAGAGCAGAACAGGCAGCACTGAGGCTCCTGCCCACCGCCTGCCCTGCCCAAGCCTGCCTGCACAGCCCGTTCCAGGGGACAGCAGTGCCAGGGAGGTCCCCTGACTGCAAGGACCGGAGCAGCACTGCCTGAAACACTCCCTGTTGAAAGGGGTGGGAGTTTTCAGAGCATCCATAATAGTCCCTCCATGGGCCCACATCCGTTTCCTGGAAGCTTTGCCTTTTTCTGCGCTGCAAAGCCCAGGCAAGCCTGAAAAACCAGTTTGGTTTTGTTTATGTTGATTTTTTATTATTTTTTTCTCTTTGCACGGGTGCCAGCACTGCTGTGCCGTTGCTATGTTTTGCGGTGGTTAAGCACAGCACGGTTCTCATTTCAGGCGCTGACGTGAACCCTGTGAATCTGGAACAAGTTAAACCAGTCCCACAGAGCTGCAGGGAGAGATTAGCGGCTGCCCCTGCCCCACAGCCCCCTCCTCGCACCCCCAGCACCCCTGCGGAGAGGCTGGGAGGGGAGAAGAACAGCGGCAGCTCCACATTGCAAAGGGCATCAAATTTTCAGGGAAAGCTGTGGCCAATGGCTGGCCCAAAAGAGCTGGAGCTCAGCAGGACAGTGAATCTTCAGGCCTCCTGAGCTGAGGCTGGCACGAGGATGGTGGCAGCACTGCAGGTGGAGAGCATTCCCAGGGGAACACTGTTCCCAGGGTGGGTGCCTGGGCCTGACACCCCACGGGGACGTCACCCAAAGCTTTCAGGGCTGCATTTGCTGTTTCAGAAGGCAGACACGATACAAGCCCCCGTACCAGCTGGGACTGATGCAAAGGAGGGTGCTGTCCTGTCCCCACCAGACCCACATCACCCTGCTCCCACCTCCGGGACTGAGCCCGTTGTGGGGTGCACAGGGCAGGGGAAGGGGCTGGGGTGCCTTTCAGCTCGGCGCTCTCCCCGCCAGCTGCCTCTGCGTCAGGAGAAGCGTGGGGCTGCTGCTGGGATTGCAAAACGCTCGCCTGCGCCGTGTTTGAGGCTGGTTTTCGCCAACGTTACTAGGGTACGGGAGTGACTAATACTCTCCGAACTTTCAGTTTCAGCCTCAAGCACTACATTTCAGAGGGACCTGGTGTCTGTTGTGTGGGTAAAAAGCCCTGAGACAGCTCAGCGCTGCAGCTATCTAGGGCAGAAATATCCCTATACAGAGACTGGCCTCATCATTGCCGGTGCTGCGCTGAGCTAGCAGAACCGAGTGCGGCCCCAGATGGGGCAGGGATGAGCACACGCTCCCCTCTCGGTAACTTTCCTACAGCTGCTGAAGTGCTGCTGGCCAAAAAAATCATTTGCATTCTTGTAAGGCAAAGAAAAGAAACACTGTGAAAAGGAGAATGCTTGCAAGCAGAAAAGTGAGCAAAATATAGTGAGCAACAGACCTTTTAAGTAATTTCTATTCTAAAAGTGGTCTCTGAAAAAAACACCTTACTCAGCAAATAAAGAGCAAAGAGAGGGAAAGGGCACAAGGACATGGATGCTTTTACTTGCAGGGAACCCAAGTTCAAGCCCCAGCCCCCTGCATCCCTCCTGCCTGCTTTCCAGGAGTCCTCACAGAAGCCGCAGGGCTCTCTCCAGCCCGGCAGATGCAGCGATGCTCTGCACACCCTGGAAAAGTACAGCCCCTGCGAGAAGTCTCTGGATGAAGGCTTTGGGGAGAGGAGGGGGGGTTTGCTTCCACCCTGCCGTGTGAAAAGAAATACGGATCTGGAAAGGTGCCATGGAAATAATAGCCGCTGGAGACGGGCTCGTGTGCCGGAGGGGGCCGCGACGGGGAGGGGGCCATGGCGGCCCCACGCAGCTATGGGAGGAATGTCCCCTCAGGAACTCGCTGTTCCTTCCTGCGGCGCAAACGTCACCGCACAGTGCAGGAGCCAGGCAGGAAGGCTCCCACAGCCCCTCTGCTCCTGGCCTCCTCCAGCACAGATCCCGTGTGCTCAGCCCCACACAAACAGCCCCTCTCGTAGGGGCCAGAGGAGAGCAGGGAAACGCGTGGACCTGCGTGGGCAGCTGCTCCCCATGGCTGACAGTGAGCTAACGTGGGGCCAGGGGGATTCACACTTCTCCCAGTGGCACAGGAAAAGGCCAGTCATCTCGCAAAGCCCCCTCATGGGAGACCCCCCCCAGGGTCGTGTAGGGGGTTCCCAGCACAGCCAGCACCTCCCAGTTGGCATGGCTGTTGGTGAGCCACTCCTCCACCTTCATGTGAGAGGAGAAATCCAGCACATCCGGCTGGATCCTCTCCCACCCTTTGCATCCTCAGAGAGGAGCTGGGTGGCCACTGGTCCAACAAGTGCTCAGCAGGAGAAGGCTGTTCCCTGCCCTCACCACCAAAGTGCACGCAGTTCAGGGGTCACTGCACACCCAGTGCACACACGTCACCCATGTGCAGGGACAACTCAGGGAAGAGTGTGCCAGCAACACACTCCTGTGCAGGCAGTGACACTGGCATGGACGCTGCACAGATGAGCTTGCCGCTCAGCTGGAGAGCTGACCCTGCAGCACCCATGCACCCCTTGCTTCCTGCACGGGCTCTGCACCCCCAGTTGCACAAGCCACTCCCACGGAGCGGTTGGCATGCCGGCTGGGCCATCGCTTTTTATAGCCAGTGAGCTCCAGCACCTCATCTGAACTTCACAGCACAGGGGAACAGCAGTTCACACAGCTCAAGAAGAGGATAAACTTATCACAGGAGCCACCAGGCAACGGGGCAAACAGCGCAGTGCATCTGCAAACATGGCCCAACACCTTCGGCCATGACAAGCAGCTGCTCGGCCGGCCACCACGCTCCCACTGGCAGCCTCCTTCTTGCAAAGCCATTTCTCATTCCTTCAGCAGCCTTTCAGAGACGCATTACTGGATTGAAGGGGAAGAGAAGAGTGGGAAAATGGAGATCCCTGGCTGGATCCAGGACTGGCAATTTAGTGGAAAGCCAGGTTGAAAGGGGAACAGCCTGAAGCAACTGGTCCCACTTATGTCATGGTGGGACCAGCAAAACAAGGGAGAATCAGTCCCTCTTCTCTAGGGGTTAAACTGTCTTTCAGAAGGGAAACTGGCTTGTGCAGTGGAAGAGGGAAATGGAGGAACAAGCCAGCCAAAGCTGCAACAGTGGGCGAGAGGCTTGGGCAAGCACTGTGACAAATTTCAGGCTGTCCAGTGCAGTCAACAGAATCCTTAAATCACCAACATAAGGCACATGGCTTTGCAGCTTCACCTGCACTCAACTGCATCTTTCCTCTGTGTTTCTGTGCCTCCCACTTGCATAAGGAACAAACAAGGTCTCAAAAGCTGGAGGTGCTGTGGGACCACATTCAGCACCTGCCCATGGAAGAGAAGTGCCCCAGCTAGTTGCAAGCAAGGAGAAATCCAGCTGTAGTGGTGCACAGCTCAGCATGGACCAGTTTGTTGTGAATGAAGACCTCTTTGAGAAATAGACCTTGGA
Source organism: Aramus guarauna (assembly GCA_013400195.1). NCBI lineage: Eukaryota > Metazoa > Chordata > Aves > Gruiformes > Aramidae > Aramus > Aramus guarauna. Next base: position 162,689 of record VXBL01005992.1, on the reverse strand, counting down.
AACAGAGAGCTCGCTCCCTGAAGGACCTCATCATGACCTGAGTGCTCTCTCTGAGGGAGAACACAAGTTCCCCATTTCTCACCTAGTTATGACCCTTTCTGTCCTGATTTGGATAAGCTACAATCCTCCTTAGAAATTGAGGAGTCAGGTTTTTTTCCTTTGCACAATGTGGATGACATTTATTTAAAACACGGGCAAATAGCCTGCCTTTCTCCTGTCACTCAGTGTCCCCTCTCCAACCTGGTCTGAACAGGGTGAAGGGACCTCTGTCCATCACACAAATTTTGGAAGTTCCCAGATGCCAGAAATACATTTCCCCCACTGCAGATTTGGTCTCTCCTGTACCAGCTCTACCTTCCTCCTCACCAAATGGTTTGATGGCCTCTAGTGTCTGTCTTTTCACCATCTTGCTTCACAAACCCTCCTTGTTTGCCCATTCAAGACTCCTTTTCCGCTGCCAGCCTCCAGGTCTCTCTCTACCTAGGACCTTGCCTCACTGTGCAAGAGAAAACCACTACAAGTATGAAGCAACTTTCCTTCCCCTTCAGTTTGTCTTGCTTTTTCTCCAGTAACTCCCTCTGCCTCCTCTCTTACACAAAGACAGAAGTCACTGATTCCCTTTCCTCTTCTACTTTCCCAGTGACCTCACATGTCCCCACACCTCCCTTGCTCCCATCTGCATCCCCCCCCACTTATGCCTCCTCATTTCTGCTCAGATCCTGGTTCTTACCCCTGCAAGGGAAACACATTTTCCTTCTCCCTCACCATAAAAACCACTACCCTTGACTCCATTCATCGCTCCACACGAGTTGCAATCTCTATCTGGGGTTTTCCTGCTCCAGATCCACCCCAGACTGTCCCCCATTCTGCTTCCACTCTTGTGCTCAGCTGGACCTGCTCTTGCCAAGGCCACTTCCATGCCAAGTTCACATCCCTGAGCTGGCCAGGCCTTTAGCACAGCCACCTGTACCCTCCCTGCAAGCCCATCATCCCAGCTCCCCCAGGGAGACAGAACAACTCCTCTAAGCACAAACATTTGACAAAACACATGGTGACATTAAACACGATGGTGAGATCTCATGACCATTGCACCCTAAAAATGCTCGGTGTACTCCACCAGAAGAAGCTGGATGGATGCGTGCTCTCACCAGTGAGCTGTTTCTGTCTGTCACCAGCTGGTGAACAGCTTAATTAAATCTGATAATATCGAGGCATAACATCCCAGTCTTCATTCTAGAGCAAAGTAAACTGACATAGAAAAAAAAAGTATGTTCCTTGGTGAAAGTAATGCAGAACCATTTCGAGAATCAATGATTTCCGACACTGTCATCTGCTCTTTCCACTACCCAAAAATTCTTCTATAAAAATTACATGTCCATCATTTGAAATCATTTCTCAGGACAATGTCCTTCTAAAGAATAGACTTTTTTTCAACCAGAAGTTTGCCTTCAAACTGCATAATCAAAAGAGTCTGTTCAGGCCTTAGAAATTGGTTTGTATCTTTACATCTGCTACCCTGGGTAACCAGAAAAAGTTAATGAGAAACATCACCTCAAGCTCAGTCTACTGGATCCAATTGTCTCTACCTGCAAGCAGACCTAGTTCTCATTCTGAATGTTATTACTCCTTTCTTCTGTGTTTTGGTAGTAGGTAGAAGTATTTTGTGTCCTATCCCTGGGACCCAATTTTTTTTTTATAGAGAGGTAGTATAAAATCAACCCTAACTGGAAATCAGAGAGAGGAAAATTTTTATCTAGCCTCAAAAAAACCTAAATATTCCTCCAAAAGAACATCTCAAAGGAAAAGCTGTCAGTCTTGTGCTAGGCTTTGGAAATACCAAATATTTCCACTTTGAATTTATGCAGTCTTCCTGGTGCACAGGTGAGTGGAGGTAATGAAGCAGTAGATTTCAGAGAGCAGGACTTTGAGCAGCACTGTGATTAGTGTCACAGTCATGGTATTTTTTTTGTGCCACTTGCAGTTGAGAAATGGGTCCTTAGAAGGTAGCTGAAAAATTAGAATGGCAAATTCTTCTTAAGCTTCAAAGAAAACTCTTTTAGATCCTCTTCTATCTTCTCAGAAGCCTTTGTGTCATCACCAGCCCACCTATGTGTGTAGAAGAAACACCTCAGACCTCCAGTTTCAGATGCAGGTACGAAGGTTGCACTGGCAAAACCCACAGCCGTGGAGAGCCAGTCCATGGCCCTGCACATCACTTTCTACCTGCAAAATAGGTTCCAACAGTGAGCAGCCACACAGGGCGTGGGTGATGGCCTGGTCTATCTGCTCCAGCACCAGTAGGCAGGAGCTGAGCTTTCCTTTTTCTACCCCATGAATGTGACATCCCCACTATAATGGAGGCTGCAGCACTATTCATGACCTCTTGGTATCACTACAAGGCATGTAGTAAACAAACAGCTCCTTTTGGTTAATTCTTTTTAGGAACATCTTTAAGCCTTGGTGAACAAATGGCATTCTGCTGCCCTTGAGATCTAGTCAATCTGGAGTGAGAGGTTGGTCCAAAATTGGTGAAAGCAACCAGCAAGTTTATAGCTCTGCATTTAGCATCCCTATTCATCCCTTTCAGCCTTGTTAAATGTTTTGGAATCTCAAACTCCCCCCAGCAGCCTATTTCAAACAACTGCAAAGCCCTCCAGTGTCCTCAATAAACCCCAGCTGTAAACCAAACCCAGGCTTTTTTGATTCCTGATCCATGAGCAAACCATTGGCAATGAACATTTGACAGTGGCTGCGAGCACAGACCTCTCCCTCTGGGTGAGACCTTCATGGCCACCACCTCTCTCCGTGTTTTGGGGTTTTTTTTGTGCCTCTCTCCCAGTCGTGCCCAGCTGTTTCTTTCTCTCACTGCCTCCAAACCCATGTGTTTCATATGAAAAAAATCTCTGCATCCCCCACCCAGGAAGATCATTTTGCACCAGAAATAGAGCACGCTATACTTGGGATGTAGCCCAGGCATCTTAAAAATAGCTCAGCGCATAGCTCGTGGTGCCACGTACGGCTCTGCCAGCTGCCTGGACAGACGGACGGGGTGCCAGTGGGCAGGCCCTCCCCACACAAGGCCATAAATGACCACGGTGCTCTCCAGCAAACCAACTGGTGCCTGGCAGGGAGAGCAGGGTGGGCAGCTTCACGCTATGCCCCGACTCAGCGCTGCCTGCCTGCCTCCCTTCTGCCCTCCCCGGGCCCCCTCTCCCCGCACAGCCCCAGCAGCTCGCCTTGTGGTCCACATTCCTGCCGCTCATGGAAGGCATTAACACTAGATAAAAGTGTGAGGAGCCCAAATGTAGCACCCTGACGTCAGCCATCCCCAGAGTCTGGAAGGGAAGCTGTAAACAGAGAAACAAAAGGCAGTTATAAATGACCATCTTCATTGGCGCCCATGGGCAAGCGTTTAAAGAATAAAGAGGAACAAGTGAAGGTGTTGAAGTTTGGGGGTTGCTCAGTGCTCAGATGTCTGCTGGCTCCAGGAGGGAGGAAACTCTCCTAAGGGAATGGGAAGAGCAAAAGACAAAGATCGAAAGGATTTTTTTCTCCTTGCAAATGGCTTCGTTCCTTTCTGTTGCTCCCAGTCAGTAGGAAAGGGTGGGAACTATTGTTCGATACTGCGCAATCTGCCGTTCAGCTGGCTCCTCACACAGCTCCCGCGGCAGCCAGAAATCCTTCGGTTCAAAGCATCCCAGTGACGCAACAGTGGTTCCAGCCAAGCTTACAACAGCCGACGAGGTTTCAACGTTTGACCAACTTTGGCCATACCACTCCATCTGCGCTAATCTCAGCAGATGCTGCAGTTTGCATTACTGCATCTTGAAAAGCCCTGGGCAGTTGGATTCCTCATATTCAGCCACCAACGAGGCCTAAAGATGCTTCCAGAGGTCATCATCTCCCTGAAGTGCCAGGTGTGATCCACCTTGACTTGGGAGAGGGAGAAGTGGCCATTGGACAGACATGGTCATAGGATTCCACCAGGCTGCAGAAGAGCCAGGCTGGCACCTGGACCATCAGCCAGGACCTCTGATCTCCCAACACCAAAGCCCAGTGATGCAGGGGAGGTGCCACGTGTGCCCAGACACAGACTGAGTTCACAACTGATGCTATCACAGCTGACACACATATAGGATTGCTGACTTTTGTTTTAACAAAGACCAGGAAAACATCCTGTCGTGTAACACTTAAATCAGCACTTACGTGACTGAAAAAGAAAGAGCCACCAGATGTAGTTACGTAGTTTATGCTACATGTTTATACGGAGAGTGTCTGCGTTGCCTGGCTAATGCGAACAAGCACTGGGCATTAAAAAGCAGGAAGTTCACACCTTTCTATTGTGTATTTTATACGTAAGAAGGATTGTACATGTATACAGGATTGAAAACAGTCACATAGATGTCATTTCTTTAAATACCCATCATGCAAAAGCCCCTGAAATACACGTCTGCAATCATCAAGACTTCATTGCAGAAGGCAGTAAAGGAAAGAAGTTACTAGCTGATCTGCAAGTATCACGGAGTATCAGGAAAGACTATTAGAGTTAATGAACATCTGCAGTTTATATCCTCCATAAATTAGAAAAACCTGCCATCAAAATCATGTAGTGCTATAACCCAGTTGCCAATTAACAAAACCTTAACAAGATTTGAAAGAACAAGATACTGATACAGTAAACAAATTTACCATAGATGACATTTCAACAAGAATTTAGGGAAGACTGAAAAGAAATCACCTCTTTCCAGTTTGTAAAGAGCTGAAAAAGCAATTTTTAGACATAACCACCACAATTGCTGGGGGACAAAAAAAAAATCCCTTTCAAATTAAATTATATCAGAAATTAGAAGTCTAAAGATCCGGCCGCAGTTTATTATTTTTGTATAGGTGGGACCTACATTTGGCTCTGAGACAAAGACCAAAATTGTAAAAAAAAATATTGCGTAGTAAGACCCTGCTAATTTGTAACTAACTGGTTACTGAGTTAGAAGGCAACTACATCATGTTAGAATTCTCTGGGAATTTATTTTTAAACATGGCCTGTAGTTTGGGAACCAAAAGGTATTGAAATGAGAGGGATTGGTGTCACACGTAACCCTTTTATGAGAAATGAAGCATTTTCAGTTAGCAACTCATGATAGCCCCTACATCATCTATACAATATGAATTTTGGAATTAATTGGCTGATGAAATTACTGTTCCCACAGCCTTGACTCACCCAAACTGAATGCCAAACAGGACCTGGGTAAGATGTAACAGAGATACTAACATCTGCTGTTATTAACCGTGCTTCATCCCCATTCCCACACACCGAGTATGTTCACAAGCATCTTTTCTTCTTGCTCTCCCTGCTAAACACCTTTGACCCTCCAGACTCCAACCCAGCAGCACATCACTGTGCAATGCCCTCCTGGAGGACACGTCTACCCACTGCCAGCCCCGGCGGCTGGAAGCTGCCCACGGGCCGTGCCGGGTGTCTCACCTCACCCACTCCCCTGCCTGCCCGTGACACCGAGACGGGGAAGCCCAGACAGTCATTTCTTCGTCTAGCAGGAAACGCATGCAAATGAAAAAGCTTGAGAGCACCCGTTAGGAAACCCCCGGCCCAGCAGCCTCCTGAGGACCTCAGCCAGCCCCCAGTCGCGCCACAGGTGCTGGCAAAGCTCAGCACTAAGGGCACGCACAGCCTGGCACCGCAGGAGGGTTCACGGCCAGACACAGCATCTGGAAAACCCTGGAAATGGAAACTCCTGGGGAAGGAAAAAACAAAACAGGAAACCCACACCTGGAGAACAGGCTGTCCCACACTATGTAAGGACAAAAACCAAACCTGCTTTTCCCCCTGGTTTTGGCCACTAGTCTTATGACAATGATGCCAACTTGCTCTGTGCCAGACTAACAGCATCAGGCCCAACATAGGACCTTGGCACTGCTCTCCAGACAGGCACAGGTTTGTACAACTGCACTTCCAAACTGGGAAATAGCTCTCAAAACCAGGAATCCTTTACACACCCCAGCAGCAGAGCTACTCAGCTGCTTCCTCTCAGGTAACAGAGTTCATCCCTTGGAGGGTGCCCTCAGCCTCAGCAAAAGCAGGACACAAAGACCTGGGCCAGGTCCCCAGCAGGGCTGGCTGGCCAGGCTGAAGTCCTCACAGCAATGCCAATTAAATCAGCAGCACATCCTGCTTCTCCCCAAGCTCTCAGGTCTCTCCCTTCAGGGCTTCTTTCTCTCCTTTAACATCTTCATCCCATTTAACCTTTTACGCCCCTGATGGGTGCTAACAGGGCCCACCTGGCTGGGTGCCTTGGCCGTGTGTCTCAGCAGGGCTGCCAGCCCCCCACCAGCTGTGGCCGCTGGCTCTGCACCGTAGTACATAGCACATAGCGGGAAGGCCACACGCAGCACAAACCTCATGGCTAATTTGTTCTTCCAGCATGAGTGGGTTTGAGCCTGGGTTTTAGCTGTTTTCCCGATCTCCCTACAGCCCTGGATTGGAGCAGATTTGGGGAAGCCAAAGCCCTGGGTGCAGTGTCATCAGCTACACTGCGTGTAGGGGTCTGTCAGGGTCTCCATTGTTGGTGGAGAAGGGAAAGGGTAAGAAACAGGTTTTGGATGCGATGTGAGGCACAGTGACTTGTAACCACACTAGACAGTCACACACCATGACCTTTTCTCCTTCCCCGTCACCCTGTGACTTCTCTGCGGAGCTGGGGAGTGGGCTTTTGAGGACTGCACTCAAATATCATTTCCAAATGACGCTCAGTGCCCTTTCTGCTGCTCTGGAGCCAGAGAAAAAAACCCAGGTGGTAACCGGGCAAACTAGATTTGCCTGTGTATGATCTGGATGTAATGTTCTTTTTTTCAACGTAATGGCATAACACATCCTTGTGGCCCTGCTAGTCTGATACCAGGGGTGACTAATGCAGGATAGTCCCTAAGCTTCAGTACACCCAGCGCCTTTCCAAGTGCTGATTACAAAAGAAAGGCAAAAGCTTTGAGACAAGGGGATTACCCAAGATGCGTCTAATCTGGAGCTCTGTGTCTGTTTGTCATGTGATAACTGGGTATACTGTATCCCCTGGGTATTGCATCTTGCTGGGGATATTACGCTCAGCTCGTGCTGTGTCCCCACGTGGGTTGGCTGCTTACACCCCTCAGTTGTGGGGACCTGTCTGTGGGTGCTGTGTGGAGCCCCACACGCTGTGTTGAGTTACACACTGCCATGACTGAAGCTTTCTCTATATGCTTTGGAACCTTTGCATGGTGTTGGTGGTCCAGGCTCTGGCATTTTGGGGCCAGAGGGCTTGTCCACATCTCCTCATCCCTGCTCTGCACAGCACACAATGGCCATTGTTTGCCTTCGGGGTGGGTGAGTAGCCTCTGGCTTGGGAGGAACAAAGCCTAGAGCCAGCTCCTGCAAGCACAAAACTTCATCACTTCATGACAAATTGGCTTGTCAGCAGCAGGAAGTGATGTTACTGCTGTCCTCACCAAGGGGAAACTCCTCGTGGTTTCCATGGGGATGTATGCAACTGTACAACTACAGGTTTATATAAGCTGAAAGCCCTACACGCGCCTGCTGCGTGCCGGGTTCCTGGGGGTCTGGGATCAGATATGAGGGGCAGGGTCTCAGCTGAGCCCTGCTAGCATGGAGGGACAGCTGGTTCATGTGGGACCTGGGGAAAACAGGAATTCAGTGCTGTAAACCACAGTGAACTGTGCACCTCGATATCCCAAACAAACAACAGTGAAGCAGGGAGAATAAATGAGGGGTGAGAAGACAAAATGCCTCCCTAGTGCATCCACAGCGGGCAAAGTTCAGCTCAGCCATGTTGCCAAGGCATCCTCCAGCTCCATCGCACACAGGCTCTGCCGCTGCCTATTTCAGCCCCTCGTGTCTCCTTGCCCAGCTCACACCTTCTCCTCTGCCCCCACCTCACCAGCCACCTCACTCCTTCTCCCCTGGCTCCCAGTGAACCCCCTAGCCGAGCCCATTCACCTCCCCAAAACTGTGACACTGAGGTGACGTTTGCAGGTCTCACTCTGATCTCTCTTACTTTTTCCCTGTTGTTCTTGCCCCCTTCTCCTCCCCTTGTTTGGACCGGGTGTGATCCTGCCTGCAGAGGCTTTGCAGGAATCTGGGCTCTGAGCACGATGAGACTGATTATGGGTGACAGCAGAAGGCTCACGATAAAGACTTGGAAAAGGACATCGCATGTCCACAGAGCTGGAAGCGCCTGTCGGTGCCTTGCTGGGACCGAAGCCCTGCTGTCACTGGCTGCCGTTGCTGCCACGGGCTTTGTGCTGAAGCAGCTCTCTTTTGCGCCCCTCTGTCAGGTGCCTGCTTAGGTTATAAAAGCTGATCAGCTGCCAGGTAATGAGTTTTATTGTTCCAAGAAACACATAAACAAGCTGCCCCGGCTGACGGGGAGCGGATTTCTGTTTGAATTGTGATTAACAGGCAGGATTTTTTTTTATCAGTTGCATGGCCAGGGCTGCCAAGGTTGTATTTTTCCACTGAACAAGCTCTGCTTTGCTTTGAAGGTGAAAGTTTGTTCCACTGTTTACTGCAGGTGTAAAAGGACTCACATACTCAGAAATAGCCTCGCACACTTTACAGGGAAAGCAGCAGTAGGTGCCATCCCACGGAGCAGCACAACCTGCCCAGGAACTTTCCATGGACAAAGGGGGCTTGCAGGATGGGACAGACTTCGGGGAGGAATATTACCTTTGAAGTTCATGCATACTTTAGGACAGTAAGAGTTTCTAACTTCGTTTCTTAGTGCCCAGGGATCTCTCCTCCTTTTAGCTGCTCCATTTTTTTTTTATCCCTTGGTGTCAGGTTGAAGCTTGGCGATGGTTAACGCGTAGCGCTGACGACAGAGCTGCATCGGAGGAGAAGCTCACGTGGAAGAATTTCAGACGCAGCACTGCATCATCCCATCCTTCAAGGGCACCTTCTCCCAAGAGAAGAGTCCTGGATTTTAGCACCATTAATACTCCAAGTAACTTGCAGGATTTCAGGAGTTTGCGGTGCTTTGCTTGTCTCCAGTTACGTGACAAGAGCACAGCTGCTTTATGCTTAAAAACCCCCTCATTGATAGGATCATAACTGTTCAAATGCCTTGATTTTACACAAAGAATCATAACCTGCTGCATCTGCCCAAGCAAAACCATTTTTGATGGGGCAAAAGTAGGAGCCAACTCCTTGGATATCAGAGATACAAGGACTGGTGGCTCCCTTCTGGAGTGGATGGAGGACACCCAATGTCCTAGTGCTCCCCCAGCATCCAGCTCCCTGCCACCAGCATTAGTACCCTGCCTAGCTAAGGAAGCTTCCAGCTGCATTTCTTCCACATTACCTTCCCCTGGTAAGGACACATCACAGCAACACAGCTGCCTCTGTACACATCCTGCCCACACAACCCATGGAGATGTCCAGTTCTATCACACCACGGCATTAATCCTGCACCATTTGCTGCCCGTCACCCTCACCCTGCAGCTCCTGCCTGTGAGCTGCCAGGAACACTGGCCTGTAGAACTTCCTTGCCTGGCTTTTGATATGCTACATAAAACTCTTTCCATTGCCTCAACTGAGGTGCCAGATAAAAGTCACACCAGTGAGAATCTGCAGCAGGAGGTATTTTCTTACCAGGACCCAAATAAATTAAGTGACTTGTTGGTTACCTGATCGCTTGTTATGCCCTGATTTGTTTACAGGCATAGCCCAGCAAGCCAAATACTTTACTCCAGGGATCAGAGACAGTTTGAGTTGCAAAAAGGAATCAAGGAGGCAGGGCAGAAAAAGAAAACACCTTGGCACAAGCTCACAAGCATTGGAGATCTGTTACCAAGTTAATTTTTAGACTTAACCTTTGTAGACTTAACCTTTGAAGCATTAAAAGTAAACAAGCAGTAAGGACACTTTTTCCTAGGAGAAGGCCTATTTCAAATTGACTGTTGCCCTATGCCCAATTCTCACCCCGTTCAAGCTGTTACAGCTCTGTGGCCATCACTGCAGCCACATCTGCCTTACAGCTGAGAAGCCAGCCTTGGATCTTTGGCACTGTACACAGTTATGTTTAAACTCATTTTTCTATCTAGTTTAGTCAAGACCTGAGGCCAGCAGAGTTGAAAATTCAAATTTCTTAGAGCTCTTCACCTGGGAGCCTCCACATGAGTTTTGGGACTGTAAAATGCAAGATTAAAGAATGTATCATCCACCTCAGTAGAAATATCATAATTTATTCTTTGTATAAAAAAGTTAATCAGGTAACAAAACTATGTCTTCATAAGAAGAAATATATTATTTCACATCATAAATAAATCAGCAAACATACAACCCTTGGCAACTCAAAAAAGCACTCGCCTGGTGCTTTCACGTCAGTGCTCGGGAAACAAGAAAAGCTGACATATATACACAGGATTACAGTACCAAAAAATACTGAGGTATTTGGTTTCTCTAGAAATGAAACTTTAGGTTTGTGAAGGCAAAAAACAATGCACTAATGTAAAAATAAATAAATAGGACTGTCATATAAAAGGGGACAGCATCAGTGTTGCTCAGAGTGTCCAGGAATGGGAATACTGGTGAGCATGCTACTAAACATGGAGCAGGCTTAGAACAGACAGAAGACAAGGAGGAACAGCTCAGGAAGAGACAATGTCTTTTGATCTCTCTGTAGGCATCCAGATATTGGCTTTAAAAGTCAGCAGAAAAAGTCAGTAACATCTAGCTGTCTGGCACTGGGTGAGCTCTTCTCCATTTATGACACCGTTCTGGGATCCATGGATGGTTCCCCACAAAACATGAATGACTGATGACACTGTCCCCATAGTTATTGCACTTCTGAGACAGTAAGTCTGAGTTCTGACCATGTTTTCACCAGCTTTTTAGCAGCTTGGAGAAGTGGTAATGGGGCTCTGAAGATAGCTTAAAGCACTGGACGAGGTGTGAACAGGGATGGAGACTGGAAAGTTAAAGACCGTGGTGGTTGATGCTCCTCTGTCCAATACTGACATAGCAGGGCTACCAGCTTCCGCTGAGCAGTTAGGGGCAAGGACTTGTGACTCAAATTGAAGCAGCTGCCCCATGAAGCTGAAGTTTGGGGAAATGATGCTTCTTCTCTGCTTCACAAACTCAAAGGCTTCATCCAGTTTGACTCTGTTGGTCCTCATGAGATAAGCAAGGCAGATCGTTGCTGATCGGGAAATGCCAGCCTGGCAGTGCACAAATACTCTTCCTCCATCATTTTTAACAGAGTCTGAAAGAATTAAAGTACACAGTTAGCAAACAAGTCCCACTGCTTCCAGAGGTGGGAAAGCACAGGCTGCTGTTTTACATTTGCTTTCATCTATCCCTTCCTTAGCCTAGTAGGTGCACGCAGTGCTTTTGAGACAAAGAGAGCCTTTGTCCTGAGGGAACCAGCAGTCTAGCTATTTTCACTCTGGGCTCCAATTATACTAATAGCTCCTCCAGGTCACTTCAGCAGTCTTGCAAGATTACTTTAATACTGATCTGCTTAAATTCACTAGCTCTTTTCTACAAGACCAATGCTTCTTGATTTAAGACTTCAAACAGCTTTATGAAGCCAAGATTATTCCTCTGAGTAAGAATAAAGTCAATGGAAGTGTTCCCTGAGTGTATCTCCCCAATCTCAAATGTAGGTTTTACCAGGGAAAACAATGCCCCAAAATCACTTCCCTGGGTACATTACCCCAGGAAAAAAAGAACAGACTGTAGAGAGAGCTCATTTACCTATGAAATCAATCGCCTCATTAAACCAGGAGCTGATATCTGCCTTGTGGTTGTCCTCCACGGGGATACTTTTATACTGGTAGTGCCCTTCAAAGTGGTTGGGGCAGTTCGCCGAGACATTGATTAACGCGGTGATCCCCAAAGCATCCAGCATGTCTTTTCGGGAGGCATGGTAAGCGCTGCCCAAGTAGAGGAACGGCAGGATTTCCACTGGCCCACCCTAAAACAGAAAGGACGGACACCCGGTCAACTTCGCCCGGCACTTCGCAAACAGCCTCCCCTCCTTGCGCGGCGGTAGGAGCGGCAAACTCCTTCGTCCTAACGCGGCGCCTGCTCGCTCCCAGCCCGACCGCCCCCGGCCCGGCCCCGCTCACCTGGTCGTAGAGGGGGGTGCCGCAGGAGCTGCACCCCGAGTCGGCGCTGCCGGGCGCGCTGCTGGCGCTCAGGGGCAGGCTGAGGCCGGTGGGGACCGCCGGCTTGGTGCAGAGCTCGGAGCAGGCGGACGAGAAGGCTTCGTAACCTCCTGCGGGGGGGGGCAGAGGGAAGAGAGAGGCGCCGGGTGAGCGCTGCGCGGCCGGGGGGAGGGTGGGACGAGCGGAGCCCCGCTGGCAGCGCGGCCGGGCACCCCCCTTCCCCTCCGGCGGGGGGCCGGTGCGGTCCCGGGGCCACTCACCCTTGAGGAAACAGATGCGGGCGCCGCGGGCCTCCCTGCAGAGGGTGCCGAGGGCCAGCAGCAGCGTGCTGTCGCGCTTGGGCAGCTCCAGGTCAGCGCTGCGCTCGTCCAGCAGCACCACGGTGTGGACCAGCCCCTGGCGCAGGCGGGCTCGGAGCTCCTCGTTGGGGACGACGTGCTCCAGGGCCAGGGCGCCCTTGGCGCGGCGGCGGACGATGGTGCTGAGGCGGACGTTGCAGGAGCCGCGGATGTGCGCGGCGTTGAAGGAGAAGAAGGAGCGGCAGTCGAGGACAAGGCACTGCGCGGCGCGCTCCTGCAGCAGCCCCCGCAGCGCCTCGCACTCCAGCGCGCACACCCGCAGGTTCACCATGGCGGCTCCGGCCGAGGGAGGAGGACGGGAGGAGGCGCGGTCGGTGTTGGAGGTGCCGGGGTCCCGGGAAAGCGCAGCACCGCACGACCCACTCTGGCCCCGCATGCCCGGGCCCGGTTTATATAGGGCCGCGCCGCCGGGCCGGCGTTTTCTCAATGGAGCCGCGTCACGTGGGCGCCTTGCGAAGACGTCACCTGGCAGTGAGCCAGCACGGGCGCGCCCAGCCCCGCCGGCATGACGTCGTGTGCCGCGGGGCCGCTGGAGCGCGCCCGCACCGACAGAGGGATACACGGCTGCGTATGCGTACACACCCCCTGTACATTGATATGCACAGACATATACATGTACACACTCATGTACTATAGACACAAATACGTACATATATACGTATGTACACATACAGAGAGATACACGTGCACATACAAGCACTTACACGTTTGTATGCACACATGCACATAAACACAGGTGCCAACATACACACTTGCCTACAGACATGCATATACATACCTACACACATATACATACGTACACAAACACACATAAACATACCTATTTATGTGCCTGCACATCCATACATTCACATACGTTCACATACATACATACGTATCCACGCACGTATCTACATGCACACACGTACACAGACAGGTACACCCGTATATACACACACACAGATGTACGCACATCTACAAACACACATACACCGCCCCTCAAACACCCACCCACCCCTGTGCCCACTGCTCCCCCCTTGCTGCCCACTCTCCCCCACAGCTCCGGGGCCGGGGCACCCTCGGTCCACCCCCCCAGCACTGCCCGCTCCCCGCTTTCCCACAGAGATCAGAGCGCTGCTGGGGGCAGGACGCTGCGGGAGCGGCAGTGCGGGAGGATGTGGAGCCACAGATGCGGGCGTGCATATTCTCCTGAAATACACGTATAAAGAGATGAGCATATGCATACATATATTTGTATTCATACATAGACGTATATATACATGTATGGACATATCTACACATAAATATATATGTGTATACATATATTTGTATATATATTTATAATGTAAACACATATTTGAGAGCTGTTCCCATCATGGTTTATGTGTAAGGACAACATAGTAACTACTACTGACATAGCAGACCAGCAGCCCATGCGAAGTCCCTTTTCCACACTGAGAACACCCCCAGAAGTTGGGGCTGCCCGGTAACTGGCAGCGGAGTAGTGGGAGCTTTCTTTTTTTCTCCCCTTGGTAATGCATCAGTGCTTCCCAGAAGTTTTCTTTTCCCTGTGGGCGACCAGCTTCCACCAAGACACTCCGCTGTTTCTTACTCAGGGCTTCCAGTCAGTGCCACTTCCCCTTTCCCCTGCCTCCCCACCATGCCTCCCCGAACTCACCGCTTCCCGGCCGCTCGCTACCCCCAGCCACTGCTGCCTCCCCAGCACCTCCTCCTGCTTTTCCTGTTCCCCCAGCCCTTTCCAGCGATCCCTCTTCCCCCTGCGCTGCCAGACCCAGCTGTGCTGCTCCTTCCTCGCCCCTTTCGGTAGTTTTCTGTTTCCCCTTCTTCAGCTGCTCCTTTCGGAGGACACCTCTCCATCCACCCTTCACCCTGGGGCTCCTCCAACTCCACCAGCCTCGCGGGCTGCCAACCATCGGTCCTCACATTTTCCAGCTTCTCCCCCACCGATGTCCCCCAGTCTGTAACCACCTCAGACCTGCTCAAACCAGCCGGGCTCTGTATCTGGCCGAGATCTCCAGGGCTTTCCAGGCTCCCATGGGGGGCCGGGAGGAGGGGGCACAGGGAAGGGCACAGGCAGGCGGGTGCCAGTTCTGGCTCACCCACTTACTGCAGGATTGTCTGGGCTCTGCTGAGCAGTGGGGGTTTTGCCAGAACTGCAGCCTCAAAGCAAATCTGTTTTTTCAACACATTCCTTAAAAATAAACACAGGATTGCACTTTTCATTCCATTTATTTATTGTTGTTCTCTTAACAGCGGGTTGGAAACAGATTGCGAGAGAAACACTCATACACTTCAGTGAAATGACTCTGCTCTACCACACCATCACCCACTCTGTTACTGGGACCCTGCAGCTGTCCACAGTGGATCGCTGGGCGTGAATCACGGGGGTCACCAGTCGGGAGGGTGACACACATCCCCCCGCACCAGGAGTGCGTGGGAGGTGGGCAGGGAGCATGGGCCATGCTACAGGCAGCAGCGGACTCGCGTGTCCTCCTCTGATACACTCCGAGCCAACTCCTTGTGAGATGTGATATCGCTGCAACGCCGTGCCATGGCCAAGCTCTGGTGATCTTGCATGTCATCTGTCAAACACCAACCAACCCAGATTATTCTAAGGAGCTGAACAGCAGGAATTATCAATGATCGATTGCTTGCCAGCTTTTTGCAGCAGGAGCCATTATAGCAGGTGGCTGCAAGACAGGACTTTATTCATCACATTTTCCTAGAGAAAATTTCATCCTTTTGATTTGGGCCTCAGATGTTGACCTTCCTGTAAGTTTATACCCAGGAATCGCTTCACTATTCCTTTGGAGTGTGATGCAGGAGTGATGTAAGGCACCACCGGGCAGGAGCACAGAGGCAAGGACTCTGCTCAGCCTAAGCGTAGAAGCCCTGTGGGGTTAGGAGCTGGGAATGTCCTTCTGCCAGGGGACTTGACCAATATGTTGCATCGCTCCAACCAGCCCAAAGCCTTGTGTGACCTAGGAGCAGGAGAGCAGGTTGGGAGGCTTCACTTGAACACTTTAGTGGAAAGCAGTATTTTTAACGGTGCTGTGCCACTCGTGCTTCGTTAGGGGGAACAGCCAGCCCTGGCTCGCAGACACAGGTATCCCTATCCTGCTGACAGTCTGTTCTCTTGTTGTCCCAAACTCTTCTCAGTGTCCCACATGGAAAATAAAGCTAAAAGACAGAGATTATTTTTCCTCCAGTTTGGCAACCTCAATTTTTGCCAGTTTTAAGCCAAGTTTAAAGAAATTGCCATGTCTGCCACCCGCACAGCTAAATGAGAATGTGCTCAATGACAACCACCTTTCCAGTCATGATGTTAACCAGCATTATATAAATATTAAATATGGGCCAGACACTGTGGGCCAGATACCTTGGCTGCTCTGAGTGCCGAGAAGACATCCAGCTGAGGCCTTTGCACAAAGGGAATTTGCCTGCACAACAATGATAATTGCTCTTTGATGGACTTATGTAATTATGAGACTTTTGAATCTGGTCTTGTTTACACCCAGTGCAAATCAGGAAGAAAAAAATTCATCACATGTGGCAGTGTGTACTTCATCACTTATAATCCTGGACTAGCTATTTCCTTGCTTTACTCTATTTTTGTTTTCTTTTCTTAAATAAACCTGCCATAAGAATGAAAGAAAGGAAAATACAAAACAGGGCTGAAGTGGTTTTTAAGGAGCTTACTCCAACCTGAATGACTTTCTTAAGGGTTAGATTTCCTGCCTTAACAAAAGCCAGGATATACAAAATTAACCCCTTCCTCCAAAAAAATTCCTGTTTGCGCTCTGGCCACAATGTCATTGTAAGGCTAATAATAGAAACAAGTGCATGAAGTGTGGGGGTGGGAGGTGATGCTTTGATCTGAGCAGATGGACCCACTGCCAGTGTTCGGCCCCCTTTATCCCCTGGGCTTTAACAGTTCCCACGTTGCTCTGCCAAAGTACGTACAAGCCCGTAACAACATGAGAGCCCTGTGAGTGTGAGCATTCATGGCATTAGAGACTTCTTGGGAAAATGACTTCATGGCAATTTCATCATGTCATGGCTGAGTGTGTTGTCTTTGTCTCAGTGGACCGGAGACCCGGCTGGCTTTGGGTCTTGAGGCCACGGGTCTTGCAGAGCAACCTGGCTGATGTTTATCTCGGAGGGTAATAGAGGGCTGCAGACGGCTTCTGCATTGACTGACACCGATGCCAATTTGTTAGCAACTTGGCGACAAGTGTAGATAACCCCTGGCCTGGAACTGGCCCATTGCACAAACCAGCCACCCAGTAATACTGGTTATTCAGGCTTGTTAACTAGTCGCTCATGGTCAAAATCAGTCCTGAACCGTTCCAGCAAAGCCAGAATTACAGCAACATTGGACCTGATCTGAGCCTGGGCCTCACTGTCCTCAGTGCAAGTTTTGTCTGAATAAAGATACGAAGGATCAAGCCTCAACACTTGAGACACAGAACAAAAATGCATGTGGGAACATTTGGAAACCGTGCTGGATGCATTTCTTCAGCATGTGTAACATTTTCTCCGAATTCAGTTTCGCAACCCAGCATTTCCTTTTGTAAATATTTGGACAGATTTTACAGAGGCACAGATTCACAAGAAACAGAAGAGAAAAATAGAGNAAAGAAAGAAAGAAAGAAAAGGATTCATCAATTAAAGGTTACAATAAACAGAATACAAACAATATAGAATTACTGATGACTCATACTACAATGAAAATATTATTTTTTATGCATATAAATCCTGAGATTTAACTCTTTAGACAGGGTTTGGCTGAGCTCAGACTGCCTTATATTCTTCATGTTGGAGTTGATGAGGTGGGGAATGGAGAGGCAGAAGGGGAAGTCCCGATAGCACAAAAATCAGCTCTGGGCTGAGGTCTCATTCCTGCAGAGAGAGGCCAGAAAACCTGGCACGGCCACATCCACTGCGTAACTGTTTCTGGCTGAGTGGAAAACAGTTGGTGTAGTGGCTTGGGTCTTTCAACTGAGGACGCATCCTGGATACAGATGTCCATTGAGGAATAAGGAAAGCCCCTTTCTCCCAGCCCTGCCGGAGGAAACCTCAGCTCCCTGCCCGCCTGTCCCGGACCGCTCGCTGCCTCCTGCCCCCCGGGCTGTGGGCAGAGGTGGGGGGACAGCAGGCGCTGGCAGCAGTGGGTGCCTTTCCTGCACA
Source organism: Aramus guarauna (assembly GCA_013400195.1). Lineage (NCBI taxonomy): Eukaryota > Metazoa > Chordata > Aves > Gruiformes > Aramidae > Aramus > Aramus guarauna. The sequence goes on along the minus strand of VXBL01005992.1, from coordinate 144,966 downwards.
CGCATGGACCGTGATGGTCTCTCCTTGGACTCCAGGCTCCTCATCACGACACTTTCTCTGCTGTATTTTAATGCAGAGCCATGAGCTCCCCATCGCTTCATGATACCACGGGCAGCACACCACCCACTGTCAGCTCCGAAATGGGACAGCCCCCGGAGCCAGCCCCAAGCTGCAGCTGAGGGCTTGCCATCAGCTCTGCATCTGCCGCTGGGTTACACGACCCCAGGCGCCCAGACAGCTCGCCTGGCACCCTGTGACCCTGTACATATGTGTGTGCCTGTCACAGGGCCTGACGTATGGTATCGCATGGCCTGAAACCCAAGACATTTGAGAAGTCTGCAGCACGGACGGTCCCCCATCATAATTTTGCAAGTAGCTCCATGTCTGCTTGAGCAGCTAATGCAAGTCAGGAGTTTTGCTTTCTCTTCCAGTGACTCACCAAGCTGCCTCGGGCAAGTTGCTTAGTGCTGTGTTTTAACATGATTACAGGCATTAGACAGCCAGTCTGGGATACCATGGATTTGATATTCAAAATCATTAAATACCTGCCTCCAAAGGAAAATCTCTGGGAATTAGTGGCACTGATACAGTTCACGGCACTAGGATCAGCTTAGTAGGGCAAATGGTTTAGGCAATTTAATCTTACATTTAATTTCCTCTATTAATCTGCTATGAATCATGCCATGCACTAGGCATAAGGGTATTTATTCAATAAAATGACTGTATTTTTAAAGTTCTCATATTTCAGGATGAGAGAGGTATTAGATATATAATAAAATATACTTATGGGAAATTATTCTTCCTACTGCTTGAACATATATTTTCTCAATAACATCCTCTAATGGCTAGTATGGTAAGGCAAGGCTTCCGTGGGAGGAGGGTGAATTTGAATAGAAAACAAATGACGTACCTCACACCAAGAAGCAGGGAGAGGCGTGCTCTCCTATCCAGAAACATGAGAGCTGGGTTTATTGCTAGTCATGTGATGCCAGCGCTTTCTGGGTGTAGTGAGTATGAGCTTCATATTCCCAGAACCATCAGCGCTCATAAAGATTGAGATAAGAGCTGTGGAGTCACTGCCATTTGCAGGTTGTTCTTCTGTTCTTCTTATCTTTACAGAGAGATGAAGGCTTGCTGAACGTGCATGCCACATAGTAACCCGCAGAAAGGCAGAGGGGTGGATTTTGAGCCTGGGATTACTCTGGCTTGTGCCCATTAGGATGGAGCAGAGCTGGAAGGGGTACAGTTGGAGTCTGGCATCTTGTTACCTGTTCTGGAGGGAGCACAAACTTGTTCTCCATTAGCTACAGCCACATCTCTTCCCACCAGCTCGTGCGTGTGAGGCTCTGTAAAGCCAGTGCAAGCAGCCACCGCGGGGTTTCCCCAGCATAAAGACCCCGTCTGGGAAAGAGTTTCATACTAACTGCTCCCAGTTCAAGAATAATTTTGGGTGGGTGTAGGCAGCTTGGAGTAATTTAGAACTGTCAGGGCTGAAAGCTGCAGAGGTGATGGAAAGGTACTTCTGCTTCCTCCTGAAGTCCTGTGCTAAGTGGAGGAATCAAGGAGCCAGGGGTCAGGCCCTCCCGGCATACGCACACCCTTCATCCACACCATTTCTACCAGCCGCCAGGTCTAAATTTGTCTCACCATCTAAGGGTGTTGAAAGGGGTTATTTGCTGAGGGGACAGAAGAGGAGGATGTAACAGCAAAAGCAACTCTAAACTGAAATAACGTGAGGTTTGTGTTATCAAAAGCCACAATTCCCACATTCTTGGACTATGGAGTAACCCACCGTGGAGACCCAAGAGTGACATTTCATAAGAGGATGTAAAAAAATAAAGCCACTTTTAAGGGAAGCAAAGGACAAAGAAATTCCAGTGGATATTACGTTGCACACACTCCATCTGAGTTCCTTGTTATTCACCTACCTTTTTCAGTGCTTTCTTACTACGAGCTTCCAAGGTGTTTATAGACATCTTTGTATTTCGTTTGTATCTGTTAAAAAATATCCCCATATTGGTAAATACAGAACTGCTTATTCATTTTCTGCTATGCAGTTTGTTAAAATATTTGCAATATGACATGATTCTCTCATGTGATAGAGTGAGGTGATGTTTGTGTGTAATAGCGGTTAGTGAAAACACAGTATTAGTCACAGGAGAGAATAACACTTGACTGTTTTGAATATGAAAAACTTTAGGCTGTGGAAAAAGCCAAACTGGCCCACTGTGTTGTTTTCAGAAGTATATGAGAACATACAGGGCAGAGTGACTCACTGTGTAGTGTCCTCTGAGTGTCACCTCGAGTGGGGCAGAGCACGATATCCAGGAGAGGGATCTAATGGCCCATATCTTTGTCCATGAAATGCCTTTTCTCAGCCACCCGTGACTTGCCCACATTGCTCATGCCCCATTTGACTTGATAGAACTCAGCGTTGAGCTGATCTCATTGCCTTGCTGTGAAACCTTCAGGTGAGTCTACCAAGCGTTCGTGTTGTCCTCCAAAGCATTGGACAAACTGCTTCTTGATGGGGATGAATGAGAAGTGAAGTCATACAGCAGCGTTGGCTCAAACAAATTTGCCCAAACATGGGACGTTGCTCGCGGGGGTGGCCACATGCGTGGCCAGACGCCCTGCGGCTCTTGGAGCCTGTCGCAAGCTGTGATTTCACCTCGGCCGCCGCACAAAATGCTGAGCTCTGTTTAGATAGAGGCCCAACCAAAGGGATGCTCGCATGAATACACTTCTTAGAGAGTATTTTGTTACAGCTGCTGTGGTGTAAAAACCTCGCTTCCCAATAAAGGGAGAAGGTATCCCATAAAGGCAGCAGGCTGAGGGGACCCCTAAAGTGGAAGGAGTTAAAAGCTGGGGGAGACTTTCCTTTGAGCGTGGCAGCTCCTGGATGGCACGAGCAGCTGGACAGCCCCACGATGGGCACAGCTTCACATGGACAGGGACCCTGCCGAGCCCCGACCCGGGGCAGCAGCTGGGGAGCCCTGGGTCTGGCAGCCATAGAGGGAAGGAAGAGACATTCTCAGATTTTAAAAGATCTGATTACCCCAAGGTTACACTAGAAGCACTGTGTCTCAGACGGAAAGTGAGGACAAGAGTCCAGGTGTTTTCTGAAGGCCTACCATAAAGATTTCCTTTTGTTCTTATATATCTTATGGACATCTCTAAGAACAGCTCTTGTATATAATCAGGTAAATCAATAACTAAGCTCCCNCCCCCCCCCCCCAATTAAGCAGTTGAGCCAGTCACAACCAAAATGAGGCTTCAGAGAAAACAAATTAGAATTGAATAACTGAATAAAATATTATTGCTTTTTAACAAGTGGAAAAAAAGAAGATCATTATACTGGAGTTATACGTGAACACAACCCCTCACTTGAACACACAGAATTTCAAAAACATGTGAAATGTGAGCCAGGGGCTGAATTTCACAGTTTGGGCTCTGACCAATTTAGTAATTCAAGGTATTTTTTCCTTTCTTTTTCCTCTCTGCCCAGTTCAGGTTTAGTTCACATGACAGGTCCACCAGTGGGATATGTCACATCAGCCAGCATTCATTTGCTTTCCTCAATACTCATTTTTTCTTTCTTGAAAAAGAGGAACAAGAAGTGAAATTAGCTAAAGGAATCGGCCACATTCTCAAATGGTAAATACAAGAGGAGCATGAATCATCTTCTCATAGAAATGACGAGAGGATGGAAAAGGTAGCGGTTTGGGAGAAGCAAGTTAAGTTCTACACGGCTGATTCAGCTCTCTGGACTGAAAATGAATCATCAGAATATTTAAATCACATTACCAGTATTAACACACACAAAACCCCCAAGTTCAGGAAACCTTTGTTATGAAACAAATTTGATGATGGGTAAAAACGAACAAAGGGACAGTTTCCTAACCGTCCCGTACTCGCTCAGCTCTGCTGCGTGTCCCGGCCTTACAACCCTGGGAGAATTGGAGCTTGCTGCGATTGCGATCGCAATGCCATAGCAGAGCACTGTGGAGCTTTACAACCCCAAATCCTTCAGAAACCAAAAGACAGACTCCTTTATCCTCTAGAGCTTTTACACTTTAGCCATGACATGAAGTTTTGAAAACAAAAGAATTACGCACTGGAGAAGACACGTCAAAGCGTTTGTTACTCCTGAGGAGCGTGTCGTTAGCTGATGATACAGACATCGTGCTGGCGACCTGAGGAGGAGGTTTGACACTGGAAGCATGGCCTTTTGTATCTAATTGTACCCGAGCCCAAGTTACAGCCTTAATGAAGCTGTAACACATCGGATTTCAGGCAGACTCTAGGCAGAGATAGGCAGGATGGTTTAAAATCCCCTTCTTTTCCTTCCACCATTCTGGCCCAGCTTAGCTCAGCTGGGATAAAAAAGTGACCCATGTGTCCAGGGACGTTTTCCTTTGCATAGGAAAGGCAGTGACCACCAGGATATAGCACAGCAGAGGCAGCAAAGCGAACCACAAGACTCATTATGTAAGAGTTGCAAAGGTTTGGTAGGGAAGTATCTTGTTCCCATAAAGTACATCTGTATATTCCATACAAGTTTGTCACTTTAAAACCTCTCAGTACCAACATAAGCGTGTCTGTTCAATAGCTGGAGTCCTCAGTGGGATCAAAACGAGGTAGAAATCCATCTCCAACTAATTTTTTTGTGGTTTTTTTTTTTTTTTTTGTCTCAATCTTTTAGCTTCCTTCTCAAAGCTCAAATTCAGTGTTTCAGCACTAACACCAAGGAATGAAAGCTTTCATTCTCCACTAGAAAGCAAGAATGAAAATGAAGATTAGCCAAAATCCTGACAAGCTATTTTTAACAAAAGCTATTTCAATAGAAGAATGTATATTCCTGAAGTAAACATGGACAGGAAAGGCAGAAAGGGAGAGTGACAAGCAGGGAGACAAACGCTTCTTCGCAAAGAAGCCTTTGAAACATCTGGAATGTTGCAGTGAAAGGTTATTTACCAGGAACGTCAGCCAGTCCCAGCGCAGATGGTTCCCATTAGTGTAAGATCAAGAGACCAGCAAGGCTAAAAATATGTGTTTGCTTTTTTAGAAACTGGTCTTCGTTTTCTGTACTTTAAAAATAATATTCACTCTTACGCAATTTCTGTAACTTAGAAATATTTTCTTGGAATATTGTTTGGCATGCTGGTTGGGTTGCAGGCTCTGTGCCATTGCTATTACCAACGAGCTTTCCCCCTGAGGACTTTGTGATGCATCTTTTACTTAGAAATAGGAGGATGGCATATTACGCTGAAACCGATGACTTTTCTTTATCAAGTGTCAGTGACAAACTATCTGAATTACTGCTCTGGGCCTGGTGTAAACACGAGCAGCTCCCCTGGAGTCCCTCAGAGTACTGTACAGAGCTGCGGGGACCACAGACCAGCAGCACGCGCCGTGCCAAGCAGTGCACTTGGGGAAGGTTGGGAGTGAAGTGCTTGTAGCCTTCCTGGTAAATGTGGAAATAGTGCATTGGAGTCAATGGAAAAATGTTGATTTACATCAGGCAGGAGTCCGGCTCAGTAAGGAGAGCAGGCAGCTACAGGAACAGACCCTTGCCTCTGTGACTCTAAGTGGAGATGAGAGGTTCTGATTTCTGATGGCATTGCTTACGAGGCACATGGTCACCTACCCAGAAATACACCAGCCTTGGAGGCATTCGAGTCTTAAGTAAGAAAAGCAGATCTAGCATTACCCATCATAACACATTTTATGTTGAAAGCCCTGATGGTCAGCCAGTGGCCTCCAGCTCCATACAGAGCACAGGGAGAGAAAAATGTCATTCCATAGGGAAAGGCTCAAAGCTTCTCATTGCCACCTGGGGTTTTGCAGCTTCAGTTCAGACTTTGAAACCAAGTCTGTCTTCTCCTTGTTAGGGTAATGGTGGCACCTGTCATCTCCAAACATCTCCAAACGTAACACATGGTATGGTGAGACTTGTGGCTCAGTGGTAGACGCAGAGGTACCGTGGGTCTCTGTAATAACTCAAGAAGTACAGGCGGAGAAATGCTGCCTTGACTGCACCTATTTGAATGTCCTGTGCATGTTCTTCACTGCTGGCTTAGCTCTGCTGTTGAGGGCATGCAGTTTAGTGAAGAATGTGTTCACAGCCTGCACAGCAAGTGGAGGTGGACTTCAGGTGGACTCCAGTTCCACTCCTTGCCCTCCTCTCTCCCCCTCGCACCTCTATGCTGAATGACGCACTAGTACGTGGAATTGAGGTGCCTGAATCTATGGACAATGGAACTGGAAAAGCCCAATCAACGTTGCAGCCCCCTAAGCTGTGAACAGCAGTAACACATGATTTGAGGTTGGACCACAATCCCTTCTCCCTGTGGAAGCTCAAAATGGGTACATCCAGGATAACGGTAGCTGCTATGAGCTTCTTAACTGCTGACTTTCCCCTGGGGTGGAAACGAAAGGAAAATCTTTCCAGTCAACCATGTTACTATGTCTTTAAGAAAACTTCGATATTTACTGTCACAGAAGGAAACCTCACTGCATAGATGTTTTTGATTTCCTTTTACACACTTTTCTTGTCAACGTATTGCCTTTCCAATGGTAAAATACGTTTCTGCTTTGCTTTCTCAGCATGGGTTTAGCCCAATGCAAAAAAGAAGGAAGGGGAGGGAAGGGAAACGCGAATGTGGTCTGATGAACAATTCTTAACTAAAAGAGTTCAGCTTTCAGTGGAAATGCTGAAGAAAACTGTTTACATCTTTCCTATGGATCCAAACTGAAAAACAGGTTTTGGAAGAATGCATTTGATAAAATGGTTCCCACTGTCATTGGTCTTCCAGAGGGAACCAATCCTAAGCAGAAGAAAAAACCAAGAATGATTTTAGCTTACTAGAACTCATTACTAAAGTCAACATTTTTGGTTGGGAATGAGAATTTCGGAGGGTGCCTCAGCATGGAGCGCCAGCAGAACCCGACCATCAGCCCTGGCTTTGCCAGCTGTGTTGTGTCCTGTCCACAACTGGCAGCAGACCCACGAGGAGCCCGCAGGAGCCCGGACACCTCGACTGTGACCTGATGGCTCAGAAAGCTTCTCCAATAAGCCAGCAACTTTCAGAGTCTGCACACTGTGGGCAGCTCACAAAGCATCACCTGTCCATGGAATTTTTGTCTGGGTTAGGGTACCGCCAGGGACCCCTGCAAACACACGAGCCAGTAAAACACAGGCATTGCCCAAAGACTTTTAAGCCAGGGTACAGCAAGGTAGTGTGAAAATCAGCAAGAAAGCTAATCAGATGATTAGATGAGTGCATTCTGTTGGTTTGTTTTGAATCACTTCCTTTTTGTCATTTGTTTTTTTACGGTCAGTACGGACAGAAAAAATGCTTCAAAGGGGAAATATGTGATCAGTATTTCTCTCATTGAAACTTCAATATGTGGAAAACGATTTCTCAGAGACACTAGCTGCTACGGGAGATGCTGTTCAGATCTTTCCTCTCGGACAGGTAATCTACAAAAATGAGTTTGTGGGTCTTTATTAGTTTGGTTTTTTCTGAGCAGGATAGTAGAAAAAGCACCTGCTGTTGTCTTTGTGTCCGTGAGGAAAGCTTGTTCTAGTAGGCTGCAATGAGAGCAGGGAACTCTCTTGTCTCCCTGAGAAAAGCCAGAGGCAGCCTTAGCAGGCAGAGCAAGGGAAATCTGCCACGGCCCAGAGAAAGCACTTCAGTGTGTAGGGATGATTTATGGCACCTGTCAACAGCATCAAATTCACCACAGGAAACAAACAGAAGCAGATGCAAAAAACCTGCAGGACAGTGGTGTAGAATGAGTAAATAACCCCCCAAAGTATTCAGTGACAAATTCCAAGTCCTCTCATACACAGAGCTGTTTCTTTTTGAACCTGACTCTAACCATTTCTTGAAATAACATCAGCCCTCCTCCCTCAGCCCCCATCCAGGGCTGTGCACCGTTCACCAGGGCTGTCAGCTTGGCAAGTGGGCGACCTTCTGTGTAATGTATAATTCAAGTATCCAATACACAAATGATTGCAGCAGAGTCAGAGAACATGCAAATTATGTCCCACATCCTGCTGTTAGTCATCCTCTTGGGGGAACTCACCCCTACAAAGCCAGTATCCCAGAACACACTGGATGTTTGTTAATCCTCACTTTCTAAATGTTTCAACAGCAGCAGCAATCTCACAGCTCTTGAAAATGACTGTAACCTAAAACTGCTGGAGTAAAAGACTCGGTTCTTTCCCTAAAAATAGCAAATGAATTATCTGTATTTCATTTTCCTGCTGCATAACAATTAGAGGTATTACTTTAAAATATGATAGCTAGTTACACAGAATCTTTCATCAAAGGCGATCAAAGCACTTTGCATATTAATTAAATCTCAAAATAAGACTCTGAGCTAAGCTTTATTATAGGAGATAGTGAGTTCTAGGGATTCATATGGGTTAGAGGAAACCAGGACACCTGGTGATTTACTGCCTGTGACTTGCTACATAACCTTGTACAAGCCCTTCAGATCCTCTGTGCCTCCGTTTCTCTGTCTGTAGGAGAAGGATAGTTATATTTAACTTTGTTTTCAAAGGCTGAAAAAAAAAAATCCCCTGGCAAAAGTGATGCCTGACGGTTTATGAGGCAATTACAGTGCCAGGGCGTTATACGTAGGTAGACAGAGAGATGAGCTGACAGATGCGTCCAGTGCATTCCTAAAGCTGCTCTGTCTGTCAGGCAGTTTCCCGCTGTGGGAGAGGGCTATTTATCGACAAATATATAAAATCATAAATGTTCCTTTTCCTTAGAGGTGTCACCACCGCTCCTTCCCCCTTTCTCTTTCAAATGCTCCCGCAGGCAGAACGGAGGGCTCTGCCCCCGGCCACCCAAGCAGCCCTCACTGTCACAGCCCCGAGCGTCTCACAGCCACTTCCACTATGGCTTTCTAAGATATCATGTAATGTTTCTATCTGACAAGTCAATGCAGTCTAAGGATGAGATTGTCAAGGTTTTCAGGGGCTATCAACAGGAATTAGGTAACAAATCTCCTTTAAAATTTCATTTCAGAGTGATCTACTGATCCAGGCTTCATCCACGCTGCCCTGCTAGTGCTCTATGTGCGCAAGGAACCTTCTTCCCTTCTAGGAGAGATCGGAGGAGCAAGCTCTGCTCATTTCTTAGTGTGGCTGGGACAAAGCAATTCATCGGCAATGGATCTAGAATCAATCGCTAGCATTAATGTCATGAAAAGTCATCCCATTTTACAACTGATTAACAGTGGCTTATGACAACAAGAATCAATACCAAATGCCTTGACCAAAGGTTATTTTCAGTCGTACATTGTTTAAACAAGTCATGTAGAATGATAAATGCACCTACGACTAAACCTGAATAGCACAATGTCACGAGACCAATGATAAAATTATGAAAATCAGCAACAGAAAATCAGCCTGAGAGTCAGAGAGGATGGGCTTCTTCATTATCAAATATGTGAAGAATAAACCAAAACATACACTCAGTCCAGCTGCAGGCGAGTACGTGATTAGACAGGAGTGAGCAGAAGTATACTGTAATCCCAAATTAGGGCAAATACCAACCTCCATTTGCTTTTTAGCAGATGAAGAAATATTTCTGAGTGATACCTGAGTGCACTGAGATATATTGAATTTTGATTGCTCTCACACACCAGTGTTACAGGTCTGTGTGTTGGGGAATGGTCTCTCCTGCTACTGCCAAAGCCTATTTATCTTGTTTTAATGACTTACTGGAATTAAACTAGATTTCCCCTGCAACAGCAAAGAAGGTGTTCCTGTAGACATGCCAGCACACTGAGATGTTTTTTGGTCTTTTAAAAACCAGAATGGCCTGTACAGCACCTGGGAGGAAGGGGAGTGCAGCTGGTCCCATTTTAGTGGGGAGAAACGGAGCCAGCGGAAGCTGAACCACTGGGGAGAAGTGCAGCGGTCTGGGGTGAGACCAGCCTTTTTGCAAACAAACCAGTGCTCCTCCGCAGGGCTGCCCTTCTTTTCTACTTGAAGCGGCGTGACATTGCAGGGCCAAGAGAAAAGCCACAAACGTCGCTGCGGCCTCGCTGCAGTTACATTTGGCAATTGGCAGGAAGCCACTTCCCCAGACAACTTCTTTGCACAGTTTGGGGAAGGCATTTTCTGCAACGTTCCTGAAAAATCCCTGGGTAATTAGTGGACTTGCAGAGTTCCAGTCCCTTCTGGAAGGAAAGGAGATATGTTCGGTGACCTCATCTACTACTAGCATGATGTGACAGGGGCCTCTCCCCCTCTTGTCTCATCCTCACGCAAACAAGGCACAGCACGACGGGGGAAAGTAAAAGCTTCTGGGTTGCCACTGCCACCACCGTCAGCACCTGACAGAGCTGCTCTGAGATTTGGCTTGCTAATGTCGGAGAAGTTGAGATGAGAAGGATTATGGAAATCAGAGACAGAAGTCTGGGACAAATGCTCCTGGATTGCTTCTTATGGTGCATGTTCTCATCTGCAGTCCTTTGTAATTGCAAAAAATGGTGCCTTGCAGATACCTTGAAGAGACTGGAGACAGACATATGCATCTCATCATCAGGAAGTCTGTCTTGATAGTCAGCCAAGATCCAAGGGGAGCATGCATTATTTATTATTATCATCATCGCTGCCACTAACTTAATTTCCCTAGAGATTTGACTCCAGTATAAATGCATGAAGCCATATCCTGGGGTTGATACTCCATTTTTGTTAACCATACTGTCATACAAACCCCCTCTGTCTTCTCTGGGAACTTTCTGCATGAAGAATTGCTTACACGCTGACAAAAGTCCTCTGGACACTGCTCTATCTTTTTTATTGCAAGCTGCTCTTGAAAGCTATGTGATAGGAAAGAAAAACTGGATGTACTGCAAAATGTCTGCAGAGACTGACTGACTACCTGGCTCCCTGCAGACATCAAGTTTACTGGAGAAAAGCAGAACAGCAGAAAATCAATAGCAACAAGCAAAAATTGTTTATTTGTGCCAACATTGAATTACGCACCCTGAGCTTTTTGCATATTGCATGTGCAGGAACACGATGTCGACATCACTGTGCTGCAAGAGGAAGCAAGAGATAAGACTTGGTGAACCACCAGCTCTTCCTGAGCACAGGACCGTCACTGTGGTTTTGTTTATGTTATGCTTTACAAAGTCGAGGTGTCGTGGTTTAGCCCCAGCTGGCAGCTGGGCACCATGCAACCGCTTACTCCCCCCGCTTCGCCCGAGGGATGGGGAGGAGAATGAGAAGAAAAAGGCAATACCAATGATCTTTTTTGCAACTTTAGCCTTTCTTTTATTTCACAAACTATTTTAAGCTGTTGCCCATATTTACCTCTAAATACTTGCCTAAGGTTTAGCAAGAGGCATGTATACAAATGTGACACTGCCTGTGGTTTGTGGCGTATGGTCACAACATAGAACTTCTGTCCATTGACTGGATGACAAAGAGAAATAAATCAGAAAATGAAAGATGATGTGCTAGTCATAATTAGTAGGCATTTCAGAATATATTTCTGGAGAGGTTATTTGTCCTGAAGATCCATAGGCCTTCTTTATAATTGTCAGATGACTATGCAAATATTAGCAGTGACATGACAACAAATGACATTACCCCACATATGGAAATGAAGCAAAATCTAAATTTACAAACTTTTCATTTTCATTATTCATTTAAGGCTAATCACAAACACTGGGAAATCTCACTGTAAAATCCAGTGAGTGCCTGCTTTTTCTTTTTTTCTAAACTGAAAATCAGGGGGCTGTTTCCTTATTCTGACAACATACTGAAATTAGCACACACTGCTCGTGATGCTCTCTCATCCACGGCAGCTGAACTGAAATGTCTGAGTTTGTGAGGCACTGATGCTTGGCAGCACAGGGCACGATGCCCCATCACGAGCACGGCGAGATCCTCTGCAGTGCTCATTGAAAGGAACAGAAGCCGGCACAATGGAGCCACTGATTAAGGAGAACAATCATGGAGGATTTCCTATTATTCCAAGCTTCAGAGGGAAATAGTAAGCAACGTAAAGGAAATGAGTGCATTTGCTCAAAAAGAAAAGGTCAGCCAGCCACAATTTTTCAGCTTTGATACACATGTAACATTTTTACTCTCATTTTTATCACAAATTATAGCTTCCCAAGGTCGACAGGAAGTTGACAGAGAGATTGCAAAGTTATTGGGTGGTGTGAGAATGGAACTAACTGTGATTTACAAACTTGTCATTGCAGCATATCCACTTTCGTGTAGTGAAGAACAAGGCAACATCCTTTTGCATCTTCATCATACAGTTTTAAATAACAGCTCCTGTCAGTATGAGAGAGATTCAGACCTGCCCCCTCACGACACCCTGCAAAGCTAGTTTAACGGAATAGAACATGGATAGCAAAAGCTGGTACCCTCCTGTGAACTGCAGACCATGTTGCAACTCTGCACAGATTCTGCCAGATGCTCATTCACATTGACATCACTCAAAGTTAAATAGCAGTGACTGTAAATACAGCAAAATCTTTGATATAAAATATTGTTGCATTGGAAAAAAAAATAATGTATAGGAGTCCTGGGTTGCATCCACAATACTTCCATTGCCTCCCTATCACAACTTAACCTCCTCCAACCTTAATTCCTTTGTTTATAACATAGAAATAATAGCACTTAGCTTTCTGTCATGGGCCGTCGTGAAGACTGGTGAATCTTCACTGAGTGTCTGAAAGATCACCAAATTAGTCTTGCCCAAATAAAATGACTATTTCTATTAATGCAATAGTACCAGTGGGATTCATATTATTTTAGTTATGTCCCAATCTCCTCAGCTTTCACACAGCTCTGAAGAACAACTGTAACCTATTTGTGTTGGGTGAAAACAGGTGCTGAACATGTCATGATGCAGGTGTAAAGGGAGTTTTATCGGTTTTCAGCTAGGGAAGCACACAGCACGCAACGAGTGAAACCATGGCACTACTGAAGTTAATGGGAATACTCAAAGCATATAATAAAACCCAGCTCCTTTTACAGCATCTATTGTATCTCACAGAGTCTCACTGAGACATAACTAAAAAGACTTCCAAACACTACCTCAGGACTAGACTGGTAGGACAAAATTTCAGTCTATGGTACTTGAATGTATAATGAAAAATCCATTAGTGACTCACTTTTTCTAAGGATAGAAGGAAACATAACTTATGAGTCAGCTTTCTCCTGACAAAAAAGTCCTACCTTCAATGGACCAGGAGACACACCATTGAAAAGAGCATAATCATCAGCTATTACATTGTGGGACACAGTGGAGAACAGGCGAAAAGAGCAAAACTATATGAAGGACTTAGCTCATGGAGGAACTCTCAGCATCATAAGACTGACCTTTATAACCCAGTGAGAAATGAGAGTTGCATCAATTCATCACCTGTCTGGGAAGTTTACTGCAGACTTCTCTAGAAGTCAAAGCACACATTAATTCTGTAGCTGCAATACTAATGAGGGTAGGGTTAAAATAGGTAGGACTGGTTACCACAGATGAATGTCTGAATCAATTAGAAAAGGAAAAAATGAGACAGAGGTAAATAAACTAAATCTTCTGAGCATTATCAAATGACTATGACTGTAACAGATGAGAAACAATTTGTATAGTGTTTCAGTCAGATAATATCTACAGACAAAGGAACAGAACCATATTTAAGAAGAAACATGCTGAATATTGAGAAAAAATGATGTGGCTCTGAAACGATTCGAGAGAAGTTACTTGCATCTGCCTGAACAGAATTACATAGTGTAGGTAAAGGGAGTCATTCTTCTGTGAGCTCTGGGCTAGCAAGGTAGATTTTTTTTTTCATCTGTCATTTCAGCTCCTAAGTCCTTACTCAAGCAAAACTCCCACTGGAGTCAATTAAATCTTCCTTCTGATTTTAAACAACATTATCTAATGAAAGACAAATTGTTTCTAGTTTGTCAACTTTTTCATAACTTTTGGCTCTCTGCAGTCATCTGCAGTAGCTGGACTATGCCGTATCTCCTAGCAATATACACACACATGAATCATGGTGACCTAGAAATAAGTCAGCTAAGGAGGTCAACATTTTGGAGGTTGGCATTCTTCTCTCTCATGTTAGTTTTACACTAGATTAATTCCATTGTCTTCAGTAAACTTCGGCATGATTTTTGTGTGGATGAGTCAGAGAATTTGGCCTTCCACCTGGAATAATATTATCTGTGGCTTTGGATAGACACAATTCAACTGCACTGCTTTTTCACGCTTCCACTCCTCCTCATTGTTCTTGCCTAGGATATGCTGCCTACATGAAGCCATTAGGGGAGCACGTGCAGTATTATGCCACTTAGCAGCAGGACGTTTTCTTGTGCTTTGGATAAGCTAAATGAGTTTATTAGCTATGTCACAGATGACCCATAAATCTTACTAAACGTGATTAATTCCCAGGGAGAGAATGCTTCGCCTAAATGCGCTACTTCCCCCTTATCTGGCTCCCCCTCAAAATTTTCAGTCAGTGACAAGAGGCTCAATCACTTTTGCAACTGACAGCAAAAAGCAACAGCAAATTTTGTCCAGGCATTGCTGCTGGGAAGGAATCTTCAGCCTGATGTTCCAGGGATTTCACATTCAGATTCACTACCAGTTTTGACCTCTCTGGGGGAACCACACCTATCTCACCCCATTTCCCTGCCCTGCTTTAAACACAGAGGGGACATGGGAACGCAACGTCACTGATGTGAACTTTACGTGGCCTTATTGGTACAACGGGATGCAACACAAGAGGTTCCTCATTTACATAAAGCTCCAGTTGTGAGTCATCTCTATCTTCTACGGCTCCAACTTGTCACTCTGACGAGTCTCCGGACGGCAAGTGAACGTACTGTACCGTTCGTCAGTCATATGCTCACAAACGTCCGTGTGGCTGTTTCAGCGCCTGCAGTGGGGAAATAGAAAAATGTAAAATGTGCACAGAAAATTTCCCTGCAGTGTGGGAAAGTTGTGTGTCTAGCTTCTAGTGCAGCGGAAGGGAGGTATTCGTTGATTGTTAACCCACATTATCACAAGCCAATGTCTCAACTTTAAGCCTTTCGTAGCTACAGTTGAATGTTCGTCAAATCTCTACCCTTCTGCAGAAAAGTCTTATATTAATTAACATAATGACTTACATCATTTCCCATGCAGAAAACTAAGGCCAGAGGGTTCCGTGCTCAGAACTGCTCAGAAAATAGGCTGCAGAGCTGGGAAGAGAACTGAGGGATGTTGTCCTGTACAATAAACCAGTGGTAACCAAACCAAGAGCATCTCTCTCCATGTCAGCACAAAAGGCCAACATACCGACAACAGCGAGACTAGGTCTACGTCTGCTGTAACTCCACCAAAGACAAGAGTGGATTTCAGTCTCTTAAAGCTTTTAAGTTTTAGACCTAAGGAGTTAATCTCTGTGGATACCCTATGTTCTCCATGGAACGAGGTTACTGCTCTGAATTCCCTCTGAAGGAAACCTTTCCCTGCACATAGGCTTGAGAGGACATCTAGGAAAATTAGTTTCATTAGGCTAATGTTAGCCTTTGCAAACGCCCTTGTGATGAAGTTTTCATCTTCCTGACACTGTTCACACTACTGTCGCTAGCAAAAAACATCCACTGATATGGAAAAAGGGCAGCAGGGAAATTCCATTGAAATAAGTAGAATTGGAAACTTCTCTCTTTTTTTGCACAGGGTTGTTCCCATGAAGATTTCAGGGAACAGAGTGCGTGAGTAAGAAGATGAGGAAGGGACAGGGAAACACCAAATACTTTGAGTGTACATCCTCAAAGACTGGGTAAAATTTGTAAATAGTTACGGTATAATGGAAACATTTGGGAGAGAGAATGGAAGAAAGTGAAACACAAACGATGAGAGACTCATGTTTCAGTGCTGGAAAAATCATGAAGAACAGGACAGTCATTTTTGTGTTTGTTATACCCGTGCTATGAAGCCAACCAAAAGGGAAGGGGCTAAATACTGCACCACTGAACCCAACCTAATACACCAAGATTTATTGCCTTGGGGGCAATACTGTGATAACCAAAACCTGTATACAGATTGCAGAGCCAGCACAGGCCAAAGCATTGCCCTGGACATTATCATTTTGGCAACCAATATTGCAAAATGATAAAATATGAATTTCAGAACAGAATATGAATGTTTTCTAGGCCATGTCTTACTCATAGAACCTCGTCAAATGCCAGTAGATCACATGTCACACGATCACAATCTGCCCATGTCTCTGACATGGTCCCTTTCGTAGCCTCTGACACTGGAGTTGAAAGCGCACAGACGTCTGACTTTACACCATAGGATGCAGCAGTGCCAAACTACATTAACATATGGCAGCTAAGATTAATGTTTGGAAGTAGCCCAGTCTCTGAGTCAGACTGATCCTTTCCGTTCATAAACTTTAAAGTGCCAGGAAAAAAGTTTAAAAGTCCAATTAAAATATACCCCGGCTAACTCCATTGCAGGTTTATCATCACGGCATGGGGAGGGCAGTATTTTGCTCTTTTGTGAGAAGCTTGAGCAAGAAACCATGAAGTGGCCTCACAGGAGACAGGGTGCAAGGGGTCTCCGTTAGCAAGGGTGAAGTCTGGAGACAGCTAGGCCTGGTTTCCTCTAAAGGCAGGGGGAGTTTTCTGTAAGTGTTTATCTGTTGCTTTATTCAGGTGACTTCAGTGATTTCCCATTATGCACACTGTCATTTGAAAGGGACCTTTCACCTGAGCTTTGTTTCTGATAAATGCGCTCCCCAGATACATCACCTCTTAGCTTCTGCCATGAGCTTAAACTTCCTATCCTCACCTCTAAGTTCCTGTACAAGTTTGCCTACATATCTGCTCTCACTTCTTCCCAATTCCCTTCTGCCTGGCACTCACTTCTCAAGAAGTTTCTCTCTTCATTCTTTCGTATCTTTGCATGTTTCTTTGTGTGCTCTGGCTACTTGCAGCACTCTCTCTCCAACTCCATCTCCGTCTTGTATAAGCTAGAGCCAACACTTTGAGATAATCCCCAGTTTGGAGTCTTTGTTTGGCCAAATGGCAGATCGCTGAAGTCAGCAACAAGGATAGATGCTAGATCAGATTGCAAGTCATCTGAAATCGACTACCCAGAATTAACCGCACTCCAAATCAGAGGCCAGATACTGAAAAATCCTACCGTACCAATGACACTTCAGAAATGCTGAGTCCACGGGCTCCAGGTGAAACCAACACAAGGCCAGAGACAGCAACCTCTGGCTTCATTCATTAAAGGGTTAATAAAATTGCTTTTTAAAGGACTTTTTATAGTCATGCCCTGACTTCTGCAACAGATTCTTTAGCACTGAGAAAGCTTCCCCAATCCACTGGCCATCACAGGACTGCCAAATGACCAAGCAAGAATGATGAAAACACAAGTGTCATTTGCAGAAGAGGCAGCTTGCTAGCAAATCACAGAAGCAGCAATTAAAAATCCATATCCTTACTATGAAAAAGATTAAAAAAGGAGTATGTATGTCTTGTCTGAAATGTCCCACTGGACTTACTCGGCTCCCTGAACACTACACAATGTCTAGAGGAAACCTCTGAGAAAGCTGATAAGGCTGCACAAACAAGCATGCCAAAAGTAAGTCGGTGAAGTGTTATTCAACATCTCACGCACATGGCAGGTTCCAATGGGTCAAATGATGGGTGAGAACCTGCTAAGCTGCAGTAGCGTGACTGGCTGCCCACACATTGCTGCAGCAGGATTTGGCAAGTCTTCCAACAAAGCTTCCAGTGCCACCTTTGAAAAATTCCTCCTTGTCAAGGTTTTGGTTTGGTCAACTTGTTTACTGCTTGACGGCTTTTGTGATGACCCAGTGCTACTGAATCCTCACATACTCATTCTGTTGAAAAATGCCATTTTCCACGTATCGCTGACCACAGGAGAGCGTTTCCTCATGCTAGAAAGAGACTTGAGCATATTCTGACCTTGCACTTGGATGCCTGAGCTGGTTTCCATAGCTCATACCTAGAAAGAAGCCTCTCATTCGGAGACAGTCATTCTTAATGCAGCAAGCCAAGCACTTAGCATCCCCAGGCCCAGCCGAGCTTTCACACTGACTCCCCACTGAGACCACACCGGTGCAAGGTCTCTGGGAGAGATCCAAAATAGCACTCAGGCACCAAAGTGCAACTTATGCAGACTGCTGGCGCCTGGGCTCAGGAGAGCAACCTGGGAAAGCCGTGCCTCCCCTCCTCAGCTACGTCAGATGCTGTAAGTGCCTACAGTTTCTGGTGAAAGCTTCTTTAGGCGCCAAAAGGTCTGGCGCCTTTTTGTGCCCAGCAGCCCCACTGCTCTGGGTGGGCTGAATGCTGTCAGCTACTTCTTGCCTAAATCCATCCAGGAATCAGGTGTGGAGGGGGTGCCAGCAGGGTCTTAAGGACCCCATTTCCTAGGCGTGCTGTGACTGAATGTGTCTCAAAGTATACGGCAGAAGGGAACTGTCAGGAGTGCTTATGTGCTTATAGGTATTTAACTTTAGTAAGTTATAAAACCAGTACCCCAGTTCCAATATCGCCACTGTTTCCCAGATAAGAGCTCTAACCAGGCACCCTATTCTGACCCAAGAAATTTTGCGCTCCTGGTTACACTGCGGCTCAGCTTTGAGAAGCTGGGCAGAGCACATTTTCCTCCCTTCCCCTAAACGCTGTGACATTTCTCACAGCATTGCTCCCTGTTCAAAGGTCCAGAGCAGGCTTCCAGGGCAGTGCTCTTCAGTGCGCGGTGAGTATTTAGAGTAGAGGGGGTAGCTCAGCTCCCAGGTGTATTTTTGCCGAGAAGACTGATTCAAGTGTCCGTGCCAAATGTGTTACTTAAACCTATAAGCAAACACTTTTTGGTCCTATATCAGACTTTTACTGTGAGCTATTCAGACATTCCCTTCTCCTAAGTGTTTCCTACTGGCTGACGTAGGCATCTCACTACTCGGTGTAGTTGCTAAGGGCACTTCAATTCCTTAGGTTCCTAACTATTCCTCTCCAGTGTACAGGGAACGCAGGCATTTCACTCACTAGAGAGCATTGTTCCTTTGAGAAGCAGGTGCTAAAACTCAACTCCTCTTTGCTGCTAATCCCAAATCTCTTTTGAAATTTGCCCCTCTGTTTTAGTGTTTGACAACAGGACTTTGGTCTAGTTAACAGTTAACTTGCATTTCCCTTTGGCCATGACCTTTCATGTGTTTGCAGTCTCCTGAACTACATTAAACACTGATCAATACATGGATGCTACGAAAACATGAGGCAAGCCTGTGACAGAAGCTGAAACTTCTTTGTGGAGTTCATTTCCACAGTGCAAAAAGAAACCAAATACAGAAACATTCTGCTCACTGTGACTTTCCCATAGTAAATTCCTGGCACCCAAAAGTAAAGCAAACAAGCAAAGAAAAACTGTATTAAAAACAAGGTAAAATTTCTAGGGACTTTAAGAGCGGTAGATTCCCCTTAGCATTGTCCAAATATGTGTTTGCCCACTGTCACAGGACAAGAGGCCGCGTAGCTGCACAGACCCCCTTCTCCATACTCTAACATACACATGGCAGCTGTACCCAGCCCCACGATCTATCAAATAATCAGATTATTTCTTCTCCATACTTAGCAGGTGGCTGCTACGTCTCTTAAGGAAAAAGCTCAGATATTCAATAAAGAAAGACCTTATGTAGTAAGTTGAATAGATACTACTTTATTCTACTGTCCACTTAAAGTCCAGTCTCACAATAATAGATGGGCAGCATAACATATATGATAATGATTAACACATACTACACTGCAACAAGACTTAAAGCTTGCTTTTTTGGTTCCCTGGTATTTGGAAAGTATTGTCAACATGCAGCTTACTAAAATCCTAAGAGGAAGGGCTGAGCTTTCATTAGTGATTATACTTAGCACAGCACTTGTATTTGAATTCTTCACTTACATGCGCATCCTGTTCCTTCAGAACGATTTCCTCACATGCTGTTATTTATATTTTTAAATGCTTTATAACATTTTCTCTTCATTCTCTAAAATGTTTTTTCCTTTTCCTGAATGGCAGTTGTGTTTAATGCTTCATGCAGCCAGCGACACACCCTGCAGAATACAACACATAATCAAGTAAACACGCCCTGCAAAGCAATGCGCTCACTTCAATCCCCAACCCACCCTGACACAAGTGCTACAAGCATATCCTGTGAATAAATACGCAGGGGTAAAACGTCATGGTGCATACCCTGCCACACAACACCCCAAACCAAAAACCTACAGTTCAGCTGGGAGCAAACACACCTCAGCAGCAGAAGGGGCATAAGTGAATAAGCGCTGCACCTTCCTTAAGTCACTGCACCTTCCCAACTGATGAACAAAACCTAATTCACCTGAACAATGACTGTACGTACCCAACTTTACCTTTAGCAAACAATGCTGCTCATGACCTAGTCACAGCCCTTACAACACGTTCCCAGTGCGAGAGCTGTAGTACAAGCCAGAGGCTAACATAAAACTCAGCTGTGGGTAAGGAATCACAAACAAAACAAAAGAGGAAATCATACACGAGTGGCACAGGATGTTATATTATCTAAAACCATGCTGAACAGGTAAGGATCAAGGTTACCCTTTTCTGGGAAAGATGAAATTTTGAGATTACAAAATAGAGATAAGAAAAATTATCAAGGATTAATGTAAACTCTATTAACGTGAAGTTAAAACTAAAGAATAGCATATCATCTAGAAATTAGGAGTATCTAGGAAACCTGGAGACAAAACATTTTACCCCTATGAACAAATTTATGGAATAAATACCCAGGAAGATGACTCAAATAAAGCCCCTTTTGGCCACTTTTTTTTTTTTTTTTTTTTTTTTTTTTTTTAAAGGNTATCAGAAGGAGGTACCAGTTTTCTTGCTGTGAGGCATTAGTTAGGAATCCAGACAGAGTCATCCATGATCTGAATTATGTACAAGAAAGTGAACGGGAATGAGGAAAATATTCTTTCCTTTGCAGGAAGAATTATGAACACAGAATTAAGAATGAAGGGATTTGCTTGCTAATTTTAGAGCTGAAGCTGATCTTATTCTGTAGTCTTAGGTGAGTCAATTCATCCCTCTGCTTCAGTTTCTTCATTGATAAAAGAGTTCTGAAAATATTTACTTACTGATTTCAGAGTAGCAGTTTGGCTCAATTAATGTTACTAAAGCAATTTCAAGAGAAAGAGCAGATAGTTTGAGGGCTACCATTGTCAGGAAAATGTTAGTTTGCTGCTCAGAAGAAAAAGAGAGTTAACTTTTGAATCGGTTGTCAGTATCAGTTTACTCATTCCACTTCTAATGATGTGACAACCACCTGGAATAAACCCGTGCTTTTAGTTCCCATTCTAATACACAACATGATCTAAGCAGCCGCACCCAGCTGGACTGCGGACAAATTCCTGTTCTTATCTCGGGCTCGCTAGAAGCCTTATGTAATTAAACCATATTGTGACAAGGGTCTTATCTCAGGGCATTAACAACTTCTTCCCTTGGCAAGGATGTAAGTGAGCTGGACCCAGTTGGAAAGCTGTCCTGGCGCTGCTCTGAGCCCATTACTTTCTTCAGAGTTTGACCTTTTAGTTGCAAATAAAATCTTCCCAATGTGAGCTCTGACGGCGTTGTGTTCCTGAGCCTCGAGCCTGCGAAAGGAACGACTCCTCAAGGCCACCTCAAGATTTGTCTACCGTACAAGTGAAGTGCTTTTGTAACCACTTCAGCACCCTCTTGGCTCCTGAGAGAGCTGATGCCTTCGCACAAGACAGTTAACAATGGCTAATGATACCGGGGCCTTGCCAGGAGCCCAGACGAGCACTTGGTTGTGTAACTCGAACTTGATAGGTAGTGTTTTGTTTTGTTGTTTTTTCCACTACAGATAGTACCCGCTGGCTATGGCCATGTAATTGGTTCGACCTCATGAGAGATGAGAATTGTCTCATTCGTTTCAGTGGGTTGTTCAGTTTTGGAGCGCAAAGCAAAGTGCAGCAGGATTTCGTGGCTGATCAGTTTTAGCAATCTGCTGAATATGCTTGCACAATGCGGTTGGATAATTGAGATGTCTGAGATCAAAAAAAAACAATTAGGTATTTTTATCTATTCCCTGGGGGCTTCTGAGGGATTGTGCCTTATCTCATCCAGGGATTCCTCCAGTTTAGTTCTGAATATTCCCAGGATGAATTATTATTTCTTGCTTTGAAACACTATGGCATTGATTAACAGTTCTGACTCTTCGGTAGTTTTTCTCTGCTTGTTTCAATCTGAATTTCTTTTTTTATCCAGGTATGAGCCTGGTTTCTGGGTGAAAGGAAAAAATGGAAAGATAGGAATCTGTAAGTACAGAGATGATGACAGCAGGAAGAAGAGAAAGCAAGCTGCAGAATCAATTAGAAAAGCCCTGTGTTGCACACAGCATATTTAGATGGCTCATTTCCCTCTTTCTCTTGCCCTGCTTTTAGACTTAAAAGGCAAGAGCAGTTGTATTGTGTTCCTGCACTGTAATCTAATGTGCACCGTATGCGAGTGACAGCACTTCGCTCCTCAATACAGCAGCGGTCACACTTTACCTGCAGCAAAAAGTGCCTGACTGATGCCGTTAGCTGGCGACATTATTAAGGGAAGGACCCGGGTGCCGTGTGGAGCAGTGCGGGATTAGCTGTGTGCATTGCGTTAAACCCGGCAGGGATGCACTCAGACAAAAGCATCAGTACTTCAGGCAAAACGGCAAGACTGGGGAAATGTCTCACCTAAAGAATAGGGAGCTTTTTCTTATTTTAATCCTTTGGCCGCCAAGAAAACTGTAGAAAGATTTTCAAGAGCAAGTGAAAGAGCCATGCGGGCACCAAAGGAGTTCATCCTCTGCGGAGGAGGGCTGTGTGGAGGTGCACGTCTGCATGGTGCAGCGGTGCTCCTTCCTTTATGGGCATTTTGAAGCCCGAGACTTTCCCCGGCCTGTCACTGTGGCTTGGCTGTCTCCAGACTCCACTGCGTTCACAAACGTAAGCTGTTACTATTGCGATGCTGGGAACGCAAGAGATGCCTGACAAAACCTGAAACACCACACCTGTGTGAGCCGCCACGCTCCGGCCCGCAGGCCCGGGGCAGCATCACCGGGTCGGCTGATGAAGGAGAGCTGCAGAGGAGCCGGCAGACTCCACCGCGGAGTCCAACGCCTTGCTAACGCTGGCAGTGACTGCGCAGGGAGCCTGTGCCCCGGAGCGGTGGCCCCGGAGGCCAGTAGCCCTGTGACTATGGGGATGCCAAGGGTGCTGTGGGCACAGAGGGTCGGCTGAGGGGGCCACTGGGGCCATGGGGGGGGCCTAAGGGGACCACCATGGGGTGCTGGCAGGGCCCGCAGAGCTGCGGGGTGTTGTGGGCATCGAGAGAGCCCTTCAGAGCCGTGGGGGCCCCTCCGAGCCGCAGGGTGCCGAGGGGCCCCCCTGGGGTCATGGGGTGCTGCGGGGCCCTGAGGAACTCAGCGGCCCCTGCGGTGCTGCCGGGGAGGCGAGCTGGGGCGCGGCGGGGCAGGCGAGGCGGGCAGGGTGCCGCAAGGGCCGGCCGTAGCCCTCAACCCGTCCGCCCC